>BFEA01000126.1:1548668-1566443 GCA_003427395.1 Chara braunii
AGAGAGAGAGAGAGAGAGAGAGAGAGAGAGAGAGAGAGAGAGAGAGAGAGAGAGAGAGAGGCTGAATGGAAAAATTGAAATATGGGTCAAATTGCAGCCGCGATCTATTTCACAATTGGAATGTTTTTTTTTAATTTATTGAGCATTTTTCTTGGAAACATCACAATAAAATTTACGAGTACTCCAATTTTCAGGTTTTTTCATGCATTCTTCTGAGTGTGAAAACCCACTGATTTTTTAGTTGGCCCACACATGGCTGAGTGACAAAAGTGAAAAATGTATCGAATCGGCACGACAATTACTTTGCAGTCTAAATAATATTTTTTCTGAAAATAATAATACCGTATCTATGAATTCTTAAAATTTCAGATTTTTCTGCGGGTTCGTCCGAGCACAGAAAATCGTCAAAGTTGCCTCTTGCAAAATGTTTGTTTCTTTGCGCCTTGTCCCTGTTTTTAGAAGACGGGCTTCGACGCCTGGGCCTGAGGGCCCTTTTGCAGTTCATGTGCCCTCACTTCCTTTTGGAGTCCGCTTCCACCCGAGGACCGGTCCAACCTCCCCCACTTCTTTCTGGGGTCCGCTTCCACCCGAGGACCGGTCCTTTCTTTTTCCAAAAGTCCCGAGTCTACCAGAGCTAGTTGTAGGTCGTCCGCAATTTTGCCAAAGACCGGTCCCCCAAATCCTTTTGCCCCCTAAGAACCCACTTTGCGTCCTGGTTGCCCGCTGCCAAAAATGCGACACCTTGACACATACACCAAAGCCCGCTATACCACAACCTTGGGGTCGCAAACTGTATTGTCTACCGCGTGGGCGCAGGGAACGCAGCCCTAAGGTAGCCAAAGCCATGAGACTAAGAGCGCACACAGGAGAGAGAGAGAGAGAGAGAGAGAGAGAGAGAGAGAGAGAGAGAGAGAGAGAGAGAGAGAGAGAGAGAGATTGAACGGCATAATTGACATATGGTTCAAATTGCGGCTGCGATCTATTTCAAAGTCAGGATGAGTTTTTTAAATTTATTGAGCGTTTTTTATGGAAAGATCACAACAAAATTTACGAGTACTCTAATTTTCAGGTTTCTTCACATATTATTCTGAGCACGAAAACTCACTGAATTTGAAGTATTTTTTTAGTTGGCCCACACATGGCTGAGTAACAAACATAAAAAATGTGCGGAATCGGCGCGACGATTATTTCGTAGTCTAAGTGATTTTTTGAAAATGTTTTAATATTATTCTTGGAAAGAACACGACCTCGTCTATTGATTCTCAAAATTTCATATTTTTTTACGGGTTCGTCCGAGCACAAAAAATTGTCAAAATTGCCTCTTGCAAAACGTTTATTTCGTTGTGCCTGACCTCCCTGTTTTTAGCAGATGAGCCTCAATGCCTGGCCTGAGGGCCCTTTTGCAGTTCACATGCCCTCACTTCTTTTGGGATTCCGGTTCTACCTGAGGACCGGTCCAATGCCCCCCACTTCGTTTTGGGGTTCAGTTCCACCCGAGGACCGGTCCTCCCTTTTTCCAAAAATCTCGGTTCTACCAGAGCTAGCTGTAGGTAGTGCGCAATTTTGGCAAGGACCGGTCCCCCAAATTTTTTTGCCCCCTAAGAACCCACTTTGCTTCCTCGTCGCCCACCACCAAAAATGCGACACCTTGACACAGACGCGAAAGTTCACTATACCACAGCCTTAGGGCTGCAAATTATTTTTATTGCCAAAGATTATCAAAATTGATGCTCTTAACATTTTGCAACAAGTTAAAATATATATATATATATATATATATATATATATATATATATATATATATATATATATATATATATATATATATATATATATATATATATANTATATATATATATATATATATATATATATATATATATATATATATATATATATATATATATATATATATATATATATATATATATATATATGCAACAAGTTGCCTATAGCCTGTACCCAAGCCTATTGGTGACTGTTAGATAGTCAAGATTTGGCAGCCTAAAGGTTTCGTTATTCCAAGACTTTGGGTCCCTTTTTGGGCCTCCTGCTATGAGGCAGGACCGGTCCTACATGTTTCACAGGTACCGGTGTCGGGGCAAAAACTTTGACAAGGGTATCTACCAAGTATTTTAAACGTCACTCACTGTCCGACTTTTTTTTGAATTGAGGGACTTGATGAATCATGCGTCTGCCAAAAGCCTATTCGAACCAACCCTGGGACTGAGAGACTATTTTTTTTTAATCTAAGACCAGCCGCTTGCAGCATCCGAAAATGACAGTGAGAACCTGCGGCGTGAGCGGCCTCTCCATGTATATGGTAAGGCCACAGGGATGTACGATAGTAGGAAGGTTGGAATGATAAATTAAAACCCTATCATACTTAAAATAATGACTCACAGTTGCTAAGCGCGGTTCAAAGCCCAAGAGGTTAGGAAGGACCACAACGCGAGGATGCGCGGTCGCGCATAGTAAGGGAAGGGTAATCTTGTGGCTGGAGGGGTCAGTGGGGTATACAGGAGCCATAAACTGTTTGGGTGGTGGGGATAGGTATTCTTAAGGAAAAATTACTCCTTCTACAATCGTAGGAGCTAGCCCAGTAGGTAACCCATCAACCTTACATCCCGCAAATGCGGGGATTGAAGCCAGTAACCCCCATTGGACTAACTCCTTTTGGGAGCGGTCGTGGACAATAGTAATATGGCGCAATCGATTTTGATCACACGATCAATGAGATTGTGAGGTTGAAATCAGCCGTGTGAAATAGGATAGCCCCTGCGCAAGGATGACACTCATAAATTGAGAAAAGGTCCAACCTTTTTTTCCTGTCTTTGGTTCGATCCCATGAGGAATCGAACACGAATCCGTATTTTAACAAGTTGTGGGGACACCACGACTGACAGGGGGCTGTTGGCATAAGCCAACGAAAAAGAAAAAAGAAAAAAATCAAAGTAAAAATGAAAAACTTGGCGCCACATGGCACGTTCTCACGAAGGTGGGAGTTGTAGCCTCCAACACACTTGTCAGACACCTGTTTTTGCGAGTGTAAAATTTTATTTTTTTAGAAGAATTTTGTTTCGTTTTTTTTTTTTTTCACCTTCTGTTTATCGTAATCACAAGAGGGGAAACATCAAGTATGGCGTCGTATCTTTCCATGTTCAAGTAGGTGATTCATTCTCATTTTACATATTTTGTGAGTAGAGGAGTGAGAGGTTGCCCCCAGCCGAGCCGCGCCCTGATTGCATTTGGATTCAAACTTGAGTGTGTATTTTAATGGTTCGTGGGTTCTCAACCGCACCACAAAGTGCCCTGCCTTGTTGGTAGGGTCTGGAGGCAGAGGAGACAGGCATCAGCTGGGAGGGAAGCATCCCCCCCGTTCACCTAGTTGCATTTGGATTCGAACTTGAGTCTGTATTTCAACAATTCGTAGGGTGTGAACTGCCCCGTTAGGAATGCCTCATTGACTTGGTTGCAATTGGTTGAAACTTGAATTCGTGTTTCAACAATTCATGGGGTGCCAATGACCCCCACGAGCAAGACCCTGCCTCGTTGGCAGGGAAATGCAAGGAAAAAAAAAAAGTTGGAAGATGAAAAGAAAAAAATTCAGGATCAAAATTTTTAAAAAATCATATCTTCGAATTTGTGCCTATAATGTTTTGATCGTGAACATGATTTTTGTTGACACTTAAATTTTTTTTGCAGGTAGGTGGGCACTAATCCCATATATTCTATTTTTTGCAAATGTTTTTATTTAGTGAAGTTTTAATTAAAAATCGTCAAACTCGAGGTACTTTTTGTGTTCCTCCCCTAGATCATAGCGGGGATGCCACAAGTTGTCCTCCCCCTTTTTACTTACCTTGCAGTGTGAGCAGCAAGGGGAAAGAGTGGGCGGGGTTCCTAAGCTGACGAGCTGCAGTACAGTGTAGCCAAAAAAAAAAAAAAAAAGTGAAGGGATGGAGAGCAACAAGGTGAATATTTTTTTTTTCCCCCTTTTATCTTTCTTTTATTTTTGTTGGTTCCCCTTGATTTTGGTTTTGCTTTCAGCCAGATTCGTCCCCTTCTGTATGAGCAGTGGGAAGGAGCAGTAGGGGAGGAACATGAACGTGGGCGGTGTTCGTGCGAATACCCTTACAAGGATATCCGCCCTGGTTTTTTAACGCGGTAAAAAAATAGGTTTGAGTTAAAGTTTGAATGTACTGCACGAGACGCGACAGTGCCTGTGGTTTACGTCGACTGAATGGTTGACTAAGAGCAGAGAGTATGTGAGCGCGTAGGCTTGAGGCGCGCCTGATTTTTATTGTTGATGATTGAAGAACCGGCGTGATTGCCGACCAAATTTTTATTTTTGATTAAATTAGGATTAAAAAGATTTTGTCTCGTTGATTGATGTGCTTGCCTGTGACCTATGTGTATGTGTGGAGGACGACATCGACAATAACATTAATTTTTAGAACGTTTCGGTAGATTTGCATGGCGCATAGTATCCGTTTATTTAGGTGTCCGTCAAAGTTAGACCCACCCTTGGGCCTAGCACTAGCGGGTACAGCGTCGGACTTTCATTGGAGAGATTCAAGGATCGAGATCAAGAGGCGATGACGGCGGGATATCAAAGTAGCGTGAAGTGACCGAGGGGTTGAGGGTCCGACGAGGCTACGTAAGGGGACGCGTCCGTCCTTCTCCAACATCAAATTTTCCCAAGTATTTTATTATTTATCGTCGCATTATTATTGTTCGTATGCTCTGGCATTCCTTGAAACGGACACAACATCGGATTAACGGGGGTCATGGCGGACGAAGACCTTGAGCGCGCGCCTCCTTAGGCTGACCTACGAGTCCCCTACATGTTCGGGATGCCGACGAAAGTCATCTATTAGACAGTTGCTGAAAACCACGGTGCGGTTAGGGCTTGAGTTCGTAGTTGCACTTGAGGCAAAAGGGGCTGGTAATGCCGAATGTATATGACCTACGCTTCGGGTCCGGTGAGGTCGAGTGGGGGTGTGTTGTACCCGTAGGACGGCCTGGAGTGCGACTACAAATTGCTTTCGTGACTGCGCTGAGGTTACCCCGTGGCAGCCACGTCCGTGCTCAAACCCCCAATAAGGGAACATGCGGGAGCTGCACCCACCAGCAAGTACGATACCTGCTACAACAAGCAGGTGATATGGGCCAGGTCTCGGCCGGTAGCATCAGGGCCGGGCGTCTCCGATGGGCCAGTCACGGTGCCTCTCCTCAGGTCCCCTCACCCTATGAGCACCGAAGGCGGTTTCTGCTCAATGCCACTCGGGGAGGACCAACGACACATCTCTGGGAAATAGGCGTGGGTCCGGCCAGGCAGCAGCGGGCGGAGCAGATAGCTCAGCGGGCAGTGTACGCTGGTGAGAAGCGACGGGTGGCTGCGGAGGCAAGGCGAGGCAGCGCATCTACAGGCTAAGATAGGAAGCGACGGGCGCTGAAGTTGGGAAGCAAGGCAACGGAGTGACAAGCAGCAAAGGGAATGGAGGGAAGGTTCGTAGTCGGGGTTTTTTGGGCGGGCGACCCCGAATCCATAGTTGGATTAGTGTAAAGAGGAGTGTAGAGGAAGCTAGGAGGAAAATGGTGTGCGTGGGAGATGGCGGACAGCAAAGGAGGAGGAGAGTGAGAACGGGATAAATCGGTCATTTTAGGACCGATTCTAACGATATGAAGTGCTATATAGGGGTTTTATGGTCGGCCGACCTCGATGGTAAGGTTAGTTTTAGGAGAGGGCAAGTAGAGTAGGAGGTCGGTGAGAAACGAGGTGCGCCCGGAGATAGCGTAAGTTGGAGATGACGGGGAAGGAAGGATGATATCGCACTCGATCCTCAACGGAATCGAGCAAGGAAAACTGTTGCCCAGGAGTTTCAATGGCGGTATCAGAATGAGGGGTAAGGTTTTGGTTTTCTTGTTTTACTCGTTAGGGACTGCGCCCGGGAGGAGTCATTTGGAGTGCAGCGTATGTTTCCACAATTTAGTGCAAGATTCATTCGATATGGCCTATCCTATCGATGGGAGTAGCGTGTGAAGCTAGCCTCGAGGTCGGAGACTTACCTGGCGGCCAGGATCCTAAGGAGAGGGGCGCATACACCGGAGGAAGGCAGGCGTGGGGTGAGTCGGAGAGCGGGCATGACATCGAGGTGCGTGGGCATACGAGAGAGAGAGAGAGAGAGAGAGAGAGAGAGAGAGAGAGAGAGAGAGAGAGAGAGAAAAAGAGAAAGAACGGGTAGTGAGTACTTACCTTGTCAAGTAGGCGAACCGAAGTCACACTACGACGGCACACTTCGAGGTGGATTGGGGAGATTGGCTGTGTATTCGCCCTTGCTTTAGCGGAAGATTATTTCCGATCTGATATAGTCCGGAAAGAATGGAGTGTTAGCGGAGTAGAAAGCGAGCGGGCTCTTACCTGGGATCGAGCTCCGGAGCGGGCCGAGCGGGGTTGAAGGACGAAGTATGCTTTCCCGAATTCTCGATGGAGGTTCATTCTGATTCCATGCAGGCTAACAGTCGAAGTAGCGGAGGTGTGGGACCAACAGTGAGATTGGAGGACTGCCTGGAGGACCAAGGCGCTGACCACCCCACCGAGGGGGCGAGCTGCGGGACTGCAGACTGGCCTGTTGGTCAGCGTGGTGATCGCCCCATCAGCCAGATAGCTACGAGGCTGCGGGACTAGTCTTTGGTCGAGGTGCCAATTGTCTTGCTGTGTGAGGTTGCTGAAGACAAGCTGCGGGGTTGCGAACTCACCTATGACCATTGGGCTCGTCATCACGAGAGCAGCAGGGGATAGCCACAGAGCTTAGGTATTCATATGAGGATTGGTGTGTTGCCTATTCTACCGAGCGGAGTAATAGGAAGGCAAGGGGACAACCGTGGAAGGAGTAAGCCTGTTGAAAAGAGGTTATTGCTAAGATTTAAAGGTTCGTCAGAAGGAGTAACTTCTGATTGGAGGAAGTGTTTGAGCTTAAATAGAGGGGGGTACTGCTGCGATCTGAAAAATCGTCAAAAGAGTCAACAGTTGGTGATCGAGCTTCAGTCGACCAAACTGTTTTGCACTTTGGTTGCCATTGCGGGTCCCTCAAGCGAGTGACGATTGCAAGGCCCTCTCCGGCGAGTTGAGTCAGTTCGCCTCATGTATCTTGATAGTCTGAACCCCCTACTTCTGTCCTTCTTACTCTAAGTCTAGTCTTGATCTGAGAGGAAGGCGGCAGGCGTGATTGCAACCTGGAGGACCGTAGCAAGACTCTGTGGGGAGTCAACCCACCGATTGCGGGAACTCTGCCGGAACTCAGGAGGAGTTCTGGAGACAGGGAATTGAAAGGTAACCATTGCTATCCTTCAATAAACCCAGCTATAACCCATTATCTGTATTCCTTGTTGCGTTTTGACTGAGTATATTGTGTGCACCCTTACTTTGACTTCCAATTTGACTTTTATGATAAACAAGACTTAAAGAAAGGAATGTATGCACAATGTCAGTTTTAGTTTTATTGTTTGACTGAAAGCAGATTGTGGGATTGCATCTGGGAGGAAGGATGGGAGGAAGGCAGTATTGCTTGTTTGACTGGGTCTATCAAAGGCTAGACAAGTCTCCATAAGTTTGGGGACACCCAGTGCTATGTTTATTTTTGAGTTGCTTGGAGAACCAGATATGTTCTATAAGTTTGGGTGGTCTGGTTGCTCTGACTTGTGAGGGCTGACAGTGAATAACTTTTCAGGGACCAAGCATGCTCCATAAGTTTGGGTGGTTTGGTCGCCTTGTTTATTTTGGGTTTTCTTCAGTTTCTTTTTGGTTATGAACGAGGAGGTTTGAGCATGTTCCATAAGTTTGAGTGACTCAACCTCTTCCTGCTTTGGTTTTAAGGGAATGAACCAGGATGAGGACCAGACATGTTCCATAAGTTTGGGTGGTCTTGGTCCAATGCCATGTACATGATGAAACCAAAATGCTATAACTTGGCTATACTTTATTATTATTTTATCTTATGAACAAGCTAGTCATACAGGGTTTCATAAGTTTAGGTGGTCTGACTATAGCTTATCACCAACTGAAGAGAGTACTAATTAAGAGTAAACTTGTGGTACGAAGGGGCAGACAAAATCTTGAGATAAAGATGATCGGTTTAGTTATATGCTACCTCAAAAAACTAAGTAAAGATAATTATATAAAACTTGGATACTTAAATAGTTCAGGGCAACTAGGATGAGCTAGTCATACGTCCAAAGAAGAGAAAAGTTGTTGCACCCTGTATTTGTGTATACTCCATGACTAAGCTAGACATGTTCCATAAGTTTGGGTGGTCTAGCTTTATGCCCTATGTAAGTTGGGTATAAGAAGATAAATCATTGAGAGACTACGAACGATTGTTTGATAAATTGACTTTGGGATTGTGATAGTACTTACCTTTGTGACTTGGCCTGCATGAGACTGAGTGCGACTTCTACTTAGTTTGAGTTTCAGTTGATAGGTAGTTGCTTTAGTTACTCGCCACGTGCTAGAGCCATAGAAGTTAGTTTCAATTCCAAAATTTCTGAGCTAAGTTTTTTTACTTAGGTCAATTTCTCCATTTTATGGGATCTTTTATTATACTTGGTCTTGTATAAATCTTGGTAAGTCACTTTCTCTACGGGAAGCGCTGCCAAAATTTATGCAAAACCAAAAAGTTTGTCAAATTTTAGTTTTCAAAAACTCAGTTTGTCTAAATTACATACATGACTTAGTAAAAATACGAGAAGTCTCATTTTCTAAAGGGAGCGCTACCCAAATTTTTGCTGATTCAAGGAGTTGGACAAAATTGGACATTGAAAAGTCAAAGTTATTTTCTAAACTTTGAACTTAGCTTTGTATAAATCTTGCAATAACACTTTCTTTACGGGAAGCATTACCGAAATTTGTACAAATCTAAGAGGTCAGTTGAACTTTGTCTTGAAGTGGAACTCAAGTCTTGCTTCTGAGTTCCTATCTGACTTAGTATAAATCTGGGAAGTCTAGCTTTCTAAAGGAGATGCTGCCAAAATTTTTACTAATTCAGGGAGTTGAGAAAATTTGACTTTCCATAATTAAAGTTTGGATTTTGTTTTCGTATTTGAGTTATTACAAATTCTGGAAAGACATTTTTCCTACGGAAAGCGCTGCCAAAATTTTCTTAGTTTAAGGGAGTTAGGTTATATTTTGACAGGTGACAATTCTGACAATCCAATTTGTATAGAGGAGATTCTGCCAAAGGTCTAAATCGTGATATGAAAATTACTCTCGATTTGGACTCATAGATTCAGCTTGGGGATTGACCCGTCTTGTGTTACAGGTTCTCTTGAACGTTTGATTCGAAATCAGGACCAGATTCAACTTGATCTTACAAGGATCACCTTCTGTTATCACTGATAACAGGTCGGTTGCTGATTCGTCGGTCTACGACTCAACTCCAATTCATCCTCAATACTCAACCTAAAAGGCTTTAGCCCTAGTGATTTTTATTGTTTTATTAAGGTTGTCACCTGAACGTTTATTGAATGACCATTTAACAAAGGTACTGAGTACTTAATTATAAAATGTTGGACAAAGGTTGGGGCTTGCATGGCTACAGCGAGGGGTATGAGTGTGGAGATTGGTTGAAGTCGACTTTGTGTAGTGTGTGGACTTTTGGTTGACTCTTTGAAGTGATTGCAAGTATGTTTTGTGGTTCAAATTTTTGGATTTGACTGTCTGTGATCACACACATATGTATGGCTACGAGGAGTCCCACTGTGATTGTGAGAAGTGATCGTCACATACTTATACCTCCTTTACATATGTATATATATATACTTATATTATGTGTTTGCATGACTTGAGGGGTCCACGCTTAAGGGTTTAATTGGGGTTGAGATGGAGAAAGGGAAGAAAACCCCGTTTTTATTGTTGAGTGTTTCTTAAAAAATTCTTAGTTGGACGTTGGTCCTGGACCTGAATTTGAGGTCCTTGTCTAGGACATCCCAGGTCCTAGGCTCTGCATGGAAGGGATCACCTCCCGCGCAGAGCCTATTTGCCCTACCTGCCGGGACACTCAGCCTAAAGGCCGGAGGTGCCGCGGAGGCCGCACGACTATTCCTTCAGTCGTGCAATATTGTGAAGGGGTAGACCCTCACAATACTTCGAGTTTGACACTTGAGTGTCATAGGCAGTACTCGGACCCACGAGAGACCGCTTGATTATGGACACTACATAGTACGCCATCATTGCGATTGCTTGCATATTCATGCATTGCAAGTCGATATCGGAAGGTCCCGCGCCCGCACGGTTTTATACTAAGTTTTCACGCGAGACGCCTATCCGATTTCCTCATCGAAGAGTTATGGGATAAGAGACTAAGAGTGTTGTCGCATTATTTGTTCTGTGTCGTTCTGTATATGTATGTATATGTGTGTGTGTGTGTGTGTTTTAATGTTTTTTAGAGTGTTGTGCACGTGGTGTGTGGGATGCGTTCTAGTCTACCGACGACGAGTCACGCTTGAGACCTCAGACCCCCCAAGATGTCGGTTCGCGTGTGGGTCCGATAGAGGCGTAAAATCGCACGTGTCCCCTATGCTACAGTGTATGAGAAACGCCCTCTGTTGGTCCACCTCTGCGATTGCAACTGATTAGCTTTCGTACTGTGGACCGGTAGCTCGACGGGGATATGCCCATCGAAGGGAGGTGACAACTCCCGTAAGGTGGAGGTAGGTTGTGCCTCGCGTAGGCCCTATCCTGTCATAGGGGCTCGTAAGAGGTATGGCTGGCGCACTCGGCCGGAGCAGAGAGCAGGTTAACCGAGCACCCATTTTTCAGGCCCATTTATAAGAAAACCAGACAGTCATTTTAACGACACTTCACACCAATCTATAGAGTGCACTTCTCACGACCCCATCACAGAAAAACCCCCTGAAAAAAAAAAAATAAAAACATATAAAACAGCAAGCCAAAGGTGCATTTCCATGAAATTTGGCCCAAAAAAAACTCGACCCATTTCAGAAATTTCAGAAAATCTTAATAGCGCAAATTTTAAAACTCCAAATAACCCCAAATTTCATATACGGCAATCCTATCAAAATGCATATATAGCAAAAACTTGAAATTCCAAAAAAACATGAAATTTGAGCCCAAACCCTAATTTCAGAAATTTCAGGTCTGAAAACCAGATGCCCCGTTAACCTTTTGTGCCGGAGCAGCTTGTGGAAGTTACATTATGTATTCGCGATGAGGAATAAATCAACTCCTGCGTGACGCGACCGGGAGGGTCCCGCCCCGCTTGTGCGGTGCCGGACCGATGCGCTCGACAGGCCGGTGGACTGGGGAATGTGCATAGTGAGGGGAGTTGTTGTGCTTGGCGCAACACAACAAGGAAAGGCTTGGTGCAGCCTCTCCCCGACGTACGCGGTATGGGAAAAAAGTCAAGTGCTTTGGTTCTTAAAGAACCTTGGTTTCCTTAGGTGAAAATCAACACCAGTGACTCTTGATCTTGATTTCATATCAGGGGCCCAGGAAGAATCAAAATTTTTACCTATGGGTCAAGTTGCTGCCCACAGGTCTCCAACAAGTATAAAAGTTAGGTTGATCCCCAATTGCCTCACATTTGTGGTGAGGTGCTACCCACACTCACATTGAGTGTTGGCCAGATGCTGTGGGAGATGAGGGAGGAGTTGTTGAAGCAATTGGAGGTAGGTGGAGGGGAGACTCTACCGGAGGAAGAAGTTTGAGGTCTGTAGGGAGAAAGAAGGTGGAGTCAGCGGCCGTAGCTATGGCATGGCAACCATAGTCATTGTCACGTATGAGACGTCAAGGAGAGATGCCGCCAAAATTTTCCAGCAGCGGCGCAATTGTGAGACGGAGATTCCGCTTGCGGTTATGGTGGATTGTCATAGTGGAGTGAAGGAGGGAAATGTTGCCGAAGATTTGAGTGACTCGCAAAGTGTATGAAGATGATAAAGGAGGTAGTTACGTTGGATGTATAGGTAATCAGCAAGCAAGTGGGAGAGAGTGAGGGGAAGGCAGAAGAACACAACCAATTGAGGGAGGAAGTGAGGTGAGTTTTTTCTTGGCCAACCATCGTCGACCAAGTTGAGGACGGACAAGAGGAGGTTGTGAGAAGGTTGGAGAAGTTGGTGGCTTGAAAGTCATAACCAAGGTCTTGTGAATACACGACACCAGCAAATTGAAAGGTGCGGGAGGTGAATGGGAGTGAAAGTGGTGGTGAAAGGAGGACCTTGGTGGGCGGACGTTTATGACGTCAACGACCATAGCCACGAAGACAGAGTGTGGATTATTGTGCGGCGAGGTGGTGAAAGTTTGTTGTTGCAACAAAAATTGTAACCCATGTTAAGGTATGGTCGACGACCGTAAGGGTAGATTCGGCGGCCATAGTCGGTAAGGTGGCGGTCATAACCGGAGGAGGACGGCGATATTTTTTTGAAATCGCCCTAAAGGGGGTTGTTGGGGTTGTTTGAACTTCGCTTACTCAAGGTCAGTTGAGGACGCAAACCTTTTTTTTTCTTAACCCCGTTTGCTCCCACACTTTGCATGAATCTTCATTTTTGCTTGGACGTCCGAAAGAAAAAGAAAGGGGTTGTGGGATACGAACGAAAAACCTGACTGCATATGGAGACTGTTTTTTTTTTTTTTTTTCCCCTTTGGAATTGTGATGGCTATGGTGTACGGAGGTATGTGAAAGGAGAGATGTATGCTTGGAGGGGGGGTGCGAAAGTGAACGGTTTGGATGATTTTTTTTTTCTCTCTTCCTGAACTTCATTCGACGTGTGATGTTTTGAATTAAGAGGGAAAATTAGAAGGGGCATGGAAAGAAAAGTGGAAAAACAAAATAAAATGAGAGGCTTCAACGAACGTAGTCCTTACTTCCAAGACAACCTATTTTATTATGAATGCCCATCATCTTCCTCATTATCCCTAATTTTTTTTTTTTTTTCGTCGAAATCCCAAGATTAAGTGGGAGGAAGGGATAAACGGTTTCGCTTTCGGTTTGATCGCCCCCTCTCTCTAAGAAGCATCCAAGGCAGGGGTTTGTATGCTTTAAGTGCAAGCCCTGTTATTGACTTAGAGTGAACCCAATTCGTCGGGGGTGGTACTTTGTCGACTCGGTGGTGACAGCCCAACCTCTTAGATCCGAGTTTTGTGCTCGGGCGAGAGGATGGAGTATCCACAGACCACTCCCTAGAGGGATGTGTGTGTGATTGCAAATGGCGAGGTCAACTTTTCTCTAAGTCCTAAATAGGAAGAGGTCGAAGTTGTTTGCCCTGGTGGCAGCATTTAGGTACCATGATTTTAGTCGGATGGACTCCAAAAGAAGCCCGGTCCGTAGGGCCTCCAGAATAGCGTGGACGTGCGTAGGTGTCACTTCCGTAGGTGAGGTTCGCACCACAAAAAGTGCATATAAGGAGTGGATAAATCAGGCGACAAAATTTTTAGTGTAACAATGATGATTGTGGCAGCATTGTCGAAGTGAATACCCTTACAAGGGTATCCACCCTGATTTTTGCGAATGATAGAGAATAAGTCCAGTTTAAAGATTGAGTACACTACACAAGTCACGGTTGTGTTTGATTGTTTACGCTAACTGAATGGCTGACTAGGGTAGAGAGTGTGTCGGCACGCAAACTTAAGGCGCGCGTGATCTTTTTTCTTGTTGGTGATTGTAGAGCCGACATGGTTGCCGACCAAATTTTTAGTTTTGATTAAACTAGGATTAAAAGGTTGACTTATGATTGGAATGCTTGAGTGCGACGTGCGCGTACATATGGAGGACGACGTCATCGACGACACAATTCTGTATAACAGCGCAGTGAACGCAAAAGGTTCAGTGGTCGTGGGATTAGTTGGTAGACCAAGACGTGGCTCTAGGACGTTTGAATAGACTGGCACGCCGCGGGGTACCCACTTATATAAGCTACCGCCAGTGCTAGAACCAGCATTGGGCCTAGCACGATTGGTTACAGTGTCGGACTTTCAACGGGGAGACTTCGGGATCGAGAGTAGCGAGCGGCGGCGCGAGAGTATTAATGCAGTTGAAGAAACCGAGGGGTTGAGGGTCCCGTGAGACTATCCCCCTTTTTTTTGTCGTCGATGCCGACAGCAGCCCGGTTGGCGGAAACGAAGGGAGTCTCATGATCCCCTCCCCTTCTTTTCCCTGCGGTTCCAATAGCTCACCGTAACCATTTTTGTTATTATTATTTTGTTTATTTTTATGAAGTTAAAAGGTCCCGCTTTAGGAGCGGGGCTGGTACCAGTTCTGAGGGTTACGAAGGAGTTAGCGGACCTGACTCGGTTGATACGCATATGGAACACGGGAGGAGTGGACCGCAGAGTCAACGTGGGTGACTGACGGGGACTTAGCCTATAAGCCAGAAAAAACTGGGTGGCGTGGACCATCCGTGGGTGCCCGATCACCAGCCACGACCTTCTATGAAAGGTTTGAGTGTGAGCATGCAGCAGGGCCCCGGAAGTGTGTGTACTAAGCCTGAGCGGGGCGTGTCCAGGTCACGGTGGCGAGACCTTAGCCTGTGTGTGGCCGGTCACAAGGAAATCCTTCTCCACTGCGGGCCTTGAGGTCCCTACCTCGATATTTGCTACTACCACCATGATCTGCACTAGAGTCCGCTGCATGTAGGTTGCATTTGCAGACTTAGAGGTAGGTCAGTGCTCTCCCCATTGATTGACCGGGTAGGGGATCACTGGGATGGGTGCATGGGTTGTGTGCCCCAGCGCTGTCGAGCGCATCGGCTCCCGCCTTTTTCAGAAAGGTGAGAACTCTCCCGACTATGTCACGTAGGAGTTAAACAAAACGAAAACAGAGACAACTAGGGAACGACGCAAAATATCCTACGAACCGTCGAGACAGGTGAGGTGGTGACTTTCCTTCGTCGCTCAAGCCGGGTGCGCCAACTGTACTTCCCACGGTCCCCTACGACAGGATAGGTTCCTGCGGGGCATAAGCTTTCCTTTGCTAAGGGGTTGTCACCACCCTTAGGGGCGTACCCCTACCGAGCTACTGACCTACGTGCAAATGTTTTAAAATGCAATTGCAAAGGTAGGTCAGCCGAGGGTGTTTGCTCGTTCGCTATAGTATAGATACGCTTTGTTAAACGCCAAGTGGACTTGAGCGTCATCCGTCCATTCAGACGGTGATCTCCTAAGTACGAAGCGACCGGTCGACTAGGACGGTCTCAACCAAGCGTGAAACTGAACATTAATCCTAGTCTCTTTAGATATACAGCTCAAAAGAAAGTTATAATAACTACACATAATTACGTCAAAATGAATCGATCGTAGTCGATAGGAACATATATTCAATATGAAATAATAACTGAATGAACCAAAATGATTATTAGATACATCTAATAACACAAGATCAAAAAAAATTTCAACCACCCCGGTCGAACTTCTTAAAATTCATACAACCGCCAACGAGGAGTTGACTTTCGACAATAACATAGATGCAACCGACAAGCTAGTCGTAGTGCCCCAGTTCTGACTTGAGGAGACACATCGCCAAAGTTATTAATTCCAGCCTACCGTCGACCTAAGATTAAGCACGCACACACCTGTCTTCATATGCTTCCAATCTTTTTTGGATGACAAGCTGCTTTGCGAATGACTCTTGATCGGGTGCATTGCTTGAAGTGATGCATGCCTCTCCCTCTTGGAAGTGGTCTGGGGTACTCCTCCTCGCCCGAGCACAAAACTCGGATCTCTAAAGTTGGGTCGTCTCCACCGAATCGGCTAGGTCAATAACAAGACTGGTTCCTAAAGCAACGAACCCCCGCCCCAAATGCTTTCTAGAGATAGAGTATGTGTTCACTGCAAGTAACTTTCATATATTCTCAGTTCTCCTAAGTTCAAGGTAACTTGGACAAAAAAAAAATTGAAAGAGATGGTCCGGGAAAATGAGAATCGTTTGGACAGATACAGATAGATAAGGTCATTCGGGATAGAAAGGGTCAACCTTAGAAAAATACTAAGTCTGGCTATCTTCATCTTTAGTATATTCATAAATTTCTTTCACGGTATCCATTGAAATGATTCATTTGAAAATACAATTGCTTTTAACATGCAGGCAAGCGAAAGGTAGAAAGAGAACAATCTTTTTTTTCATCTCAAATAGGCATAATCAATCTCCTTTGCAAGCATTCTGCTACCTACCTGCATATATCGCAAAGAAAAACAAACAAGTTCAAAGGAAACAAGTACAATCTCATACTGAAGTCATACTTTTTCATTCACATGCATGACCCACACAACTTCACTCTACATTTTCTTTTGAACGTTCAAAACAACAGGGTCAAACAAAGTGTGGGTTCACACAGGTGTGAAGGGAAGTCTGAGTCAATCAACTGACTGACCTTGAGTGAAGTTTGATCCGGCTCACTCAAGAAAGCCGAGTAATATTCCAATTAAATTTGAAAAGACGGTCGTTGTTGAATACCGATGTATCCGGCTCACAACTTCCTCAAGTTGTGGCCATTCTATTGCACGACGGTCAGCGTTTTTTCCAAATGCTTAAATGAGCAGAGGTTGGGCCACAAAAAAAACTCAAGCGAGGTAACCCTCAAGGAGGGTGTTCCCAAAAATGAGTTTTCACGTGGTCCCAATGTCCTAAACCGATCCCTTCTTAGACCGGTCCCAACGTCCCGGGCTGTCCCAATGTCTCGGGCTATCCCAACTTCAGTCCCTACTGCACCTTGACTACCAAGGATACTTCTCAACCAACCACAAGTCCACACCGCTTCCAATCACCACGTCCGCTCACAATAACCACACCAACATGTCGGTCCCGATCTCAAAATCAGTCCCACTTGGTCCCAAAATGGTCCCAGGCGATCCCAATGCAGTCCCATACCAACGCCCGCAATACCAGATGGTCCAGAACTCAAGATCGCTCGCTCCGCATACCGTAAAAAAAAATCAAAGGTGAGAAAACCGCATGTGTCGCGAACCCCAATAGCCACTGTCGCGTGCACTCACTCCGCACTTTTTTCATGCCTCCGGTCCACACCATTGCCGCATGGTCCCAAAATGGACCAACAATGCCCGTGCCACACCTAGACCACAACAGTTCACTCAAAAGGCCGCCTCCAGACTTGTATCGCTCCTCAAAAAAATAAACAGCGCTTCATCCCGCCGCCGTATAACACCATTATCACCACCGCTCCTCAAAAAAAAAATTGTCGTCATCGTGCTGCTGAACAGGCAGCACCTTCCCTTAATTCATTGTAGTTGACGTGCCGTAAAATGGGCAGCACAACCCTACAGGAAACGCTGCCGCTATCATACAAAAAAAAACGGCAGCACCATTTCCCCATTGACAGTGCTGCTGCCGCCGTGCCAAAAAAAAAATGGCAGCACTTCCCTCTCAAAAGAAAAGGTTGCCGCCAAGCCAAGATTTCGGCAGCATGACCCCACCAAAAAAAATATCGTCGTTGTCGTGCCGCCAAACGGACAACACCTCCCCTTAGGGACACTCGCGGTTAACGACCACTTGAAATCTCAAAATGAAAGATTCTGAAGTGGTATGAAACCGCTGAAATGGCCTGAAGACACTTCAGGTCATTTCAGAAGTTTCGGGTGGTTTGCATGACAAGTTTTATGTTTTTTTTTTTTTTTTTTTTTTTTCCTATTTTTTCAGCCACTTCATGTCATTTAAGAAATTTCAGGTGGGGACCTGAAACCGCTGACCTGGCTGAAGCTTTTGAATGGGATTTCAGGTACCCCCATCCAAATGGTTGGATAGGGGTACCTGA
>BFEA01000126.1:1572336-1585593 GCA_003427395.1 Chara braunii
TTTTTTTTTTTTTTTTTTTTTTTTTTTTTACCTTCGCTAACCCTTACACGACCGGGCCGCCCAGGAAAACAACACAACCTGAGCAGCCCGGCTGGTAGCCTAGATTCTATATAATATAATGTATTTTTATTTTTATGTTATTTAATTTGATATGTTTGTATGTTTTTAACGAAAACGATATATTATTTTTCCCTTCGTAAGATCATAAGGACTGTCTCACTTTCACTTTATGTCGTGGTAAGCTTCTTATATATTTTTTTCGAATTTTACCAGATATATGAGTAAATACTTCACAACCAGTGTATAAACAAACACGAAAAATAACATTACAAAGGACCTCCATGCTTTACAACATTTCTTATTCACCATCATCTTCATATTCTCTCTCTCTCTCAACTCTTCTCAGTGAGACATGATCTACCATCTTGGTTAATCCTGGTTCGATTTAGACAACAAAAATAGATAAGGGGTTAGATCTTGAACTTCTCTGTGTTATAAAAAACTACAGTAGCTAACTCCACCGCAATCTATAATGTGTATTTTATCATTCCTTAAGATATGTAACATTATCTTGCAATTCAAAATTTTGTTGATCTTGTTTTTTATAATTGAAGCCTGGTAAGGTAACGTTTGATTCTTTAACTAGCCTCAAGTTGTTTTATGCATATTTCGTGATAATACGAACATTTTAATTTTTTATTTTTTTATTTTCATGTTTGTAAGGGATAAGTAATCGAAATGATTAACTTCCACAATATAAAGAGGATTTTGAAAATACCTAAAGGCTCCTTTACCTCGTTTCCCTAATCTTTATAGTGCCTTTATTTTTCTATTATTTTTATTTTCGTAAAAAGATAAGTCTTCAGAGTCGTAGGTTACAATCTGATGTTAGATACTCAAGATTATTATTTTTAAATATTCCTCCATATTATTTTTTAACAAGTTATCCAATTGTACCATATCATGTTTCTAAACCCTTATCAGGAGTTCCAATTTCTATTGATAGAGGAATAGTTAAGTTTTAGAAATGGAAGATTGACTGATAGTAAGGGATTAAGTTCTCATGTTAGAGGGTTTAAAAGTATGTTGTTGATGGTGTGAGTCATTACTCGCCGACAAGCAATGTAAGTGTCTGAGGAGTATTTCTTCAAATTAAATATGACCGATCCATTACACCAATTAGGTTACAGAAATATATGGAAACAATGTGTAAAATTGAATTTGTGTATGATTGTAACTATGGTTAACTTTTTGACAATTCGTTAACTTCATTGCTCGTTAGTGTGCTTTCACTTCCCTTGATTTATAATTGTTTTATTCGAGTTACCTTTAGGCATTAAAATCCTACACTATAATTGTCATTTATGAATTTGAGTAACTAATAGTCATAATATACTATTAATAAAAATATATTATAATCTATGTATATGTAATCAATAGTATTTCTTATGTCATGTTATTTTCCCCAAATAAAAATTTCTGAGTAAGACATAATCTTTGCTACATCGGATATCTATTGTAGATCAAATGTACCGATTTTCATTGCTTAAACAGATTAACGCACGTGTAAACGAGGTACGCTAGACGAATGGGAATAACCAGGGCGCTAGCCAGACTTCTGAGGCCTCTGCTTTGACAGATGTTTGAAATAACTTTTGGTGTTACTTGACAAGCATCAACCTTTAACCCCGCAACTCATATCCAAATTAAAGATACAATCTTATAAAGCCTCGAAAACATTTTCGCACTTTGTTTATCTTGTTTTACAAACTCTTTATAAAATATTTCATTTTTATACGTTTGTAATCATGTTGATATTTCTCTCATATTCCGCAATAAAATTATGAGTTCTCTATCCATTGTAAAAACTAACCCGGTCCTTAACTTACATACAATCGGACCCAAGAAAAATCATCGACATCCAATATCCTATCGGGGGGACGTTGTCTTGTGAGGAACCACAGCCCAAATGTTTTTTATGGGGTTGGGATACGTAATCTCAAGTTGCGATTCTATTAGTTTTCCTTTTATACATTTTTTTAAGGAAGCATACCATTCAAGCAAAGGTAGGAAACATGTCATTAAAGAGAACCCGATCCTTTACTTACATACAATCGGACCTAGGAAAAATCGTCGACATGCGAGACGCTCTCGGGGGGATGTTGTCTCGTGAGGAACCACAACCCAAATGTTTTTTATGGGTTGGGATACGTAATCTCAAATTCTGATTCTATTAGTTTTCCTTCTATATACTTTTTAAAGGAGGCACACCGTTCAAGCAAAGGCATGAAGCATGTCATTAAAGAGAAGATATACTATGTCCGACCTCGCTTCATTACTCATTGAATATGCAAAATGAGAATGAAACTTCTGGTACAATATAGAAAGATAATTAACGTTTTTTTTTTATCTGTTCGTTTTTTTTCCCCTTATTCTCTAAAGAAACATGTCGTTTGCGCGAAGGCAATATACGTCGGGGTTCACTCCACTACTTATCAAATATGCAAAATGAGATTGAATATTCTGCTAGAACACTGAAGAAAATACATAGCGCCATTTCATTTCGTTCATTTTTTCACATATGTACGTATAAGTGTCTAAGTCAAATTCAAAGCTCAAATCCCTCAAATCCGTGAAATCAAAAAAATATATTTCAAAGTGCACTCTGAAGGTTTTTATGGTTACTATCCTGAATGGTTGAAGTATTGTGTGGAGGTTACTATACATCGAAACATGAGCCCTTAGGGTTCGTAGTCAAAAGCTTGAATCCTTGAGGTCCATAATCCAAAGCTAAAATCCCACATTATAATTTCTAAGCAGTTGTTAAACAAGGCAGCGATATGACTAAATATTTGAATACAAGTACATAGTAGAACAACTCAAACGGAAAGAAATATAAACGAAGGACTTAGGGCATGGTCGCACTATAACTGCTTCAGCTTGGTCGTAACGATTGGATCGCACCTTATATTGAGTTCGATTCTTTTTTTTTTTAAGAGGTATGTATATGTGTGTTCGTGTGTGAGTGTAATCATGTCTGAAAGGATTGAGAGAAGGTGGCAGGGAACATGGAGGACAAGGAGGAGGAGCGGGTGTGTACCTCGGGCGTGACCGTGGTGGATACCTACATGCATTGTACTAGTGAGCCCACACGGGGTCTCGCTTTCCTCTAAAGCGAGAAGAAATCTTGTGCTAAAGCATGAAAAGATACACTGCTATGTAAACTGAACCACTTAATACCCTCCTCTCTATAGTAAAAAACGAGCTCCCAAATTGAACCATGTCCCCCCCCCCCCCCTTCTCTTGGGTAGACATCCGCTTTTTTATAATAACTGATGATATGTTGTTAGATGAATTTTAACTTTTCAACCTTACCTTATATTGATTATGTTTTGTTTATAAATCCTCATTGTATTTAAAGTACTTATATCTAAAAAGTTAGGCTACCAGTCGGGCCTCCCGAATCCAGGGTGGCCGGCCCGTGAAAGGACCGAGGAAGGAACCCTCCCAAAAAAAAAAAAAAAACAAATTTTTAAAAATCCAAAACAAAAACTATGTTATGCAGGAAAATAAACTGAACAACTTTTGCCCAAGTGTTACATCGAAGATCTTCACCAAATTTAAAATAAAAAATAAAATTTAAAAATATTTATTTAATATTTTTATTATTTTTGGCCCGGTCAGGCAAGTGACCCCGGACCACTTTGGTAGCCTAGCTAAAAAGATAATTAACTTCAAACTTTTCAACCTTACGTTATAATGATTTTTGTTAAAGTCCTCGTTATATTTAAACCACTTATATGTAAAAATATAATAAACTTCAAATTTATTATCCGTAAATGGTATAATAAACTAGGAAGTTCTTCATGCACGATGGGACACCCGGGCATGACGTCCAGGGGGGGCCTGATGCCCAGGATACCTGGGCGTGGAAAAAATAAATGAATAAATAAATTTGTTTGTCTTTCTACGTTCCCCAAAGGATCCAAAATGCGGGCTCATTTCATTTTTTTAGGGTTGGTTGTCAAGGGGGGAAAGGCGGGTATAACTTGTTTTTAAACCACCAGTACCTCCGCCAGTGTTAAGAAATTATGATGTATTGGCCAGTACTCGACCTTTCGAGGTGGGACACAGGGTCGACAATGTCCCATAAATCTGAATTTTATAGTGACAGAAAAAGGGGGGGGGGAAATGCTTTCTCTACTGCAATGATGTCGAGTTGGGTAGTCCAGGAGGCCGTGCTCACAATCTTCCTCCACAGAATGCACCTTACAGGTAAGGCGGCCACATTCTAAATGTTACTATTTTCTTGTTTTTGTTGGTCGTGTGTTTCTTATGAGTGCCCTGTCCGTGAATTGCTCAAGCTGTCCGTGATCTGCTCAAGCTATGTTTTGTCAGAGGATTGTAAGTCTTATCACACTTACACTTAGGGGAATGTATCCAGCCATTTTCACAGTCGGATCCATGTGCCCGTTTTTCCCCCCTTTTATTATCTTTTTGGAATCTGACAACCTGGCCACGGTCCTGAGATGCCCTCATTGAGGGCACACTCACACTACCACGTCCAAAAACGTATACAACTGCAATCACAACCAAAGTTTTATTTCCTTTTTTTTAATATTCTTTTATGAGGTTCACGGTCGCAACTTTTCTTTTTCTTTTTTATTTTTTTTTGTTCTTTCCGTGAGAGTACCAGAAAGAAAACGAAGTGGTACCTTGGCTCGGCAAAACTCGGAGCGCAGTGAAATTAAGGGTCGACAAAAACAGACTCGGAGGTACTGGTGGTTTAAAGAGGCTAAGAGGTGTTAAAGGGAAGTCCTTTAGTGTGATTTTGTTATTTTATTTTGTATCTCCGATTCCGGAGAAATTCTGATGTGACCCTCAGCCAAAAGTTATTTGTATTGCAAATTTATACAATATTTTTTTTTCCTGTATTTTTTTTAATTCCATTTTTTTTTTTTTTTTTTTTTTTTTTGCGTCGGGATTGCCAGGAACCTTGCCTGGGGGTCAAGCCCGGTCAGGCACCCGGACGTGTATTTGGGCACAGGTTAGTTGCCCGGGTGCCCGGAAAAACAACCCAGATAATAAGTGGCTTATGAAAAGAAAAATTATTTGTTTTTATAAGGTGGTAGTTTATGAACAGAAAAAAAAGATGCGTTATGAGATATATGCAAATACGAGTTACAGAGGAATGTTCAATCGTACCGCATCTCTTTTGAGAAACATGACTTGGGTTTTCATTTCTTTTATTTTATTCCTAAGATGCATTTTTAAGTATTGTTAATTTTATGTCTGAGTAGTGTATGCAAGGTTACTAAACTTTACATAGTGCATTAAAGGTTTTATCCATAAAGTGTGAAATATACTATTATGCATGGTTACCAGGCCGAACGTTTTGGGCCCCCCGAAGCGACCCTTGAACGTTTGGGCATTCGGGGTCCCGTTTAGGCGCCGAACCTGAAGGAGTTCGACCCCCACAAAAAATTATTTCGGGACCTAAAAATAATTTTGTTTTATTGATTTTTTTTTTATAGTTTTGCTTGACATACGCTACACGCAGGGTCACCAGCCTGTACGTACGGAGGTCCCCGGGCAGACCTCCGTACGTACGGGCATTCGGGGTCCCGTACGGGGTCCGAACCCGACGACGTTCGGCCCCCGCCAAAACTTATTTCGGGGCCTAAAAATAATTAGTATTTTCTGAGTTTTTTTTTTTTAAGTTCTCTATGACGTGAGGTACATGCCTGTAAATGTTCAAGTCATTTGGCTAAGCCAAATAAGAATTGAAAATCGCCAAAGATGGCGGTGTCAAAACGTGCTCGCCCACTTATTATTTCACTTTTTGTTTTTTGTTTTCACTTTTGTTCGGATTCTAAACAATTTTATTATTTTTTGAACTTTTTTAGTGGGTTTAGTATCATGTGGAGTACACATCTCTAAATTTTCAGGGCATTTACCTATGCCCAAAAAAAATGAAAAATCGCCAAAGATGGCGGTGTCGAAAACATGCTCGCGCACTCACTAAATTTAATTCTCTTTTTATTTTTATTTATTTTTATTATTAGTATTTATTTTCTGTATTTTATTCTTATTTCAAATTTGGTAAGGAATTCGGATGTAGTGCTCAGGCGAATCTTGTTTAATTTATTTTTCTCCATAACGTATTTTTTTTTCAGATTTTTTTATTGAATTTTTTTTTTTTTTTTTTTGATCCGCACGGCCCGAACGGCCGAACGCATCCCCATACGTTCGGGCGTTCGGCCCGTCCCGAACGCCAGTTACCCTGACTACACTCATATAAATTTTCAAGGCATATTTATAAGCCGAAAAAAAAAAAAAATCATCAAAGATAGCGGTGTTCAAACATGCTCGGCTACTCAATTTGGTTTTTCCACTTTTCTCTTTTCGTCGTGATTTTATTTTGGTGTCTTAAGTATTTTATTATTTTTTGAACTTTTTTAAATGAGTTTTGCATTATATGAAGTATAGATATGCAAAGTTGCATGACATTTGACTTTGCTTAAAATAATAAAAAATCGCCAAAGATAGCCGTGTCGAAAATCGGCTTGCGCACTCACTTATTTTATTTACCTAATTTTTTTTTTTATTCGTTCTTACTTTTCTTATTAGTATTATTTTATTTTTTTGTACTTTTATTTTAAATTTGGTAAGGAATTTGGATGTCATGCTCAGGCAAATGTTGTTTTAGTTTATTTTTCTGCATGACATATGTTTTTTAAGATCTTTTGACTTTTTGATTTTTTTTTTTTTTCTTTGGGTCCGCGTTCGACCCGAAGAGCCAAACGCAACCCCAAGGGGTCCTGTACGTTTGGGCGTTCGGGTTCGAGCGTTCAGCCCGTCCCGAACGCCGGCCATCCTATTTTTATGTCTACTCCTTAAGGAAAGAAATTATGTCAATCAATTTTATCGAATTTAAATACACTCCTCAAGGATTTTTACAGTAGTATATTATTTTCTTTAAGATGGCATTTTAAAGATGTGTTATACCAAGTTTCATAAGTTGTCGTAAACATTTACAATGGGTAGCATGCCCTACGTGTACGTGGGTTGCGTGTACACGTGTACACATATTCTTGTACGCGATACATACTCCTGTACGAAAGAGTACGTTAAATATAAAAAAATGGGCTACCAGCGAGGTCCCTCGGGTTACATTATTTGATCACACAACTCACTCGTCCAAGCATAATTTTTTTTTTTTTAAATCATTAAAAAATATATATATATTGTGCAACTGGATAAGTTGCCCCTATCCACTTTGATAGCCTTAAAAAATATATATATGAAAAAAAAATGAAACAAAAGATGTTATTCAGCCTGAAAATCCAAACAAGTTTCATTTGAGACTCATCTCAAAATTATAAACCTCACTTGAGTTAAAAATCAAAACACAAAGAACAAATAAATTTAAATAATCTAAGCTACCATAGTGGTCTGGGGTCACTTGCTTGACCGGGCAAAATAAAACTAAAAAAAAAATATATATATTTTATTATTATTATTATTATTTTTTAATTAAGTAAAAAATTTTAATGTTAAATTTTTATTTATGCATAGTGTTTTTTTTAACTTTTTTTGTGGGGGGGGGGGGGTGAGGGACTTCTTTGGACCTTGCATGGGCGGCCCGCTCAAGCAAATAAGGTGATCCGACCGGCCTAGCTGGTAGCCTGGGCAAAAAAAAAAAAAAAAAAAAAAAAAAAAAAAAAAAAAAACATCTAAATTATTAAATAAATACATGTTATGCAAAATAATAATACAAACAATTTTTGTGCGGACGTTATTCGGGAATTCCCAACCAAACTGAAGTAAAAAATCAAAATTAAAAGAACCTCTACCGATTCTGACCCATGAGTCCAACCTTATCCGAACCAAGTATTAAAACATGTCGAATCGCAGTTAGAACCTTGAATCATTTTCTATTTATACTCCCCGCCCACTGGCAGCTTAAGTCAGTAGCGTCTCTGGTACTGAGATTGAAGATGATGAACAAAAAGATTGAAAAACAGATGTACGGAAACTTGAAACTGACAGCGATGTCCTATGATATCAAGGACATTTTCAACAAGTTGTCGCATCACGGCAGTCGATCGGATGATTGACTATCATGAGAACAAAAGCAAAAAGCAGGTGCGACTGAATCCAAGAGGAAGGCGTAGTTCATTCGGACACCTCACGAGAGAAGACCCTTCATAGAGCCTGTAGTTGGTATCAATTTCGAAGTTCGTACGTTGGGAGTTGACATACATTTGCACACGGGCAACGACCGTGCTTCTCTGACAAATAATCAATATTCCTAAGAGAACGAGCACGAGCCTTCCGTTAGCCTGCATTATGTGTGCTTACGCCGAGTTCTGCTTTCTACGAAGCTTACGTAGCATATCAGGTTGATAAATGATGTTAGTATTATTATTATGAATAGGGGGAAGAAGCAGATACAGGTTGCACGAATCCAAACGCAGTTTGAACACTACTTTCCAGACAATCTATCTTTGAAAATAATTGACGAAGGAGATGACTGCTGAAACTTCCTGAGTACTAAGATGAACACCAGTTATCCCACCCTTACAATGCATTTGTGGAGTCGATAAAAAATGAAGTTGATTTGTGTGAGAAAGAATGCTTGTAATTTAAGGATGGTCAAACCTATCAGTTTTGGGGCAGCGAGGCACAAAGAGCACTGTGATTTGCAATTACCTACAAAATATAGATAAGAATACCGACGTGCACTCAGATATCCTTAAGAGAGTACTGAGACATACATGTATGTAGTTAATAAAGAATGAAGTTGCTTTGTGGGAGGAAGAATGCTTCAAATTTAAGAATGGTTAAACCTATCAGTTTTGAAGCAGCAAGGGACAAAGAGCACTGTGATTTGCAATTACCTACACAAGATAGATAATAATACCAATGTGCACTTAGAGATCCACAAGAGAGTACCGGGTCAGGAAAAAAAAATACGCATTAAAAACTTTTCGGTCTTCTTCCTAAAAATAATCCTGAAAATGTTTTTCTAAGGGAACAGATCACATTTAGACTTGGGCATACGGTTGGTTGTACAATTAGTTGATTATGCAGATATGGGACAGAGGACCGTAAATGTTCTTAGGGAAATACAAGGAGAATGGTTTTCAAGGATACGGTTGCTGCCTATGCATAAAGGCCGGGAAAAATAAGCTCTTTCCACATGACATTGTCGATAAATCAGTCGCAGTGTTGACAGTGAACTAGTTTGTTTGTTTGGGTTCTTTGGTGTGATCCTTGTGGGGTACAACCCTGCGTCCCTCACAAATATATGACTTGACTGAGGGTACTTTGGACTACTGTAGGTGGGGTTGCCCAACAGACTCGATACTTGTCGTGAGTTTTGTTGTATCTGAAATTCGAGTTCCTCACGTGTCAGTACTATTGAGTAAATAGTCGGAAGTAATGTGACAACTGATGTCTTTGTTTTGTTTTGTCTTGTGAATCCGAACTGGGTACGTTTCGTAACCCAGTTCTAGAACCTAAATTTGTTATTGTAAACTAGTTTAGAGGATTGTCAGGTTGTTGAATTTCGCTTTCGGACGTGTCGGAAGCATTATCGAAATGTAAATGTTTGATACAAGGAATTGTAATAGTAACATATACATGGAGTAGTCGGAGTAAAGCGAGGAATAATAAAAACATTGATTGCATCGCCAATTATCCTTTTGGGTCCGGCGCTGGTTGAACCCGCCTACGCTTTCGGAGATGGAGGTGGATCAACGGTGGAGGTGAGTAAAGTGGAACGCAGGGTTTTGACGAGGAAACTATCGATGAAATTTTTTCTTTTGAGGAGGACCGCGTGGCAGGGTGCAAAACTTATTGGGTTATCAACACCCATCGACGTTTTGCAATCATGTACTTCATGTATTCTATGTACTTTGCATATAAATGTTTTGTTTTGGCCATATCTGGTGTGTACTACTCCCCTTGATTGTCCATATATCCATGCGTCTAAGTTGAAACTTCTTCTTCAAAAAAAAAAATAGTATTGCTATAATAACTGAAAAATATATTTAATCGCTACGAAGATTTTTATGCCCAGCCGGGTCTGTCCGGGCCGAGCCGGGCACCCGGACGTGCAAAAAAAAAAAAAAAAAAAAAAAACCTTTCTGCCTAGGCTACCAGCCGGGCCGCTCGAGTCCCGGATGGCCAGCCCGTGCAAGGACCAGGGAAGGTCCCTGTAAAAAAAAAAAGACAACAATCCAAAAAATCCGTAAAAACATTATGTTATGCAAACAATTAAACTGAAAAACTTTTGCCTTAGGGTCACATCGAAATTCTTCACCACATTTAGAATAAAAAATAAAATTTTAAAACTATATTTTTTATTTTTTTATTTTTTGTATTCTTTTGGCCCGGCCGAGCAAGTGAACCCATGCCACTCTGGTAGCCTAACTTGCTGCGCTTTCCCAAAGGACCCCGAATCCGTGCTCTTTCCATTTTTCGAGACTCGGCTGTCAAGGGGAGGAAGGGGGATATAAATTTATTTTTGAAGGGCTAAGGGGGGTTAAGGGGGAGTGCCTTAATGCGATTTTGTTATTGTTTTTTTTTTAATCTCCGGGCGCCCGAAAAAACAACATAGTTTAATTGTGATTTTTTTTTTAACTTCAGTTTCGTTCTAAGTTTCTGAATAACTCTCAAAATATATTGTTTGTATTTAGGTTGTTTTTTCTCGGCGTCCGGCCACCCAACTTGTGCTTGGATACACACATGGGTGCCCGACCGGGCATAACCCTCGAGCAGGGTTTCAACCAAACCCAACGTAAAATAATAATAATAATAATAAAAATTCAAAAAAAAAAAGTATGTTGTGTCAAAATGCAATACAAACAATTAGAATCCATTAGAATTACTCACCGAATCAGAGATAAAAAAGAAAATAACAAAATCACACTAAGAGACCCCCCTTGAAAACCCCTTAGCCTCATTAAAAAAAAATTATACCCCTCTTCGCCCCCCTTGACAACCAACTCTAAAAATATGAAAACAACCCGAATTTGCGGTCCTCTAGAAAAATGCAGAAAGACAATATATATATATATATATATGTATATAATATATATATATTTTCATCCCCGGGTCCCCCGGGTGTTACGCTTGAATGCCTGGCCATGCCTCCCTAGGTTTGTATTATTATTCATATATTTTTTCATATTCATTTAATTTTATTATTATTATTATTATTATTATTTTGTATGACTATGCACGATTTTAGGCACGTAAGCATATTCGACAATACGTATGCGTACTCCCTGCGTGCGGATACGAGATGCTACCTAATTTCTAACAATATTGTATGAAAATTTTCATTTATTCTGTCTTATATCACAATGTTAAAAAAACTGTTATTATCGAACTTCTGCATTTAAAATATTGACATTATTCATTGTACTTCATTTAAAAAGCAAAAATAATACATTCACATATTAAAAAAAACTATTTATGTTAATTCGATAACTATGAATATTGAGTAGTTTATTTTCGATGTAGGTCGACATTCAAAAGCTAAAAGGAATAAAAAAAAACTAAAAAAAAAATATGTTGCATATTGAATAATATCTCAACCAGGGTTGCCAGGCCGAATGTACGGAGGCCCCTAATAGCTGACCCCCGAACGTTCGGGCGTTCGGGTCCCCGTACGGGGCCCGAACTCAAAGGGGTTCAGACCTCGCAAAAAAATATTTTGGTACCTAAAAATTATTATTTTTTTCTGATTTTGTTTTTGCGATTTCTCTGTTATGTAACCTATCTGTGTCTCAATTTTGAAGTCATTCTGTGGATCCAAACAATAATGCAAAATCGGCAAAGATGGTGGTGTCAAAACTTGCTTTCCCACTTACTAATTTGTTTTTTTTTTTTCTTTTCACTTTTTATTTTCCCTTTATTTCGGRRCCTGAAAAAAATTATTATTTTTTTAAAATTTATTTGTAGGTTCTCTATTATGTAAGATACATATGTATAAAATTTCATGGCATTTGACAGAGCCAAAAAAAAAAAAAAAATCGCCAAAGATAGAGGTGTCAAGAACTTGTTCGCCCACGCAATAATTCCATTATCGTTTTATTTTTTTTTATTTTCATTAATATTATTTATTTTTTGTATTTGATTTTTATTTCAAATTTGGTAAGGAATTTGGATGTACTGATGAGGCATATGTTGTTTAGTTTCTTTTTCTACATGACATATGTGTTTTTCAGAATTTTTGGAAACCTTTTTTTTTTTTTTTTTTTTTTTTTTTTTTTTTTTTTTTTTTTTTTTTTTTTTTTTTTTTTTTTGCGTTCGGCCGAACGTCCGAACGCGTCGAGAGGGGGTCCTAAACGTTCGGGCGTTCGGGCTTGGGGGTTCGGGTGTTCGGCCCGTCCCGAACGCCGGCAACCCTGATCTCAACAATGTTTTTTTTTCAAACACACTTCATTTTCTTTTAATTTTAAAAACTTATTTTCTCAAAATATAGCTTGAATAACATGTCACACGCCTTTATTTTATTTTTGTCACGTGTATCCCCATGTTATATTAATATATATTTTTATTACAATAATAAGAACTTAATTAACAAAATATTTACATGTTATTTTTGTTATCGATAAAAGTTTATAACCACATTATTAGCAATGGTCTTCTTGGGCAACCTAAAAGGAGATTGAGGTTACTCATTTCACATGGTACTTATCCTTTTAAGATAACTTTTAAAATTACAATAGATAAGTTATATCATAAATGAGTTGTTGTACTTTTGAATTGTTTAAATGCATATCTTAATCTAAATATCTTCACTGGATCCACATCAGTATCTGAAGGTCGTTGGCTTACACAACAAAAATAATTATAACCCTTTTAAATCGTCTGCCTTTCACAGGGCAAAAAGTGGCTTAATACATGTTGTATTATTTTTTATATTTTTTCTGGGCTACCAGCCGGGCCGCCCAAGTCACCCTATTTTCCTGGGCGGCTAGGCCGTGCAAGGACCAGGAAAAGTTCCAGTCGAAAAAAAAAAAAAATCCAAAAAATCCAAAAAAAAACTATGTTATGTAGAAAAATACACTGAACAACTTTTGCCTCAGGGTCACATCGATTTTTTTTTACCAAATATAAAATAAAATTTTTTATATAAAATATATATATATATATACAGGGTAACCGGCGTTCGGGACGGGCCGAACTCCCGAACCCGAACGCCCGAACGTATGGGACCCCTTGGGGATGCGTTCGGCC
>BFEA01000126.1:1588524-1599618 GCA_003427395.1 Chara braunii
AAAAAAAAAAAAAAAAAAAAAAAAAAAAATCTAAAAAAAATATATGTTATGAAGAAAAATAAACTAAACAAGATTTGCGGCAACTTGCTGAACATGTCCTTCATATCATAGGACATGACTGCAAGTTGTACCTCCTTACTCGTCCTTCGATCGATTCCTGGATTGATCTTCTCAATCGTTATTACGACTTCGCTGACCGTCTGGATGTTGAAGTGCCACTTCCTTGGTAAGCCGAATAGCATGTGGTTCAATGCTTTCGCGACACATTTCCCAGTCTTCGTCGTGGGATCGAAGTAAGATGGGCAGATTGGTCTGTATCGATCCATGTCCTTGTGCTTCGGCTGCACGTACGCTGCTCTGAAGGATTCCTGCTTATCAACCTTGGCAAACTTCAAGATACCTTTGGTCATAAAGGCTGCCTGAAGGTCTTGCCTCGCGTCCATCTCCTTGCTTGTGGTAACCTCGTAGCGTGGGTTAGTGACGAAAGCCTCCATCATGGCTTCGTAATACTGATACGGACACATTACCAGTGTCTCTCCGGGATTCCGGTCCATCGGCGTTCGAACCAGACCCTCCAACCTGTCCCTCAGCTCCTTTACGTCCTTAATGTCTAGACAATTGCTGTATGCGCTCTCGTTGCCTACTAAGCAACCCCTGACTTCCTGCAGTGATGCCGCCACTTTGTCCGTGTTGCGATTCTTCCATGTGTTGAAAGATTCTTCAATCTCCCTGCGTAGCAGCTTCAGACGGTCAGGATGCTGTGCCCTGGGAACGTTGCCTGCGTTCAACAGCAAAGGGTGCACCCCCTCCAACTCGTGCAGACGAAATCGTATGTGCTCCCCTGTCCTCGGATAAGGGAGACCTGTACATGTACAAGTTGATACAACTGAACGCGCGTAGCTGCGTTGGTTGTGTATAAGATCAGCGACAATGGGGTTCTTGACCCATACTGTCTTGATCTTACTTCTCACACGTTTCGCTATACATGTCGGATAGTCGAGACTATCGATCTTGTCATTAACCACCTTTCGAACTTCCGCCAGGCTCACTCGGTCATCGAATTTGGTGCGGACGATTAAGTCCGCTCCCATTTCCCATCCACACTTCTCCTTGATCACACGTGATATGATTCTCCTCAGGTACGATCTGGTTGACTTCCTCTGAAAGTCTTTTGCCGACTTGTACAGTCTGAACCTATCTTCTTCCTCCAGTTCTCTGATCGCCTCCATCCTCCTCGGGTTGCGCAACAGCTTCGTGAGCAGTTTCTTGTCCGGTCCGATCTTCGATGCCCATGTACGTAAATATTTGATGTTTACTACTTCACCTTTCTCGATTGCGGCTTTGCATTTGGAGAGCGTTGTGGATACTCCATCGACTACGACCGTCGATCTCTCAAAGACACTCTTCACCTTCTTCCAACTGTCGGCCCAACAGTTTCCTCCAGTCGATTGTAGCACGCAGCTTCGAGTACCCTTCATCTCATGATTGTTCAATTCCTCTATGATGCCTGCGCGCCAACCAACCGATTGCTCAGTCCGAAAGTGTATGATCTGGAACGCAGTCGCATCGTATCTCTCAGCTTGCTTTCTCCCTTTTTCTCGTCCATTCTTCCCCTTCCGAACGTTATTCTTCTTCCCTGACTTTCTCGTCCCCCAACTGGTGTTCAGAATGGGCGACCACTTCTTAATGTACACTTGTTCCAATTGAACGAGTTTCTGCTTCTCTCCTTCATCGACGGGCAACAGCACGTAAGATTCGAATCCGAAGATACGCCACCACCTATACAAGTGGGTATTCTTCACCATCCCTTCACATGCTGAGAGGTGCTTCCTTCATCTAGTATTAGCGTTTCTTCCCGTCTGCCCTATGTACTGGGCTTTACATCCCGGAGATGCCAAGACATATACACCTGTGTGTTTCTTGATGAAGTTGATGCCGTGACTATTGAACATGTGTACACAAGCCGTGGTGTACTTCCTCAACCAAGCGATTCGTCCTTCCAATCCAAGTAGAATTACCGTAACACGATACAAGGTCTCTAAATCGTTGTTCACTCGCTTCTGCTGTTTCTGTTGGTGTATGATCCAACTGCACAAGGCCCATAGTGTCGGGCCTTCTAAAGGTAGTCAGTCTGTGGGTACATCTTCACTAGACGCCTCCTTGTCAGTTTCCTGTACTTTCACGGATGCCTCTGTAGTTTCGGTCTCCTCTTTGACTTCGGATCCCTCATGTGCTCCATAAGCTTCAACTGCTCTCTTTTCCGCAATATTAATCGCCGCTATCACCTTGTTGCCGTATTCGACATCTTCCCGCTTACACAACCGCTTCAGGTCATCCGCATTGCGTTCGGCTAACGCACGTACGTTATCTGCAACGTACTTTGCGCGCCCAGCGGTTCCAATCTTCGTTGGAATCTTCACTTTTGGCGTGCCCCTCTTGGGTGTATATCTAGTCGGTGTCGTCTGTTTACGGCCGTCATCTTGCTTCCCACAAGTACAAAAAAACGTTCGTTTCCGGTGGGTACGGCACCCCGACCGGTTTCGACTGCTGCCACGCGGTCTCCTCAGGGGGAATCCACCCGACTTCTCCCGTATACATAACTTTCATCCATCAATCCCACTTCCATCACGTCTACTCTGACCATTTCCGAAGATGGCGAAACTCGTCAACGTCAGACCCGAAAAATGACCATTGACTACGCTAATCATGTACTTAACCGTCCCGTCGTAGCCTAGTGTCGTACATTGTCGTAAACAAACACCTAGTACCTGGAAAAAACAATCAAAGGTAAAAAACTTCTCGATCAGGTCACCGGTTCGAGGCCTGTGCTGCCCAATCCCACTCACGGTTCCTAACCCGGAAACTGAGATGCCCTTTCAGGTTGCCTGTTCAAGGCCTGATACTGAGTCACCTCCCGACATCGAATATTTGTTATATTCAGGTTGATTGTTCGAAGCCCTCAGCATGCTTCTGCCCCAAACACACTACCCATTCCGGTCGTCGGTTCGATCTCATACCCACAACGATTCTACGAAACAAACCCTGTCCCTACAAAGCACCCTATCCCTACATACCTCCGAAGCTCTCTCATGTTCTGAATGAAGTGCCCCACTACTACCTTCACCTTGTCCCATTAGTAGTGTTAATCTACGCTTCAAAATAAAAATAAAAATTTAAAAATAGTTTGCTTTTATTTCAATTTGCTTTAATGTTTTTAGCCCGGTCAGGCAAGTGACCCTGGAACACTCTGGTAGCCTAGATATATACATATAACTCCGACGAAACAGTTTGTCACAGCCCCTCGTTTGTTGTCCGCTTCTCTCTCTCTGCCTACGGTTTACCAGGCAGTTCTGTTTGTGAGGTTCGGGAGGCCCCGGGCTGGCGCTCTAACGTTCGGGCGTTCGGGGTCCCGTTCGGGGGCCGAACACCTCTAAGTTCAGCCCCCACCAAAAAAACCTTCGGGGCCTAAAAAATAAGTTTCTTTTTTCTGAAGTTGTTTTTGTGAGTTCTCTATGATGTAGCCTACACGCCTATAAATTTTGAAGTCATTCTGCTAAGCGAAACCAACATTAAAAATCGTTAAACATGGGGGTGTCAAAATGAGCTCGCCCACTCACTATTTTGTTTTTTTTCACTTTTAACTTTTTATTTTCACTTTATTTTCGGGCCTAAAAAAAAAAATATTTTTTGAAAAGTTTTTAATGAGTTGTTGATTATGCAAAATACATATCTGTAAATTTTCAGGGCATTTGTCAATGCCAAAAAATAATAAAAAATCGACAAAAACAGCAGTCTCGAAAAGGTGCTGACACACTGACTCACTTCAATTCTCTTTTAATTTCTTCTTATTTTCTTCATAGTGTTTATTTTCTGTATTTGATTTTTAATTCAAATTTGGTAAAGAATTTGGATGTAGTGCCCAGGCAAATGTTGTTTAGTTTATTTTTTCTCATAACATTAGTGTTTTCTGGACTTGTTTGAAAACTTTGCTTTTTTTTTTTTTTTTTTTTTTTTTTTTTTTTTTTTTTTTTTTTTTTTTTTTTTTTGATCCGCACGGCCCGAACGGCCGAACGCATCCCCATACGTTCGGGCGTTCGGCCCGTCCCGAACGCCAGTTACCCTGACTACACTCATATAAATTTTCAAGGCATATTTATAAGCCGAAAAAAAAAAAAAATCATCAAAGATAGCGGTGTTCAAACATGCTCGGCTACTCAATTTGGTTTTTCCACTTTTCTCTTTTCGTCGTGATTTTATTTTGGTGTCTTAAGTATTTTATTATTTTTTGAACTTTTTTAAATGAGTTTTGCATTATATGAAGTATAGATATGCAAAGTTGCATGACATTTGACTTTGCTTAAAATAATAAAAAATCGCCAAAGATAGCCGTGTCGAAAATCGGCTTGCGCACTCACTTATTTTATTTACCTAATTTTTTTTTTTATTCGTTCTTACTTTTCTTATTAGTATTATTTTATTTTTTTGTACTTTTATTTTAAATTTGGTAAGGAATTTGGATGTCATGCTCAGGCAAATGTTGTTTTAGTTTATTTTTCTGCATGACATATGTTTTTTAAGATCTTTTGACTTTTTGATTTTTTTTTTTTTTCTTTGGGTCCGCGTTCGACCCGAAGAGCCAAACGCAACCCCAAGGGGTCCTGTACGTTTGGGCGTTCGGGTTCGAGCGTTCAGCCCGTCCCGAACGCCGGCCATCCTATTTTTATGTCTACTCCTTAAGGAAAGAAATTATGTCAATCAATTTTATCGAATTTAAATACACTCCTCAAGGATTTTTACAGTAGTATATTATTTTCTTTAAGATGGCATTTTAAAGATGTGTTATACCAAGTTTCATAAGTTGTCGTAAACATTTACAATGGGTAGCATGCCCTACGTGTACGTGGGTTGCGTGTACACGTGTACACATATTCTTGTACGCGATACATACTCCTGTACGAAAGAGTACGTTAAATATAAAAAAATGGGCTACCAGCGAGGTCCCTCGGGTTACATTATTTGATCACACAACTCACTCGTCCAAGCATAATTTTTTTTTTTTTAAATCATTAAAAAATATATATATATTGTGCAACTGGATAAGTTGCCCCTATCCACTTTGATAGCCTTAAAAAATATATATATGAAAAAAAAATGAAACAAAAGATGTTATTCAGCCTGAAAATCCAAACAAGTTTCATTTGAGACTCATCTCAAAATTATAAACCTCACTTGAGTTAAAAATCAAAACACAAAGAACAAATAAATTTAAATAATCTAAGCTACCATAGTGGTCTGGGGTCACTTGCTTGACCGGGCAAAATAAAACTAAAAAAAAAATATATATATTTTATTATTATTATTATTATTTTTTAATTAAGTAAAAAATTTTAATGTTAAATTTTTATTTATGCATAGTGTTTTTTTTAACTTTTTTTGTGGGGGGGGGGGGGTGAGGGACTTCTTTGGACCTTGCATGGGCGGCCCGCTCAAGCAAATAAGGTGATCCGACCGGCCTAGCTGGTAGCCTGGGCAAAAAAAAAAAAAAAAAAAAAAAAAAAAAAAAAAAAAAACATCTAAATTATTAAATAAATACATGTTATGCAAAATAATAATACAAACAATTTTTGTGCGGACGTTATTCGGGAATTCCCAACCAAACTGAAGTAAAAAATCAAAATTAAAAGAACCTCTACCGATTCTGACCCATGAGTCCAACCTTATCCGAACCAAGTATTAAAACATGTCGAATCGCAGTTAGAACCTTGAATCATTTTCTATTTATACTCCCCGCCCACTGGCAGCTTAAGTCAGTAGCGTCTCTGGTACTGAGATTGAAGATGATGAACAAAAAGATTGAAAAACAGATGTACGGAAACTTGAAACTGACAGCGATGTCCTATGATATCAAGGACATTTTCAACAAGTTGTCGCATCACGGCAGTCGATCGGATGATTGACTATCATGAGAACAAAAGCAAAAAGCAGGTGCGACTGAATCCAAGAGGAAGGCGTAGTTCATTCGGACACCTCACGAGAGAAGACCCTTCATAGAGCCTGTAGTTGGTATCAATTTCGAAGTTCGTACGTTGGGAGTTGACATACATTTGCACACGGGCAACGACCGTGCTTCTCTGACAAATAATCAATATTCCTAAGAGAACGAGCACGAGCCTTCCGTTAGCCTGCATTATGTGTGCTTACGCCGAGTTCTGCTTTCTACGAAGCTTACGTAGCATATCAGGTTGATAAATGATGTTAGTATTATTATTATGAATAGGGGGAAGAAGCAGATACAGGTTGCACGAATCCAAACGCAGTTTGAACACTACTTTCCAGACAATCTATCTTTGAAAATAATTGACGAAGGAGATGACTGCTGAAACTTCCTGAGTACTAAGATGAACACCAGTTATCCCACCCTTACAATGCATTTGTGGAGTCGATAAAAAATGAAGTTGATTTGTGTGAGAAAGAATGCTTGTAATTTAAGGATGGTCAAACCTATCAGTTTTGGGGCAGCGAGGCACAAAGAGCACTGTGATTTGCAATTACCTACAAAATATAGATAAGAATACCGACGTGCACTCAGATATCCTTAAGAGAGTACTGAGACATACATGTATGTAGTTAATAAAGAATGAAGTTGCTTTGTGGGAGGAAGAATGCTTCAAATTTAAGAATGGTTAAACCTATCAGTTTTGAAGCAGCAAGGGACAAAGAGCACTGTGATTTGCAATTACCTACACAAGATAGATAATAATACCAATGTGCACTTAGAGATCCACAAGAGAGTACCGGGTCAGGAAAAAAAAATACGCATTAAAAACTTTTCGGTCTTCTTCCTAAAAATAATCCTGAAAATGTTTTTCTAAGGGAACAGATCACATTTAGACTTGGGCATACGGTTGGTTGTACAATTAGTTGATTATGCAGATATGGGACAGAGGACCGTAAATGTTCTTAGGGAAATACAAGGAGAATGGTTTTCAAGGATACGGTTGCTGCCTATGCATAAAGGCCGGGAAAAATAAGCTCTTTCCACATGACATTGTCGATAAATCAGTCGCAGTGTTGACAGTGAACTAGTTTGTTTGTTTGGGTTCTTTGGTGTGATCCTTGTGGGGTACAACCCTGCGTCCCTCACAAATATATGACTTGACTGAGGGTACTTTGGACTACTGTAGGTGGGGTTGCCCAACAGACTCGATACTTGTCGTGAGTTTTGTTGTATCTGAAATTCGAGTTCCTCACGTGTCAGTACTATTGAGTAAATAGTCGGAAGTAATGTGACAACTGATGTCTTTGTTTTGTTTTGTCTTGTGAATCCGAACTGGGTACGTTTCGTAACCCAGTTCTAGAACCTAAATTTGTTATTGTAAACTAGTTTAGAGGATTGTCAGGTTGTTGAATTTCGCTTTCGGACGTGTCGGAAGCATTATCGAAATGTAAATGTTTGATACAAGGAATTGTAATAGTAACATATACATGGAGTAGTCGGAGTAAAGCGAGGAATAATAAAAACATTGATTGCATCGCCAATTATCCTTTTGGGTCCGGCGCTGGTTGAACCCGCCTACGCTTTCGGAGATGGAGGTGGATCAACGGTGGAGGTGAGTAAAGTGGAACGCAGGGTTTTGACGAGGAAACTATCGATGAAATTTTTTCTTTTGAGGAGGACCGCGTGGCAGGGTGCAAAACTTATTGGGTTATCAACACCCATCGACGTTTTGCAATCATGTACTTCATGTATTCTATGTACTTTGCATATAAATGTTTTGTTTTGGCCATATCTGGTGTGTACTACTCCCCTTGATTGTCCATATATCCATGCGTCTAAGTTGAAACTTCTTCTTCAAAAAAAAAAATAGTATTGCTATAATAACTGAAAAATATATTTAATCGCTACGAAGATTTTTATGCCCAGCCGGGTCTGTCCGGGCCGAGCCGGGCACCCGGACGTGCAAAAAAAAAAAAAAAAAAAAAAAACCTTTCTGCCTAGGCTACCAGCCGGGCCGCTCGAGTCCCGGATGGCCAGCCCGTGCAAGGACCAGGGAAGGTCCCTGTAAAAAAAAAAAGACAACAATCCAAAAAATCCGTAAAAACATTATGTTATGCAAACAATTAAACTGAAAAACTTTTGCCTTAGGGTCACATCGAAATTCTTCACCACATTTAGAATAAAAAATAAAATTTTAAAACTATATTTTTTATTTTTTTATTTTTTGTATTCTTTTGGCCCGGCCGAGCAAGTGAACCCATGCCACTCTGGTAGCCTAACTTGCTGCGCTTTCCCAAAGGACCCCGAATCCGTGCTCTTTCCATTTTTCGAGACTCGGCTGTCAAGGGGAGGAAGGGGGATATAAATTTATTTTTGAAGGGCTAAGGGGGGTTAAGGGGGAGTGCCTTAATGCGATTTTGTTATTGTTTTTTTTTTAATCTCCGGGCGCCCGAAAAAACAACATAGTTTAATTGTGATTTTTTTTTTAACTTCAGTTTCGTTCTAAGTTTCTGAATAACTCTCAAAATATATTGTTTGTATTTAGGTTGTTTTTTCTCGGCGTCCGGCCACCCAACTTGTGCTTGGATACACACATGGGTGCCCGACCGGGCATAACCCTCGAGCAGGGTTTCAACCAAACCCAACGTAAAATAATAATAATAATAATAAAAATTCAAAAAAAAAAAGTATGTTGTGTCAAAATGCAATACAAACAATTAGAATCCATTAGAATTACTCACCGAATCAGAGATAAAAAAGAAAATAACAAAATCACACTAAGAGACCCCCCTTGAAAACCCCTTAGCCTCATTAAAAAAAAATTATACCCCTCTTCGCCCCCCTTGACAACCAACTCTAAAAATATGAAAACAACCCGAATTTGCGGTCCTCTAGAAAAATGCAGAAAGACAATATATATATATATATATATGTATATAATATATATATATTTTCATCCCCGGGTCCCCCGGGTGTTACGCTTGAATGCCTGGCCATGCCTCCCTAGGTTTGTATTATTATTCATATATTTTTTCATATTCATTTAATTTTATTATTATTATTATTATTATTATTTTGTATGACTATGCACGATTTTAGGCACGTAAGCATATTCGACAATACGTATGCGTACTCCCTGCGTGCGGATACGAGATGCTACCTAATTTCTAACAATATTGTATGAAAATTTTCATTTATTCTGTCTTATATCACAATGTTAAAAAAACTGTTATTATCGAACTTCTGCATTTAAAATATTGACATTATTCATTGTACTTCATTTAAAAAGCAAAAATAATACATTCACATATTAAAAAAAACTATTTATGTTAATTCGATAACTATGAATATTGAGTAGTTTATTTTCGATGTAGGTCGACATTCAAAAGCTAAAAGGAATAAAAAAAAACTAAAAAAAAAATATGTTGCATATTGAATAATATCTCAACCAGGGTTGCCAGGCCGAATGTACGGAGGCCCCTAATAGCTGACCCCCGAACGTTCGGGCGTTCGGGTCCCCGTACGGGGCCCGAACTCAAAGGGGTTCAGACCTCGCAAAAAAATATTTTGGTACCTAAAAATTATTATTTTTTTCTGATTTTGTTTTTGCGATTTCTCTGTTATGTAACCTATCTGTGTCTCAATTTTGAAGTCATTCTGTGGATCCAAACAATAATGCAAAATCGGCAAAGATGGTGGTGTCAAAACTTGCTTTCCCACTTACTAATTTGTTTTTTTTTTTTCTTTTCACTTTTTATTTTCCCTTTATTTCGGRRCCTGAAAAAAATTATTATTTTTTTAAAATTTATTTGTAGGTTCTCTATTATGTAAGATACATATGTATAAAATTTCATGGCATTTGACAGAGCCAAAAAAAAAAAAAAAATCGCCAAAGATAGAGGTGTCAAGAACTTGTTCGCCCACGCAATAATTCCATTATCGTTTTATTTTTTTTTATTTTCATTAATATTATTTATTTTTTGTATTTGATTTTTATTTCAAATTTGGTAAGGAATTTGGATGTACTGATGAGGCATATGTTGTTTAGTTTCTTTTTCTACATGACATATGTGTTTTTCAGAATTTTTGGAAACCTTTTTTTTTTTTTTTTTTTTTTTTTTTTTTTTTTTTTTTTTTTTTTTTTTTTTTTTTTTTTTTTGCGTTCGGCCGAACGTCCGAACGCGTCGAGAGGGGGTCCTAAACGTTCGGGCGTTCGGGCTTGGGGGTTCGGGTGTTCGGCCCGTCCCGAACGCCGGCAACCCTGATCTCAACAATGTTTTTTTTTCAAACACACTTCATTTTCTTTTAATTTTAAAAACTTATTTTCTCAAAATATAGCTTGAATAACATGTCACACGCCTTTATTTTATTTTTGTCACGTGTATCCCCATGTTATATTAATATATATTTTTATTACAATAATAAGAACTTAATTAACAAAATATTTACATGTTATTTTTGTTATCGATAAAAGTTTATAACCACATTATTAGCAATGGTCTTCTTGGGCAACCTAAAAGGAGATTGAGGTTACTCATTTCACATGGTACTTATCCTTTTAAGATAACTTTTAAAATTACAATAGATAAGTTATATCATAAATGAGTTGTTGTACTTTTGAATTGTTTAAATGCATATCTTAATCTAAATATCTTCACTGGATCCACATCAGTATCTGAAGGTCGTTGGCTTACACAACAAAAATAATTATAACCCTTTTAAATCGTCTGCCTTTCACAGGGCAAAAAGTGGCTTAATACATGTTGTATTATTTTTTATATTTTTTCTGGGCTACCAGCCGGGCCGCCCAAGTCACCCTATTTTCCTGGGCGGCTAGGCCGTGCAAGGACCAGGAAAAGTTCCAGTCGAAAAAAAAAAAAAATCCAAAAAATCCAAAAAAAAACTATGTTATGTAGAAAAATACACTGAACAACTTTTGCCTCAGGGTCACATCGATTTTTTTTTACCAAATATAAAATAAAATTTTTTATATAAAATATATATATATATATACAGGGTAACCGGCGTTCGGGACGGGCCGAACTCCCGAACCCGAACGCCCGAACGTATGGGACCCCTTGGGGATGCGTTCGGCC
>BFEA01000126.1:1627480-1642817 GCA_003427395.1 Chara braunii
CCCCCGGACCCAATCCTGCTTCCCCCCCGATTCCCCCTTTCCTCCCTCCGCGCGTATTCACGCCCCCCGCTGCGCCCCGTTAGTTATCCAAGTCCTATCATCTAGCTAATCTATCTCCTTTCAAAATACTTTTGCATCAATCTATACCTTAAAAAAAAAAAAAAAAAAACGATCAGCCACTTTTCAAAATTTCTTTTTGAAATACGTTGGAAATGAGTAGTTAATTTTTCAAATTTCTCGAAATACTTCCTCTGAAAATTCTTTGCAATTTAAAGCTTCCCTTTTTTGAAATTTCACGATTGAAATTATTCGTTTTAGAAATTGTTTCTTTTCCAAATTACTTTTGTACTATTTTCGAAAATACGTCCCAATTAATTCGTTAGCTCTAGAAAATCTTTTAGAAATACTTCAGAATTAAATCACCGGGTTATCACCCTTTTCACAATTTTCTTTGAAAATCTTTTCCGTTTGAAATTTTCCTTCTCAACTTACCTTTTGCATTAACTAATTTATTCTTTCTCGAAGTCTTGAGTTTAAAAATAACTCATTACTTCTTTTCCAAATTTCTTTGAAATATTTTGAAATTAAGTAATTCTTTTTCTTCGAAATTTCTTTTTCTTATTCAAAATTTCTTGAATACTTTAGAATTAATTCATCTCTTTTTGGAATACCCTTAATTTCTTTCCAAATTCCTTGGAATCCTTTTGCAACTCATAATTAGCCCTTTTCCAAAATATTGAATTCACATTTTGAACTTTGAAATTAATTACTTATTTTTAAATCGTCTCAAAATTTCTTTTCTCTGCCGACATTTCTTTAAATTCACATTCGGAATTAATCCCTTCCTTCGGGATCAATTTTCCAAAATTTCAAAAAAATAAAATAAAATTCCACCTCCTAATTCTTTTTCTATGATTTGAAGATATTCCAAAATTTCACGTAAATAAAATTTGAAATAAATTCAAATTTATTTTCTACCAATATTTGGCGTTTAAAATATATAGCGGATTTAGCCGCGTTAGCGTTGACGAATCCTTTTTGAACAGCGAATTTTGTAAATCTCTCCTTTGGATCCTTCAAAATTTTGTTCTACCCAAATTAATTTCGAATAAATAAAATTTCCTACTTTCCAAAAAATCTTGGCAATTATGATTGAATTATCTTTATTTTTGAATTTATTGATAAATAAATAAAGGATTGCCCCCCCCACCTTCACATGCCACCATGCCAAACCAAGAACTCCCAACGCGCCTCCACCGCCACCGCCGCTGCTGCCGCCGCCACCGCTGCTGCTGGATCCTCCACATCCGTTCAGGCCACGTCCTCCACCCCCTCTTCCCCCGACATGGCCGCATCCTCCATCAACATGTTTGACATCCGTACCGACTCAGTCGATAGCATCGCCCGAAACCTCGCAGGCGAACAACCACCAGCAAACACCACCACCCCCGACCTCTCTGCCATCCTCGACACACTCCACACCCTCCAAACCTCCGTCACCGCCTCTCTCAACGACATAAAGGCCACCATATCGTCCATATCCGACCGCGTCACCACGCTCGAAGGGAACAACCCCTCCATCACTGTCGTCACCACGGCCGCACCTCCCTCCTCCACAGCGCAGAGCACTCCCTCCTCCACAGCCGCCTCCAGCAGCACCCCCCCGCCGACCTCCTCCATTGCCTCATGCTCCTCTACCCTTCTCCCAAACCCATCCACTATCACCTTCTCCGACGTTGTTGAGGAACAAGCTCGACACGATCAGCTTGTCCGCTTAGGTAACGAACAACGCCGCCTCAACACCATCATCTCCACCGCCAACTCATCTCATTTCCACCTCAAATTCATCACCGCCAATCACAATTCGCCTAGGGGACAAATACACCGCCGTCGTAGTAGACCGCACGGTTCCCAAGACCACCATCACCGTCGGAACCCTCCGCAGTCATGTCTCGTTTAATGTCATGAACTTGATGTGCGACATCGTCTTAGGAACCTTGTGGCTGGACCACTACATGCCATACACATTCCACCCCAACTTCCTTCGCCTCACCAACCCCCCGACACAACCATCGACATCCCCTATCTCCCATATCCGACCTCCCAAGGCTCTGTCACCCCGCACCAATTCCTCCACATGGCTCGCCTAAACCCCGACTCCGCCTACTACTGTCTTGTCCTTGACTACTCCCGACGGACAAACCCGATCAAGCCCCCCCCTCCAACCCCGCCATCACCTCAATCCTCGACGATTTCAAGGACGTCTCTCCCGAGTCCTTACCCGTCGAACTACCTCCGGATCGTGGCGTATCCCATACCATTGATTTGGAACCTGGGCATTCTCCACCTTGCCGCCCTCCATACCAACTCTCTGTCCCCGAAATGAAAGAAATGAAGCGGCAACTCAGTGAACTCCTTGAAAAAGGGTTCATTAAGCCAAGTTCATCCCCCTTCGGAACCAGCTGCCTTTTCGTCAAGAAAGGTGGAACTTCGGAACTCCACATGTGCACGGACTACCGCGCCTTGAACCGGATAACGATCAAGAACAAGTACCCCCTACCTCGGATTTCCGAGCTCCTCGATCGTCTCCATGGAGCCAAGTACTTCACCAAGATCGACCTTAAAAAGTGGCTTCCACCAGATCCGTATCCGCGAGGAGGACACCCACAAAACCACCTTCCGCTCTCGGTTCGGGCACTACAAGTTCCTCGTGATGCCATTCGGACTCACCAATGCCCCCGCAACCTTCCAATCTACCATGAACCACATCTTCCACAACCTCCTCGAAGTTTGTGTCGTCGTCTACCTTGATGACATCCTTGTCTTCAGCCCAACCTTCGAGTCCCACCTTTAACACCTCCGCCAAGTCCTCTCGATCTTCCGAGAGCAAAAATTCTACGCCAAGCTCAGCAAGTGTACGTTTGCCGCTTCGAGCGTCGAATACCTCGGCCACATTGTCTCCGCTGAAGGCATCCGTATGGACCCCTCGAAGGTCACAACCCTCGTCGAGTAGCCCCCACCCAAGACCCTCCTCCAACTCCGTTCCTTCCTCGGCCTTGCCAACTATTACCGCCCGTTCATTCGCAACTTTTCCGAGATCTCTTACCCTCTCCACGAACTCACCCGCGAGGACGAGCCCTTCCATTGGTGCCAACACGCTTTCGAATTACTCAAGCAAACCATCACCACGGCCYCTGTCCTCAAGATCGCCGACCCCACTCGGCATTTCTATTTCACCATCGACGCCTCCGATTTCGCCATTGGAGCCGTACTGTCCCAACATTTCCCCCGCGACACCCCCTCCATCAAGGACTCGCCCACTCACCCCGAGGCTCCACCTGGCGAATACCCCATCGCCTTCGCAAGCAAGAAGCTCCTTCCCGCGGGATGAATTACCCCTCCAACGAGAAGGAACTCGTCGTGATTCACGCCCTCACAGTCTGGCGCCCGTACCTCGACAGACAATACTTCACCATCCGCATTGACAACACCATCGTCTCCTCCATCCTCTCCAAGAAAGATATCACTCCACGCCAAGCCCGTTGGCTAGACTTCCTTGCCCAATTCACATTCACCATTTGCCATACCCCTGGCAAAAGCAACCATGTTGCGGATGCCCTCTCTCGACGTTCCGACCACAAGCCCCGAGAGAAAGTCTACGCCGCCATGACTCATATCCAACTCCTTCCATCACTGTATCACCGATACATCCAAGGCTATCTCTCCTGCTCAGACTTCACCACCATTTACAACAAGCTTCGCGATCTTGACCCAGTTCCCGACTACTCCGTCCACAAGAACCTCCTCTACATCGATACCAAAGGCGCCGACTTTGCATCCCTGACGCACGAGGCCTCCGTACTCAGCTCTTGGCCGAGCACCACGACGCCAAGACCGCAGGCCATCTCGGTTTCCAAAAACCCTTCGACACCATCTCCCGCTACTTCCACTGGCCTTCCCTACTCGCCGACGTCAAGGCATACATTCGCTCATGCCCCACATGCCAAGTCGTTAATCCCTCAAACCAGGCTAAACCCGACAAGCTCCAATCATTGCCCATCCCTACTCACCGTTGGCAGTCCATCTCCATGGACTTCGTGTGCGGTCTTCCCAAGACCGACCACTCGCATGATTACATCTACGTCATTGTTTGCTGCTTGACCAAACGTGCTCACTTCATCCCTTGCACGACCTCATGTCGCCACACTCTTCTTCGACCATGTTGCTTGCCGTCACGGCCTCCCCGAGAACATCATCAGTGACCGTGATCCTCACTTTCACCTCTCCACGGCCTACGGAACCACGCTCAGGTATAGCACTGCATTCCATCCACAGACCAATGGACAAACATAGAAAATGAACGATACTTTCCAAAGTATCCTGCGGAAGTATTGTCATCCTCATCAACACGATTGGGATTAGTTGCTCACAGCCGTCGAGATTGCCTACAACAACGCCGTCTGCCCTTCCACCGGCATGTCTCCATTCTGCCTCGACCTTGGCTACCACCCTCGCTTGCCCTCTGACTTCTTGCTTCCTTCGCAGCTTAACCCATCCACCCCCTGCCCCTCTCTCAATGAATGGGTAGCAACAATGAACAGACTCCTGAGAGAAGCCTCCGAAGCCATTGAACGAACCCAAGAACAACAAACCAACAAGACTAACAAGCATAGACGCGACGTGTCATTCAAAGTAGGGTACAAAGTCTGGCTCTCCGCCAAGCGCTTTGAACCCGAACACGGCTTGTCCAAGAAACTCTCCAACAAATGGCTCGGTCCCTTCACCATCATTGAACAAACCTCCCCCGTCAACTACAAACTCCAGCTTCCCCCTGACATGAGTCGTGTCCACCCAGTCTTCCATGTTGAGTACCTAAAAGAATACCATAAATCCCCGCCCCAGTTCACCGACCGCCCATATCCAGACCTCCATGAATCATGCTACCCACAGGCCCTGAATTCGTTGTCGAAACCATCATCGGCCGACTAACCACTCAGGTATCTGATCATCCGGAACCAATCACTGAAAACAAAGTCAAATGGACCGGATACCCTGACGAAGAATCTACATGGGAACCTCTCTCTAATCTTAAGAACGCCATGAAACTTGTCCGCGCCTATGATCGTGTTAATCCTATGTCCTAGATACCTATATAACTATGGCATACACCCCCGCTAAAACCTTGCAACGCTGCTCTACACACACCCTTGAACCCAGCCACCCTCCCCTTGACCCTGACTCCTGACGTCTGATCTGCCCTTACCTGCGCCTAGCCTTGTCCCATTTGTCCTCTCCACTACCTTGTCTCTCTTGTCCAATGCTTGTGAACCTGAGTGACGCCGACGATAAAGGATCTAATGGCAAGCGCACGAGGACGATGGCCTGCTGCCTCACTGTTCATGGAGATTATGCAGCTGGTTTGGCCACCATGCTGTTTCATCGGCCGACATCCCGACTCGCGGACTTACTGGAGCAGCAACTTGTGACATGGATCTTTGCATCAGTCTGCGACTTCCTTGCTTCCAGATCAGACCTCATTGCAGTTCGTGTACCGGACACACCCTAGCACTTGGACTTTGACACTTGAACTACTACTACACTTCTTGGACTTCTACCTGTCGCAGCCGCTGAAGACCGTTTCTACCACCTACTCCAAAGACCTGATCAAGACCGCTGCAGACCCCCTTTCAAGACACTTGGACACTTTGCTCCTACATGAGATTCTGCTTCCAACTCCTTCGGACACACCAGCCCTTGCATCCTGAACAAACATTTTCATTTTTGTTTTTCCTGACTTTGACAACCCTGTAGAACATCATTAGCAGATCCCTGTTTCCCTAACCATTGTTTCCCGTACCCATTAGAACATCGATAGACATCCCCTGTTCCCCTGACCATTGTTTCCCTTACCCACTACAACATCAATAGAAATACCCTGTTTTGCTGAACACCGTTTCCCTTACCCAGTAGAACATCAATAGAAGTTCCCTGTTCCCTGTTCCCTGAACTCTATTCCCCCTTAACCTATAGCAACCCATGCCGTCCCTTTAGTTCATTTGTAGGACTACCCTGTTCCCTGCAACCCCCCCTAGTTCATCAGTAGGACAACTCTGTTCACCGGTACCAAACCCTGTTCCCTCTTACTCCCGCAGCCCATGCCACCCACATTATACCCCTCTTCCCTTTYGACTTGTTAACCAGTGATCGGCCCCGTCCCGTCCTTCACAGATTCCAGCATTGCTTCATGAATTTTGGCAGCCGGGACGTTGCCTTCTAGAGGGAGGGGATAGTGCTACGGACTCCGCCAGGGCTCGATCCCTGGTCTATCTTTTTGCTGTTTCGGCTGCATCCCGTTTTCGGCCTGGCACCCTTTTTCCAAACCCCTCCKTTGGTACCGTAGGATTTTGGACAACTCGCGCCATGCTGCAATTTGGGCGCCACTTTCAAGTACCGCATTTTTCAGTTCTGCCCTCGGGGCCTTTGCAGAAATGCCCCTGGTACCGACGTGTCACCGGTACTTACACCGGCTCCCCGTACGGTACGGGGACCAGTCTCGTACCAGTTTCAACTGCTGTACTCGCACTCAGTGTGACTTGCTGTTTCGGCATTCGGGATTCCAAGACTTCGACTTTGTGCCCTTGCCACTGTGTCTGCGTCCGACCCTCAGTCATGTCGAGTGAGTGAGTGTGTGTGCTCTCACTCTCTCCCTCTCTCTCCCCCTCTTATTGGCCGCCTGACCTGACGGTTGGTTGCCTTTGCGTCCACACTATTGGGGGAAGAGAGAGTAGGCAGCTGCTTCCTTCTACTCCCATCCCTCCACCTGCTCCTGCTCATATTCATCATCCCCCCATTCAGCACACTCTTTCCTAACCCCTTTCTGTGCTCCTCTTTGTGCTAGCAACATGCTACGCAACTGCTTCCTTCTTCTTCTGCTGCTCTTACATCAGAGCACCCATTCCTAGCGGCCCTTTCTATTTAGCCCTTTCGGCTGCACCACCTCATCTTGGTGCTCTTGCTCCTCCACCTCTCCCTTCTCCTCCAGCTCTTTCGACAATGCCTTCTCAATCTCTCCTCCTCGTCCTCGATTTTTGTGGGTAGTACTGCATTAGGCAAGTGCTTGCTCCTCTCCTTCTCAGGTTCTCCCCCTTCTCCCTCTTCATTGATATCAATTTTTGTCTTTTCCCGTTCCCGTTCTTCATTCGTATTCACCTTTTTTTTCATCCTTTTCTTGTTTCATTTTTGCATTTTATGTTTTTATATTTCATAATTTTCATTAGAAATTGCGACTATAAACGCTTCTGTTAGGATTGCTCTAAAAATCATCGTGCGGAGAGAGACATGGTGGCCTACCTTGTTTTTGATACAGAGTGCTATAACAAGCACCTGCCTTCTCGTTGTCCCTTTCCTCCTCTTTGTCCTTCCTCTTCTTGCTCTTTATCTTTGTGCTCTCACTGTGCTGCCCTCTTCTTTCCCATCCTTCTCCTCCCCCTCCAGCTGGGCTTCTTCCGACCTCCTCCCGCTGCTGCTGTTGCTCCTCCTTTTCCTTCTGTCTGTTTCATTCCGCGTCCTGCTTGATGGCTGCATATTCTCCTTCCCCCCCTCCTTTTCCTTCCATTTCATCACCACCCGCTCCCCCTCATCCACACAAGGTTCACGAAGTGCACCGTCCACCACACACGACCCACACACACAAACATGTGGACCACCACAAGAGACTTCTGTCCCTCTTCCTCCAGACGTCCGTATATCCTTTCCTCGAAGCACAAGCATTGGATATTACCACCCATCATAAAACAGCGCATGAACGCGCACAGCAAACAACAGCGGTATAACAGCACATGAACGCGCACAGAAGACAACAACAGTATAACACAACCCTCGTTGTGGCAAGTGCGTCATCCTGCCATTTCACAAACATGTGTGCCTCCTATGGGTTGGATAAGCTCATGTTTGTCCCACTGTCAGTCTTTACCAAGATACAGTGGTGGATAGGAAGGTGGTGTAACGGAAGGGGGAAGCGGGGGGAGGAGAGGGGTTGGTGTCAGAGGAAGACGAGATTTTCAGAATCCGAAAACTTGCCCTGCCAGAATGGGACTGAGCATCTGCAGATCTCTATGCAGACCCCGCAGGATGGGATCTAACTGCATTCTCACAGCCGTTGATCCTACCGGTCGGCGGTCGAGGAGAGAGGTGAGCGTTGGAGGAGGGGCGAGTGGAGTACAGCAGCAAGAGGTTTTTCCGAATCCAAAACTACCTCTGTCATAATGTTTTCAGAATCCCAAAACTACCCTTGTCACAATGTCCCCAACCATATGTACATCAAAATGGAACCTGATTGTATATCAATTGGTATTCTACTTATCCACAACCTTCTTCTTTTCTGAATACACCTTCGTTTCCCCTGACAGGGTGCTGAAGCATTGATGACGCACAGTTTTGGTATGCCGCTCCCTCCCCTCGTACCAAGCACCGAGGCCTTGAGAGGCCGGCGGGGTGCTTTAAGTGGGTTCCTTGGGTCCCTTTTCATTTTTCCTTGCGCTCGCAAACGGTGGCATCACCTCTTATATCCCTTCATTTTTTCATTTTGTTTTGTGGGTCCATCATCCCCAGTCTTGGTGCGCATCACCAGTCGTCGAATACAAATTAACAGCAAAAGTCAGCCCAAACTCAGGTAGAGACACACATTCAGCATTGCCGTTGCCACATTCTGCCAGCGCATGGCATCAAACCAGTGGCCAACTTGTCCGCCATTTTCCACCTCGCGGACTCTAGCCTCCCCCCTCGTTTGAAAACCAACCACGTGGTCAATACAGAGACAGCTTCATCCGTGCACTTACCAACTGCATGTACATCTGGTGGAAGTGTATATCTGGGAAGTCCATGGAAACTTCATTAGTTAACAACTTCACATCATATACATGTAGATCTGGTGCAAGTGTATATCTGGAAAGTTTATGGTTCAAATCATACAAAGCGATCAGTTATTTCATACACCAAACACGTGTGTCATTTCACACACGAACACAAAAGATGTGCTTAGATAGTACAAAAACCGGGCAATGAAAGGGTGACAGCGAAGAGGACGACATTTGTGCGCGGAGATGGACGGAGCTAGAAAAGGAAATGTGAGGAGTGTGGAGCAGGAGGGACGGAAGCAGGGGAAGTAAGACCGAAAAAAAAGAAAGAAAGAAAGAACACAATAATAGGAAAGTATTCAGATCAAATTTCATCAAACGAAGGATTGGAAATAACTTCAGAAAAGATTAGGAAAAACAACCGAAAAAAAAAACAAGATAAGGGGAAAAAGGTGGTTGTAGTGGTGGTGTGAAGGTACTCACTGGACGAGGGGAAGAAGCTGGCTCGGAGGAGATGCAGACCAACGTGCGACAGACACCCAAGCGTAAACCATGGCAAGGCAGTTCAGCCCAAACAGGGAAGCCAAAAGATGGGGTTGGGAGGGAGGGGAAAAACAGGAATGCGAGATCAAGAGATGGAGATAGAAAAAATAGGGCAGCGGAGGGGAATGGACATTGAAGGCCGAAGAAGGGAGAAAAGGTGCAACGACACGTAAGAGTACACAAGTACAAGGATTTGAGCAGATTTACTCTGCTCGTGAACATAAATGTTGACATCAATGGCACCTCCACAGCAAGGCAAACCCGCAAACGCGTGCTAGACTAACACCCAGGAGACATACTCCGCCAGCTTCGGCGCCAAGTCATTTACACAGCGCAGAGGACAAATGATGCTTGCTCAGTCCTCAGTTCCACCTCAAACGGACATGACGTTACTCCCCCGCTGAAGTTTTCCATCTCCTCCTCCCGGTCCCCCGTAGCATGGACCTTTGCAGCTCGCCTCCAATTGCCAAAAAAACAACTACAGTTCCGGAGACGTTCTTATACCATCATTTCCAGTTTACTGCCCGTTTTCTGTGTTTTCCCAGTTCAACATACTGTCCAGGTCCCAGTTCCACATACTGTGCAGGTCCCAGTTCTGCATACCGTGCAGGTCCCCGGTCGGGAATTTAACACAGCAAAGTGTACAAGCAGTCTTCTCACTCAATCCTCAAAAACCACATGAGCAGCAGCATAAGAGCAAGGCAGACACCCTGCTCTAGTCATCACTATCCAGTTGTCAGACGGCTGCTGCTGGCTCCCAAGCATCCAGCCATTCGGCACGTTGGACTGGTCATTCCACAGCCCCTCTGTCTAGCATTGGTTGAGGCAGTTTAATCATCCGTCAGCCTCAGAATTCTGGCCGACGCATCCGAAGTGACGAGATGCAACAAGAATTCCACAGCCCCTACAAGAATTGTGTTAGGAGTCGTTCACATTCTTTTGTCAGCAAATCGCTTCTTGTCCACCCAGCCAGCTGCCTTTCCAGATTGGTGCTGAGCAGAGCCTATACATTATGCCCAACCTCGACTGCCATGGAAGCACCTGACCTGCCCTTCGGAGTAAGAAATAGGCGACTACCAGTTTGTACCTCGACTGCCATGGAAGCACCTGACCTGCCCTTCGGAGTAAGAAATAGGCGACTACCAGTTTGTAGGAGTCTTTTTCGTACTCTCTCACAACAATGCGCTTCTTGTCCACCCAGCCAGCTGCCTTTCCAGTTTGGTGCTGAGCTTAGCCTATCCATTGTGCGCAAGCTTGACTGCCATCGAAGCACCTGCCCTTTGGACTAAGAAATAGGCGACTACCAGTTTGTAGGAGTCATTTTCACAATCTCTCAGCAATTTGCTCCTTGCCCACCTGGCCAGCTGCGTTGGCAGCTGGCCATCTTTAAGAAGAACCGATCCATTGTGCCCAAGCTTGACTGCCAGGGAAGCACCTGCGCTTCGGACTAAGAAATAGGCAAATACCAATATAACGGTCATATAATGGCCATTGTGCACAAGCTAGAGCTATAAGAGCCAGCTTAACTTGTTCCATGGGTCCACCGCGAGACTGAGAAACAACACCCTCTGCCAAGCACACGGTCATACAATGGCCACCGTGCACAAGCTAGAGCTATAAAAAAGCCTGGTTAACTTGCTCCCTGGGTCCGCTGCGAGACTGCGAAACGACACCCTCTGCACAGAACACATCCAGATCGCCTCGACAACCTCTGCCTTTGTGTGTTGATGAAGGTTGCAGAACAACTTCATCCTCGCTTCACTGAAGAAGACCTCAAAAAGATGATCAGATGTGCCCCCGATACGCGAACCACCTTCTTTCAGATGTGCCCCAGATACACCAACCACCTTCTTTCAGGCAATGTTGATCTGCATACGGTTGTTGTTAATTGTATTCTTGTTCAGAATGTCTGTTCCAAGATGAGTTTGTTCATAGCCTTTTGACCGGGAGAAGTTCAACGCCGACGAGTCAAGAATCCTTGCTACAGATGTTGGCAGCCCTCTTAGCAGATCACCATGCACCAGACCCAAAGTTGTCATGTCAAAGTACAAAACTCGCCCTGCTGCTCACCCACCCTTTGAACAGGAAGATCATTGTACCATACCACCGGAGCCAATAATGTGTGCTGCATGCTTGCAGCTACCGTCAGCTCCTGTTCTCTTCTTGTCAAACATACGTAATATATATCGTCCACCAGGTCCTCGAGTCCTCGTTTTCAAGTACAAAGGTCACCCCACTGACCCACCACCCATTGAAAAGCCATGTCCTTCTATTCTAACGCTATAGCCAATAGCTCCAGTTCCTATCAGCTCCTGTTCATCTTTTGCTGATAACCAACAACCCAAGACTAGACGTCAAGCAGTACCTGAGGAGTTCCAAACTGCTCCAGAAATGAAGGCAAGCTTCAAAGTAAGTTGACGAGCACTGAAGTACAAAGGTCCCCCCACTGACCCGAACAGCCATGTTTAACAACGTAGCCACATTCTCAGCGACTATCAACTCCTGTTCATCTTCTTGCTGATAACTAACAACCCAAGACTAGACGTCAAGTCGTATCCGAACTGCTCCAGGAATGAAGGCAAGCTCCAAAGTAAGTTTACGAGCGCTGGGTATCTTTCGTCTCCACAATGCTCAAGCGTTCGCTCTCAGCTCCCAGAATCTCCGATTTTGGCAGAGCTAGACTGCCTGGCATCATGGAAATGCAAAGCAGATGAGGAAAATGGCTGTTCCACTCCATTTTCCATGGGAATGCATACACTGCACAAGTTATTGGTGCCCCATACAAGGCTTCTGATGATAGGATCATCGATAGCAGCTTGACCTGCGACCCATCTTCTCAAGCGACGGAGCTGTTCTAGAGCCACTAGGAAGGAAGGAAGTTACAACTCAGGGCGGCAATATCGAACAGAAAGGTAGCAGCACAGATAATGGTCATCAAAATGACATCATTTGAAAATGACCCCCCCCCCCCCCTCCTCGCTCCCCAAGAGGCCCATAGAGTCCAGCAGAAGCATCACTGGATCTCATCCTCCAGAACTAACCATAGCTAACATCCATGCCAACTGCAGAGCTCTAGCATGTCAGCCGTGAAATGTACTTTTACAAGGCACCGGCCAGAGATGCATTTGCTGTAGGCGATCTCTGCGGGACAGGTACCCACGTGGCCCAACGTGGCCCGCACGGATCATCAACAGCAAAGGTGTCTCTGGATGGTGGTTTGTGAAAATATGCTTCACCGCTGACTCCGCTGAGGTGCTAGAGCTTTACAGTTTGCGTGGATCTTAGCTATGACTAGTCCCAGATGATGAGATCCAGTGATGCTTGGGGAGGACTCTATGAGCAGTTCTCTTCGGTGATAGCGAGGCACCGAAGTGGGTTAGGCATTCTGAGGACCCGTAGCCTGCAAAGTACTGAGAAGGGTGGACTATCAGTGATGCTGGGGTGATAGAGGGGCAGAAGAGTGGGTTTAGGTTCCTGAAGACCCGATGAGATCCAGCCAGAGATGATTTTGCCGTTGGTGATCTCCACAAGACAGGTGCCCACACGGCTGTAAATCCCCCAACTACGTGATCCACAATCAACAATTGGTGGGTGACAATCCTCCCTCCGTCTGTGTCTGTCTGCCTACCAGCCCGCCGTCATGTAAGGCCTTTTTCTGTATGCATTGCTGCCATCCTGAATTCCGTGCTGCCTTGCCAATCTTGCACCGGGCCTAGCAATCCCACCTCCCTTGAAACGCTTGGAACGTAAGATCTGCTACGATTCAACTCGTTGACAACAACTTGCAACCCCCTTGACTGTTCATGTGAAAAGTGCAATCGACCCTCCTTGCACATACATGGCAGACAACGACGGAATTGTTCCAGACAGTATTTGACATCTTCCAGCATTTGGATACGAAGAATACACAAGATTCAACTGCTTCAAGTGTGCTGCGCGAAGGGCCAAAGAACAGATCCGATGTTACAACGTTTTTGCACAACTCTGAAAACAACTGTGGCAGCAGCGTTCGAGCCAACTCTCTCTCTCTCTCTCTCTCTCTCTCTCTCTCCCGCCCCCGGCCACCCCCACCCTTGCCTCGCAACGAATGTCTTCAAGGACAAGACACACTTTGCACAGTCCTCGCCACCCTGAATACCCCCGCCTTGTCCAGAGAGGAGAAGGTTGGCGATTCATGCCATTAGAGTTTGAAGCACTAGACTGACACTGTAGGATCTTACCACAAACGTAGTACAAGCCATCCATCCCATTTCGATTTCGAAGATTTGCGTGACAGGGTGGCTATCACCCTCTAACCCAATTTGAAGTGGAATCGTGAAGCACAACGATTCCCGTCTACATTGGCTAGGCTAGCAAATGTTGGAATGGGAAGAGCTGTCGGCCAGGGGAGGGCAGACCACGGTTGTCGAGGAAAAGATAACCTTGTCTTCACAATCTCCGCTGCAATTGAACATGGGCTGGAGCCATGATACTAGCTCACTCCGTTCTCATCTGCTCACGAAATTCATGGCAGGTAGATTGACACATGCAGGGATCCATGACAGTCCTTCAAGCAAAATGCTCTGCACTCGCCTAAGCAAAGTGTACAAACCACCTGATACCTGACTACCAGTTCAGTCACCCTTTACGTACTGCAGTGAAAATGTCGACATTCGTAGGAATGAAGACTCCATCGGTGTTCAGCTCGCCAATCCCCATCGCAGAATGACAGGAGCACATACCATTCTAATTTGCGAAGCCTGTGTCCCAGCCACAGGATGCTACTAGCAACTACCTAGTTTCATACGATTGATTCACAATCTCCACACCTGGGGAGACTTGACGGATAACTACAACAGTTTGATTATCACACGAAGATTCCAACCAACAATAAAATATCCTCCCGAGAGTTTGAATTCTGAATGAAAAACATCTTCACATACGTGTGGACACCTCCACACACACGTGCACTTGCGTGTATGCAGAGAATACCTGCAGCAGCTGACATCCGCAACATCCACCACGTTTCGTGGATGGACATAGCGCAGATAGATTGATGGTCCACATCATGACATCCTCATGCCTCGTGGTCAGCCACAGATCTGCAGACGTCCAGGTGAGGACAGCGGATCTGCAGGACAGCACTGTGTCCGATGCTGTTCTAGGGACCAAAGGTTATTTTCCCATGACGGAATTTCAGAATCTGGTCAATCATTCTGAAAAGAAATGACAAGAGCAGAGAGGACAACAAAACCTCCCCCTCACTCGTATGCTTCCCTTCATCGCCTTCCAAATCTGCCATCAAGTATCTAAGCCAACTTCTCACAATTTCGTCACTAAAGCCAGCTGCTGCAGCCAGTGCTCTCTACTTCACCACATAGCAGGTCGTAATGTAATGTAATTAATGAGGTCTTGTCCTAGCACTAATACAACTGAATGTCTTTTCTTTTTCACGTGTCCGTTTCTAATCTTCTACGGTCCCACACAATGCCTGTGTTTACACAAGCACCTTGTCTTGGTCAAGCATGGCACAGGAAAACAATCCACACACACCCATCCCTGTCACTCCGACCCCCTCCTCCATCGCTCCCTTCAATCCCTGCCTACTCATACGTCGAGGTCTAAACTCTTGTACTTGGCTGTTTTCCTCACCTCCTCTCTCTGGCACTGCACCCACCGGTCCGCTTCTCCATCCACTCACCTGCCTAGCCATGTCCAAACCCTTTGCTTGCCACCTGCCCCTCCAGCATTTCCGTTCCCTCCTCATCTGCTTGGTCCATCCATCCATGTGTGGTCTGTATGCCTGCCCACCCATATACTGTACAAAGATAGCTGTCAACAATAATATTCATCACCTGGATAATGTTTGTTTGGCAGATTCCAAATTGAATGTACTGAACAATGAGCACCCTTAAGACTCTGGCATCGTGCTCCAATCTATGCAACACCAACACGTTCAC
>BFEA01000126.1:1672179-1682995 GCA_003427395.1 Chara braunii
AAACGAGAGTGAATCTTGCGCTAGAATATGGAAAGATACACCGCCAATATTTTTGTCTTGTTGTGCATGTCGAGAGTTGTGCAGCGAGCCCGTTGGTGAACATTACCGTTGAGGTTCCGGGCTTCACTCGTGCAAAGAATTTCTGATGTTCTTCCTTTACGTTTTTTTCTTTTTATTAAAAAAACAAATTCCAGGAAAAACGGCTGACAGTTCCGTCGTTTTCTACTTCAGAAGTAATAAGAAGAGATCGTTTTGAAAGATCGCCACCCTCATCATGACTGAATCTGGCCTGCAAGAACCCTACCATACAGACTGCACTTACCGTTGAGGTTCTGACAGGTTGGACGCGCCGGGCGACACTCCTGCAAAGAAATTCTGATTTTCTTCCCTTACATTTTTTCTTTTTATTAAAAACAAAATTCCAGGAAAAACGGTGGGCTGGGGGGACAGTCCAACAACAAGAACCGACTTCCCCCCCCCAGACTTCGAATCAGGTTCAGACTGTTCAAAAAAAAAAAAGAAGTACGGGCCTTCGCGCGGCCTCCAAAAAAATTTCCGCGCCCGTTTTCCTAATTTTCCTAGGACCCCCCCGAACCCCGAAAACCGAACCGACAAAAAAAAAAAAAAATTGGTACCCTGCAATTTCGACCATGCGCCGCGCGTCGTGCGGGCGCCACTTGCGCGCTGCGGCCTGCGCCGCACGTGCGCAAGTGCCGCGCACGACGTGCGCCGCAAGTATGCTCTGAACGGATGGATTTTCAGGATAATGCAACGATCAGTGCCAGGTTTTCGTTCTTAAGAAGAACTTGAGCTTATGTCCAGGTCCAGCGCAAGGTGCACCTTCTAAATCGGTCCAACAATCACTCCAAACAACAGTGCCAGCAGGAGTACACAGCCAGAAGTGCAGTCGTTGTCACCAACAACAGTGAATTCATATGACCCATGACATCCCAGCATCAAGCAGGCACTGTCCAGTTTCCGGCCCCTTTCACAATCAATCCTTACCGCTTTTGTAACTCCTCGATGCAATTTGTACAGGTGGACATGTGCCAGGCTAGCATCTCCCCCAACACTTCCATTAGCTCCATTCCCCGCAGCGGTGGGCAGCGGTGTTAGCCGAAACACATTGAGATTCTTTCCACAGACTGATGCTGTAACAAGAAGCGTCCCGCTTGGATCAAATGCAAGCGCTGACAACTCACTATCATGCGCTCGGAACTGAGCTACCACTGACCGCGTCACAACATCTCTCACAATTACCTGTCCACACACACACACATGTAAGACCAGATGCGCATGCACACAAGAGTGCAACGCAGCCGCAGCTGATTTAGTGAAAAGATAGACGAACCTTGTAACAGACACTTTAGGAAGGACAGCTGAAAACGAGAGTTCTTCAGTGCTCTCACTGGGCATGGACAAAGTTTTGCACATGTTTCTCAAAAAAACAAATTACAAAAGAAAAAAGCAAAAATGTACAGCTCAGACAATGCAACAAAGACTCCAGAGAGATCAGCAACAAATACCACAGAACTAGCTTTGCCACGAGAGTGCCAGGCAGAGGGAAACTGGGAGGTGACAGATAGGGAAGTTTAGTTCGAACGCAAAAAATATAGCAACTGCCAGAGCACAGGCCGGAACATAGGCTGGAACATATGGCATACGGGTGTGTGTACGTTGCAATTGAGTTTATAAATTAACTTCTCCGATTACTTGCTCTACGTATTGTCACAAATCATTCTATGTACGTATGTATCTTTTCATCTCCATCGCATCATTTTTGTTAGAAGGGTTACTTACAAACAGTCCCAATGGAACGCGTTGTTGATTTCTGAAGCATTTTGTGATGGTTTATGATGCATACAATGCGACCATACAAACTTGAAGTACATCTTGACAGTGGAGATCAAGCAGATATACTTCGAAGGCATAGAGGTAGTCCGCACAAGCTGCTAGATCAGGAAAGGTAAAGAGTATTTGTGAATATTTGTGAAAGAAACCCACCGTGCCTGGATACTCTGACTCTGCTGCCCCTGATCCACTGCAGGCTCTTGGTGACAACCCATTTCCCGGGATGGAGGGACTCCCCTGGCCCCCCGCACCTTGCGGGAGAAGAACTCGGTCATCCCCGTCCGGCAACAGATCATTGTAGTACTTGGTGATTGTCCTGATCCCCATGTCGCCAAGCACACAAACGGATGTCATCAGCGACTTTGTGAGCTCTTTCGCATAGTGGGCAGGGAGGCCAGACCCAGGCCCATTTGCTGGAGATGTGGAAGGGCTTGCCCCAGGTGACGTCACAAGATGCTGAGGAGAGACCCGTCCAGTCGTAGGCACTAGAAGCTGCTTTGCTGCATATGCCAACCATCGAGAACCTAACGCCATGGCTCCATGCATCCCATTCACTGACCCACTGACTGGTTGACGGAACAAGTATGTCATCACACTGAATGTGTTCTGCAGTGTGGCTGCATCAAAACACGAAATCTGCAAGAATGATTCATGCAAGAAGGAAGCAGAGAGGGTGCAACAAACATCAGTCAGGAATCATAGTCATAGTATTATTATTGGCTTGCTCTAACTACTAAAGGGACAACACTGAGGAGAAGTCCTGCAAGAAAGGGGTCAACCCATGGGTAAACAAGCAGAACAGAAGATGCCTGGGAGCATACATAATATTTCTGAAGACAAACATGGCAGAAGAAATGCAGGTAGAGTGAGTCCACAAATCAGTGCACCACAGAAGTGCTTGTAAAAGTGCTTGAAAGAAGGACCACCAAAAGGAATCAGAATCTCGCAAGTAACATATGGATAACCATCCAACATGCATGGGCCAAAAGAATCAAGAAACACTTTAGAGGGACGTGCTCGTTGGCGAGGCCAAAACCTTCAGTTAGAGAACAGATTGCAGACAATTATTTTGCTCTGAAATTCTCTTTATGGAAACTTCTTCTCGGAGGACCTCTTATTTTCAATGAGTAGTCAATCTTCTCCGATCTCAAAAGAAGAAGAAGAAGAAGAAGAAGAAGAAGAAAAAGAAGTACAGCACTACACCTGCTTCTCCAAAGCAACCGCAATCAGTCTTGGGCTGCATCGCACAGTTGAGACCGGCATTTGAAACCTGAGAAAATGAACAAATGTGTGCGTCTTTAGTGAATACAAGCAAACGGAATTTCGGAAGTACGGCGTGCCACCTCTGCTAACACCTGACGGACTACCAATCGTCCCCATATGATGGAGCATCCCCGAGTTCGGTCCCGGAAAGCCACCTCTAAGATTGCTCCCATTCAAGATCCCTTCTCCAGCACCAACCACCGCAAGTATTGGTCTTTTCCCTGCAATCGGACTCTCTTCTGGCTCTGGAACATACGAACGGGGCAAGAGCCGCAGGCAGCTGATCGCTCCATCCCGCCGTGACACGAGTTCACGTATATTTGTTGCCTCATGTACATCCCATATCTGCGAAGACAACCCCAGGACAATACACACAACAGAGAGTCAGAAGCAGCAATAAGCAGTTGGTGAGGATGTGCAGCCACCTCATTGCATACAATTCAGTCCATCACTAGGAAATGATCACACAGGTCTGTGAAGAGCACAATGTTGAGCAGATTATATAGGCTTCCAGACCATTGCACCAGGAGTGGCAACACATGACACAGAGAAAAAGAAGAAGGTGCTCCAAAGACTGACTAGGAAAACACTTACAATGGAATATGGATTGTCTGAAGGGAGGGCAGGGGATCGTGGGGGCAGGGGTAATGGGGGGTGTAGGGGGCATGCAGGGAGTGGGGGGTGGTTTACGGACACCATACTACAGTTTTTATGCACACCGCACAGAAACCATCGCTGTAGAACTGGAACAGGGGATAACCAAAGGAAAGGGAAGAGGGAGGGGAGGGGGGGGTGGAGAAGGGCGCAGTGGAGGGGACAAGGGCGAACACTTCCTGAAGTGGAAGTTACAGTAATATACTCTTGTCGAAGGACTAGTATAGACAATTGACTTACTGTAAGGGCACGGGTGCGCAGCCCGTAGTTTGTTCGGTGAAGAGAGAGAGAGAGAGAGAGAGAGAGAGAGAGAGAGAGAGAGAGAGAGAGAGAGAGAGAGGGGGGCGGGGGCGCAGCCCGTAGTTTGTTCGGTGAAGAGAGAGAGAGAGAGAGAGAGAGAGAGAGAGAGAGAGAGAGAGAGAGAACAAATTGTCTAGCNTTCCATCGATAGGATGAGCAACACACCGGCCAACAGGCAAGTCTCCAACCCCGTGGCTGGCCTCGCGCTACTTCCATAGATAGAATGAACAAAATTGAATGAATCTTCCGCTACAACATGGAAATATACACTACTACGCGTGTGTGTGTGTGTGAGAGAGAGAGAGAGAGCCAGACTTGCGCTAGTCAATCTCTAACTCAGACACAGAGAGAGAGAGAGAGAGAGAGAGAGAGAGAGAGAGAGAGAGAGAGAGAGAGAGAGAGAGAGAGAGAGCCAGACTTGCGCTAGTCAATCTCTAACTCAGAGAGAGAGAGAGAGAGAGAGAGAGAGAGAGAGAGAGAGAGAGACTACAGATGGTCCAAGGGTTCCGTTTGCGTGAGGGCGGCAAAGCGCAGGTGCCGTTTCATCCATCTCCAACCTGCACCAAACGTTTCGACCATTTTCACCTGCGTGGCGTTTCCAAGGTCCAAGGTGCCATTTCGACCACTGCCGCCTGCCTGCCGCCCAACGACCGCGCCAATAGCGGTCCTACCCCGTCCCACCCCTTGCTAGGCCCCAAATCTCAAAATGCCCACCCTCCCAAACGACCACCGACGTTGAAATTTTGAAGTGACGTTGAAATGTCTACAGGGGAAAAACGAACCCTGACGGGCTGCGAACTTCGCCGAGTTTGTGACCTTCTTTTACTCGGAAGACATTCTTCTGCCACCACCAACAAATACGGAAGGACAAAGAAGGCCATTTTTTAGCTCAAAGTCTATGTTGTGGTAGCGAGAAATAGGTTACTGTGATTTCTTACATTTGCACACAATTAGGCCAAAACGACTATTTTTAACAAATTTTCATTTCATTTCGAGTTCTCTTTGACTGAGAAACCACTCTCCTGTTGCCCACAAAATGAAATGAGAAGACGGGCCAGTTCAGGCCCAACGTACACTGGAACTTTTTCAACTGATCTCTGAACGTAATTGCAGCTCGATACATCCAGAGAGTTCTAGTGTGAATATGCAACAAGGACACTTCCTAGTGCAAATTGTATGATGGTGAAAACATAGTGCATTTCACAGATACCTTGCGCCATCGTATACAAGATGTCCATGGTGCAAGAAACCTTGCATGGAATAGTGTGCCGTTGTTCCAATAGTGTGTGGGATGGGTGTTTGATTGAGGGTTTTGTGTGAGGCCCAAAGGTGTTTGGAAAGAATGCGCCAGCAGGCCCAACTGGGTGTCGTGCCTATACCAGCCCAGGCCAATTTTTTTTGGGGCCACACGCTGGCCAATATTGGCCAGCCCAGAACCGAGGTACCGGTCACGAACCAAACTGGTAGGCCTCCACAATTGTCTACAACAGCGGCCGAGCCCAGAATCAAGGTAGGGGAACTCCCAGGTTCATTTGTTACACCACGGGGGAACGAGCGCAAAGGGATTCAACCACAGCAGTGCGGGGCAATTGCTGCATATTGCGAAGTGTGTGTGTGTGCGCCTGGGTGACCGGCCTGGCGCAATCAGTAGGTGAAGACATGCATGGGAACGAAATTAGTGCCAGGTACAGCAGGCAGAGAAAATAGAGGGTGAAAAGCGCCGATGGAGAGGTCCTGAGAGAAGGAAGGAGAGTGAGTGGAGGAGGTTGAAGGAGTAAGGGAGACGACGGACCACACAATTGCCAAGAAGAGCTCCAGCATGATACGTTCTTCATTCAGGCATCGGTGTGAGCAGCATTGTATAGCGGAATAGTCCTAGGATAGAGTATGCGATAGACTAGACGATCACACGCACCGATAGCAAGACCAGCGAGCACTGGGGATTGCTTCCTTGTTGTATCAATTGTTGGCAGGCAAGAATGGGGGATATCATCATCAAGGGACTTTGACTTTGTCAACTCCAATCCTGGTCTGATCATTACTCTGTCATTGCTGCTAAATGCCTTCTCGCCATTTGCATGCTAATCAAGAGAGTTCATCGCGCTTGCAATTTGAGTTCGTTCGGTGCGGTTTACTTGCATTCGAGTAATTTCTGCAGTTATTTGTTTGCTTGAGTCGATTGGATTTGATAAGCAATAATGCATAGCAGCAATGCAGACGGCACATAAAATCCGGGGATGCCCAGCAGGACACCAAGCGTCGGGCCAGACAAGCGGACGCAGACGAAAAATGAGTTTCAGGTCCTGACAGGACGACTTCATGCCAGGAAGTGGGGAGCTGAAGGAGGCTGGGATGAATCATGAGAACGATGGGAGGTTGAGGGATGCCCAGGGCAGGTTTCCCAGAGGAGGAGGGGATGGGAATAGATGGAGATAGGGAAAGAACCTTTACTTTTGTTCTGAAGTACTGCGGAAATCCTATCCGCACGCTGAACGCAGACATGCAGACCATACACGTCTGCCGCTGCTGTGGCAATGGACTCACCATCTCGCCCCCTCTCCGCTGTCATTGCTGGATTGCCCAAGTCCATTTGCCAGATAACTTTGCAGCGCATGCTTTCGAAAAGAAGCAACCATTCTCAGAACGACCTTGTAGATTTTGTTATGTTTAACATATCATGCAGGTGGTCTGCGTTCCTTGAATAATTCTGTTTATTCTCCTCGCGATAACATGCCCTCACGCAGAACGAAACATCATTTGAATTTCCCCATCCTTTCCCTGGTGCTTGTTTTGTAAAACGTGAATGTTCCATCCACAAACAACCACCAAGCTTTGGAGACCGAATGCTCGATGAATGTAATTTGCAGATTCACCGAGTTCTATACAACTCGTGCATAGAAGTAATTTCTACTTGATGAAACACCGGGGGCACCAGTAGAGGTTAAGAGTCCACATGTATCAGGCGCACCCCTGCTGACTGGTCGTTCCCGGTATAATCCATGGTGTCCCTAATATGGCACCCGGGGCGAGGTGGGTTGATTACTTCCAGTCAGTGACTGGTAGGGTGTCACGACTCCGATATAATCCAGCATGTCCCTAATATGGCACCGGGGCCGAGGTGGGTTGATTACTTCCGGTCGGTGGCTGGTAGGGTGTCACGACTTGCGATAGGATTAACAAACAGAGAGTAGGTGACAGTCCTTACAGATAGGCTTGGGCACAGCAATCTACTGGGAGGGTGTCACGACTCCGATACAATCCAGCATGTCCCTAATATGGCACCCGGGCCGAGGTGGGTTGATTATTTCTGGTCAGTGGCTGGTAGGGCGTCACGACTTGCGATAGGATTAACAAACAGAGAGTAGGTGACAGCCCTTACAGATAGGCTTGGGCACAGCGATACATTCGGGTGACCACATGGGTGACGTCCAAGGCGACCTGCCAAAATCTGAATACAACCTCTACAACAACCTGGGTGTTTTAACGACAAAAAACAAAAACGAACAGCAGTGCAATTTCGTGGGATCAAATACAAAACACCTGTGATTATTTTCACAAACCAAGGCGCTGGTTACACTGTAATAAGCTGTTGGCCTTCAGCGTATAGCAAATCCATTTAACAAAACTGTAATGACCCACCAAAACACAGACTGAGAACACTGCTGATATCTGGGATTTGCCGCTGGAATGTATGCCTTGCTGATAATTCCCACATTCTGCTGTGATTTCAAAGTCTGTGTGTGTGAGTGCCTGCTGGTCTGCGTGCCTGTCGGCCTTAGTGTGTGTGTGACCCGCAAGGGTACTTGTTGGTCGGGAGGCCCCGCAGGGCCGGTACTTACCCGTGGCCGTGACTTTTGAGGGCTGCAGCAGGAAAAACACTGCCCGCGACACTTAGAGCAGCGGGAAAAACACTCAAGTAGCAGGTAGGCCGTTACCGCTCAAGTAGTGGTAGAAGTGTCGGGTACTCGAGGCCGAGCAGAAGAAGACAAAAAGTTCGCATTTTTAAAGGCCCAGTTGCCGTAGGCTAGAGGCAGGCCGGTAACAGTCCAAGTACCCTGAGTCTAGGGCCTGTACGGACGATATCAGAGCCTGCAATGATGTTTCCCTCCGAAAGGGAGGAGGTACCGGTTGCTGGGAGGCCGCGCGGCCTAGGAAGTCACCGCCCAAGAGGCAAGGAGGCCGCTATATCTTCCGGAGGAGCAAGTAGCTCCTCCTCATTTGTGGTGTGCAAGGATTGGCGACATTCTGCTGGAGCCAAGCGCTGAACTTGGAGCGCTGCCTGGAGGAGGAGAGCAGCTGGGCACGCAGCCTGGCTATGGCGAGCAGCCCAGCCTGAGGAGGAGGAAGAAGGGGGGCAAAGGAGGAGAGTGGCGAGGTGCCTACCTGGCTATGGTGGACACCATCTTCATCACCTTGATAGGCGCTGCATCTGGAAGGCCCCAGTTGGGGTAGTGCCGCACCAAGGAAGCTCGAGGCATAGTCAGGTATGGCGGCCTGATGAGCAGCAACATAGCTGCTTTGTGTTGTCCTTTGGACAAGAGGGCAGAGCCCTTAGTAGCCTTGGCATGTGAGAGGAGGAAGAAGGGGGAAGCCATGGCTATGGTGGACCTGTTGTTGTGCTGGCAGTAAGAGGGAACTTCGGATATTGATTCTGGTTCATCCACTCATTGTTATTATTATTGGGAAGAAGAATAAGATTGGCGAAGTCAAGGAGGAGGAGGAGGAAGGTGGAGAGAGAAGGGGGATTTGCCATTGGTCTTGCTGGTGTACATCTTCTTCTTCTTTCTCTCTTCTCTGGTCTCTATCTCTTTGCAAGTGCTTTCATTTCTTTCGCAATTGGGTGGCATTGTCTTTCCTTGTGAATTTGCACTTTGGAAATGACCAGAATCGTAACCAAAAAAAAAAAAAAAGCAAGTCTCTGTTGCCTGCCAAAGATAGCCAACACTCAGAAAGGGAAAACAAAAAAAGCAAAAAAGATTTTAAGAAAACAACACTGGAAAACCACAGAGTCCTATGCCCAAGAACCCAAAAGCAGTGCTTCGCTGTTTTCGCATCTCACACCTGAAAACCATTCTGATAGGTGAGAAGAAGGACCCGCCATTGCTCGCCCGGTCCAATGTCCAGCACGTCAAAGCCTGCCCACAGAACCTGCCATGAACAAATAAAGCAGAACAAATTGACTTCTCTTTTTTTTCCTAACCCTTTTCAATTCTGCTTAGAGGAGCACGTCCAAAAAGGTCAAGCCATTCAAGTCAACCTCAAGCACTCAGCGCAAACTCCAAGATTCATCCAATCAGAATACAGATCGTTACTCTCACAGTGTAGACCACTCCTGAAATCTCATGTGAACAACACTCCACCCACACCCCTCCTGCTTCCACGGCTCGCACTCGGAGCACACAACTCTCTCTCTCTCTCTCTCTCTCTCTCTCTCTCTCTCTCTCTCTCTCTCTCTGTGGTGCATGCACTCATATCGACTCCCTTGCTACCCCTACCGCTTCGCAGTGAGCTCCAAAGCCCACATGTCTGCATTGCTCTCTCATCCACCAGGCCTTGATCCCTTACCCAGCCGGCAATGCACCATGCATCAACAGAAAACATCCGTCACAACGGTTCAACAAACTAGAACAGCTGGGAGAGAACACAGCGTTGAATTGATGTTTAGAATATCTACAAAAAAAAACACGATGACGTAGTATATCTCTTGTCAATTCCTTGTGGGAAACAAGAGTTCGTATATCTCTTGTCAATTCCTTGTGTACAACAAGAGTTTTCAGTTATTACACCGTCAGTGCACAGCCCCAGCCTTGCAAGATTTCTCCATCACATACTCCTAACGTTTTTGAGACTCGAGACTGCCGGATCACAATGGGAGGGGGCGCCAGCCGAAAAAGGAAAAAAAAGTGTGCGCTGGCGGTTATGCAAACCTCGGTGCGCACCAGGCCCTGGTGTACTGGTGGCTTAAACCGCCAGTTCGTTTCCCAGCCATTTTCCTCCGACGTCGCATGGCATGCATGCAGCGGGGATCGCCCTACCAGAGCAAAACTGGTTAGCACTGCCAGCCAAAAGAAGGCCCGCACCGGATGTTTTTTTTTTGGGCGCGCTGTACATTTCGCAGCTCAGCAAGGAAAGGGTCAAAAGTACTGGTGGTTCTTTTGGTGCACAGTGCGTTTCGAAGCTCGGCAAGGGAAGGGTCAAAAGTACTGGTGGTTTAACCACAAGATACTGAAGCATTTCCTCTATGATTCACTGCGCAGACCTTCCGCTTTCCACAGCATAAGGCTTCATTCTACCAGAAACAGTTCGGGGCTTTGTCATCTCACAACCATCTGTACCTCCTATGCGGACTTCTCAATGTTGACAGCTGAAAACAAGAGTACGTACCCATCCTGCAGCGGCTGCTCTATTATCTCCAACTACCTAGTACCGTCCGTCTCCTTGATGTTCCTCAACAGTTCTCGAGTCTAAGGCTACTCCACCTCCCTCACAACTTGTGTTTGATAATGGGAGCCTCACCTCTGACGCTCTCCTACTCTCTGCTGGCTATACATAACAGTTTCGCCACTCACACATTCACAGCGGGTTATGCCAGCTTCCCCCACACTACAGCCAGTGGCTGCAAAAGGGCCCAATCATGCTCGCACACAATCATACGGGAGCTGCACCTCTCTCACACTTGCTGTCTGACAATCCTTTACAGCTGCTGCCTCTCTCTCTCTCTCTCTCTCTCTCTCTCTCTCTCTCTCTC
>BFEA01000126.1:1685751-1700813 GCA_003427395.1 Chara braunii
TCTCTCTCTCTCTCTCTCTCTCTCTCTCTCTCTCTCTCTCTCTCTCTCTCTCTCTCTCTCTCTCTCTCTCTCTCTCTCTCTCTGTGTCTGTGCACCTCTCCGGACATACCGGACATAACCTCATTATGTCGCGGTGCGTACTCGTTGCTTCCAACGCGGTCGCCGTGTGCACCCTTCGCTCCCACCGCGTTCGCCGTGCGCACCCCTCGCTCGCCTCATATATACAAGAACTCTGCGGTACAGGGGCCGAACGCGCGCGCGTCCTGCGCCAGTCGCAGTGCATATTCGCGCACGTCCTCCGCCAGTCGTTGCTCATACCCGCGCACGTCCTCCGCCAGTCGTTGCGCATGTCGTCTTGTCTCAGGCGCATCTTCCCCCCTCACAGATTCCATTATGCACTGCCCACTCAGTCGCGTTCTCCTGATTACCCCGCGCCCCGAGCACCTCCCGTCACTCCCTTACCCATGCGCGCACCTCGCTATTTCCCCTGCGCTCCGCGCATTTCCCGCTCCTCCCCCCTCGGCTCCTCATCGCCAGGATAAAGGATGAGACATGCGTCTCGCGCCACTTCACTACCATAGATCTATGTTCTCTCATTACTTATCCCACTGCCATAGAATGGCAATCAGGAACGATGAGGGCGCTACCTCCTATATAACGGTTATTCCTTCTTTCCTATCACCAGCGAAGCGGGGAACAAGAGGCTTATTTCTGCCAAAACAAAAAAGAAATTAAGAGAATCTGCGAAACGCAGATAACTTGTCTTTCCGCCTCGCTGTAAAGCTGTAAAGGTATGGCGCAGCAATTTTGACGGCAATACTGCAAAAGTAAACATCATCATCATCATCATCATCATCATCATCAACATCGTCATAACAGTAATACTAACGTAATAAAAACAACAATACACTGTCACAAGAAGCAGACACTGACGTGTCGGGCACAAGGAAAAGGGATGACATGCTATTCGGGGAGACTACAACTGCTCTGTTGGGATATCATGGCCCTCATCGGGAGGGGAAACCTACCTTGAGAGACGATCTGCACAGAACAGAACACGAACTCTCAGAGCATCACACAGATTCATAAATCTATGTTTTGACATATGGGAAAATATAACTCCATACTTGAATGATACAACACAAAAAATACAACGATTTGACACATACATTATGATATATAATATAACACGTAACGCAGGGTCCTGCCAGGAGACGCATTTCTGTGGGGGGGAAAGTGCAGGTTTCTCATGTGAGATGGGGACAAGAAGCCAAGGCAGGCCCCCCGGCTTTTGGTTGGGGGGGAAGATGGAGGGGGGAGAGGAGGGTGACGCGGCGGGAGGTGGGAGAGAAGAATAACGAAAAAATACGTCAGGGAAAAGGAAGGGTCAGCGAGGCATATATGCCCGTGCTATCGTACTGTATGTAACTCTCTCTCTCTCTCTCTCTCCCTCCTGACATAGTGCAGGTCCATCCTCTGTTGTTATTAAAAATTTTCCTCAAAGCGTCGAAGTTGTTGCACCGGGCACGGAGACAGAGAGAAAGAGAGAGTAATAGTAAACGGAGGCACAGAGAGAGAGAGGGACAGCGATAGAGAGAGAGAGAGATACAGGGTGAGAGAGAGTAATAGTACACGGAGGGACAGAGAGAGAGAGAGAGAGTAAAAAGTAAACCACGAAGAGGACGAGGATACCGCACAGGAAACACAAAAGGCGAGGGGGGAAGGGGGAAGAGGGGAAAAGGAAGTAGACCAGAAGCGGAACGACTGTGTGATTGGGAGGAGAAAGTTGGAAAAGGATAGAAAGATGAAACGGAATGTCTATCGCTTGTAAAGGAAGTGACCGGGAACTTTTGGCGCGAATATTTTCGCGCGAAGACAGAAAGGACCGAGTGGATTGGAGGCAAGGACAACACATACACGACCCACGCTCCACGGAGGCGGACAAAAACCTGCGGCTTGCTCAAATAGATCAATCAATCAATCAATCAATCAACCAATGATGGGATGAGTCGATCAATCTACCAAACGATCAACCAACATATCGATCAATCAATCGATCCATCCACCCACTAATTGACCAATGCCTTCAATCGCTCAATTAATCAGCCAATCGACCTGGCGATCGAAACAACAGAAAGAGGGGCGCGAAGAAGAAAACACAGCATGGAATCCGACATCCCATCAATCAATCTACGGCGTTGATTATAAACCGATAAGAAGAAAGGAGAGGTAGTGCCCCCCACCGGCCCATCAGCCCCCGTCCGCTGCGTTCACAATCAAACATTCCATTCAGCGATCCGATAAATCGCCTGATCAATCCGATCATCGCCTGATCGATCGGGTAAGAAGCCAGAGATGGCTCACTAATCGGGTAACTTCTGAACCCGAAGAATTAAGAGGGACAGGAGAACGTCAAAGAGAGGAGGAAGAACAATCGCACTGACACGAAGGAGGCGGAGGAGGAGGAGGACGGGAGCAGGAGGGAGAACGGGTAAGGCAGAGGAAGAGGTGAGAGAGGAAGAGAGAGGAAGAGAGAGGAAGAGAGAGGAAGAGAGAGGAAGAGAGAGAGGAAGAGAGAAAGGGAGAGAAAGGGGGAGGGAAGGGGAAGGGAGAGGAAGGGAGAGGAAGGGAGAGGAAGGGAGAGGAAGGGAGAGGAACAAGAAAAGGAAGGAGAAGATGGAGAGGAGGACAAGGGAGAAAGGGAGAAGAGAATGAAAAAGATAAGAAACAAAGAAAGAAGAGAGAAAGGAAAAGAAAGGAAAGAAAGAGAGGAGGGGGAAAGAGAAGGGAGGGAGAGAAGAGAGGAGAGAAGAAGGAGATCGAGATGGGGGAGCAAGGAAAAGAGAGGGAGAAGAGAGGGCGAGAAAAAACGACACGAGACGGGAATTGACATAGGAGGAAAAGGCGAATTGATAAGAGGGAAAGAAATGAAAGAAACGAGGGTGGGGGGGGAGAGAAGAAGAGAGGATGGGAGAGAGAAGAAAGAGAGGAAGAAGAAGAGCAAGGGATAGCACGAAGGTATTGAACGAGCAAAGGAAGCAAGAGAGTCTTCTTTTATCATTGTTGAAAAATCGCCCACCTGCTCCCGGTAATTCCCATCCTCGACTTGGGAGGAAGGTACAGCCTGCACGACTGACCCCCTGAGGGTGCTAGCAATTTCGCCCGCGCCGTGACCAATGCTGCGGAAAAGATTACTCATGGAGCGGAAGATACCTCCTCCTGGCCCTCCGCCGCCCCCGCCACCTGCACTACCTCCTCCCCGGCTTAAGCGCCCACCTCTCCCGCCATCTCCCGTCCCCGCGCCTCCGCCTTGCCGTACATGAGTGCCGCTACTCATTTCCCGAACTTTCCAGCTCTACCTGGTTATCACAACCAGCCGCCCCCACCTGTAGCGAAAAAAAAAAAAAAAAAAAAAATCTTCTTCCACCAGAAAGGGCGCCACAACGCAGCAGCGTTTTCCCACGATTGCACGCTCTTCCCCCCGCGATATCCCGCGCTTACCCCGCGCGCTGTCGAAATCATTCACCAGCACCCGCAGCGCAAACCGACAAATCCCACGTCCACATGCTTACAAGTCTTCATCTACATAGCAGTCACGACAAATCCACATGACGTGCTCAGAACAGGACTGTCTTCATTCTTCCTCCGCCCGGCCCCTTTCCCCGCCACCTGTACAGTTAGACCCCCGCGCGCGCATCCTCACGCTCACCCTCCCATCCCTTGCATCTCCTCCATACGTCGCAAACACGCACGCACGCGCATGCGCGCGCGCGCTTACCCACATACCCACTCACACGCACACGCGCGCGCGCGCGCGCGCGCACACACACACACACACACACACACACACACACACACACACACACACACACGCCGCGCACGCAGTGCACCAGCGATCACCCGCGCCTTTACGTGTCCGGTTACGTCCTGGAGATCTATATTCCCGCCCCCACCACACAGGAGGTGGAGGAGTCGTCCCCGGTTTATACAAGCAGATCGAATCGTCGAGGAAGTCCTCTATTGGCGCGCCGTTTCAACCCGAATTGCGTCATTTTCAAAATCAAATCGTCGAAAATAAAATCAAATCGTAGAGGCAGTGCATCTCGGAAGGCAGACGTACCGCTGTGCCGGCGCCACCGCGCGAGCGCGCGGCTTCAGAGCTGCGGACGTGCCCTGCGCGGGCGAACTCTGCTAAGCCAGGCACAACACCGGCTGGCGATGGGGTTCCCTCTCTACCTCTGTGCAGTTCCGGCGACGGTCAGTTTAGTTTAGGCGCGGGGGGCGACAGAAAGGGGGGGCGAGGACCGGTGCCAGGAGGAGGAAACATGTTTGTCTTCATCTACGTTCATTTTACTTTCCTCATTCTACTGTCCTCTCCAAACGAGTCATGAAGACGAACTGAGTTGCCATCTGCGCGCGCAGGGCAACTGCCATACGACATGGACAAGCAAGAAATATGCACATCAGGAAACTCAAGCGTAGAGCGGCAGCAAACGATGCCAACTTCTGTGTGGGTAAGGTTCGGGCCCGTATCAGTCTGGTCGCACATTCCAGTCTAGTCGCACATCCCTCACATATTACTCTGGTGGCATATTCCCCCGAAATGAAATGAAATGAAATGAATTTTTCTTCGCGCCCGTAGGCCTCGCTGATGGCAAATTCCTAGCAAAGAACGGGCGGATCACATCCGCACTCTTCAAGGGGTTCGCCCGAGTTCTGCTTCGGGTCCTCACTGCGACGGACGCTGGAGTCCGGTACTATGGCCTCGCGCCATCCCACCCAACCCGGCAGGTGAGTACTCACCTGGGTGGGTTTTCACCCAAGGGCCTCCCCCCCCACAGGGTAAGTACTCACCCGAGTGAGTTTTCACCCAAGGGCCTCCCCCGCCCATACCAACCCCGAACCGAAATCTTCCACCCTCAAACCACCGGTACCTCGCCCAGCTATTGAAGCCGAGCCTGAACTGAACATGCTCTGCAAGCCAAAGAAAAACGAGCCAGTGCGGGCCTCACCTGGGGCCTCGCTGGATACCACTACACTACAGTTAAAACTGTAGTGTGGCACTACACCTGCACTAGAATTGTAATTGTCATTAAAATTCCACCTAACTTTACACTTCACCCTACACAAAATGGGGGGGAAATGTGTGTGGCGGTTCGGATGGTAGATTCCAGTGGTTCCTTACCGGTTGGGCCCAGCGGACACCCGGAGGACATCTTGAATGTCCACCCGGTAGGGGAGGCCGCCATCGCAATTCGAATTTCGGTTACCGGGGCAAAGTGTCACAGCGTGAATTCGAAATTCGAATACATGGCGCTACGAATTCCGGCCTGCATCGTGGGAGAGGAGGGTCTGCGTTGCCTCATTGTGTTATGCACCAGCATTCACCAGCAGCAGCGCAGAGGCGCACCAGCAGGAGTGCATGTATAGCACACTGTTGCGGATCTTCGCAACGCATTGCTGTTCAGCGTTCCTCCCATGGAGCGGCAAAGGCAGAGCGGTGGCACGTTACAGTTTTGAACCTAGAATGACTGGCGTTGGGCAACTTCGTGGTTTGGTGGACCCAAATTGACGGAGGTGAAGCAACTTCACGTGGTGCATCAACGCAAGTAATGTTAGAGTTGGAATAACTTGAGAGCAATAGTGTAACTCAAGTGGTCGTTGTCGGAGCAGAAAACCTTACAAGGGTATTTGCTTGAGATTTTCAATTTCGGGCGTTGTCCGACTGATAATAAGATTTCGTTTGAATGATTTGACCTGATGAGATTGGCGTAAGTACCAAAGCCTATTCAAAACGGACCTACTGGGAGGGTGACTTTTTTTTATCTAAGACGGACGCTTGAGGCATGCAAAGCGACAGAAGGATTGATGGTATGACCGGCCTCGTTCCACGCTTAGCAAGGCCGCAAGGGTGCACGGTTGTTTGAACATTAAATTAAAAATATTTATTAAAAATGAGAACATGCGGTTGTTTAGCCACGTGATTCAGGGCTTAAAACGGTAAAAACGAGTGACTGCATTGCGTGTGTGGCTGTGGTGTCACAAGTGGTTAACGACTTACTGAAATTTTGGACTAAAAGATTGTGAAGTTTATTAGTAGAGGTCTGAAATAGTTGAAATGGTTTGAAGACACTTCATGTACTTTAAGGAGTTTCATGTGGTTTAAATGTCATATTTTATTATTATTATTATTATTATTGCCTGTTTTTATTTTGGTTCAACGTTGTTATGTATCACATCATATCATTTTATAAGCTTCGGGTGGGGACATATGAAACCTCTTAAATGACGTGAAGTGGCCGAGATTTTTAAAAGTGGTTTTGGGTCCCTCCATCCAAATAGTTGGATTGAGGCATTTGAAACCACTTTCGGATTTTCAGCCACTTCAAGTCATTTAAGGAGTTTAAGGTGGGCGACATGAAACCTCTGAAGTTTATGAAAGTGTTTTAGGTACCCCCGTCCAAATGCTTTGGTGGGGGGACCTCAAACCACTTTCAGAAGTTTCAGCCACTTCATGTTATTTCACGAGTTTCAGGTGGGGAGACATGAAACCTCTTAAATAACATGAAGTGGTTGGAGCTTTTGAAAAAGTTTTCAGGTCCCCTCATCCAAATGCTTGGATGAGGGGACCTAAAACAACTTTCAGAAGTTTCAATCGTTTCATGTCATCTTAAGAGTTTGAGGTTGGGACTTGAAACCTATGACTTGACCTGACGTGGTTGAAGTTTCTGAAAGCGGTTTCATGTCAAAGTACCCAATAAAGCAGCCGAAAAATACTTGAAAATATAAACATTTGTTAACCTTCTCTTTGTGGTGTAAGATACGCAAGTTATAAAATTTTATTTTTTTAGCTACACCAGTAAACAATTTTTTTTGGGTCTGAAGCCGCTTCCATGGTTTGAACTTTAAAAACTCGATGATTGGTTTGTTAGGCTCGGGCATCCGCAAAGCCGAGGGAGTCGAGGTTGACGGTCTACTGAGACCCCGCGATTTTGGCTGGGGACTGAGTGATGAGCAACACTCCTCCAACCAGTACAAAAGAGTTAGATGTCCCCCAACTACCACACACAACACTCGTATTGCTAGTGCATTGTCGCACACTTGAGTGTTGGTGGTAATGTTGAAGGAGCTGCTATACTGGATGAACATAATGGAGCTGCAGTCTGCAGGGAGGAGGAGGAAAATGGCAGCCATAGTTGAGGGAATAAATTTTTGGACCTGTTTTTTTTTTCAGGGTTCATAATTTTATTACTTTACGGTATCCTTCCGCAACAACAACGATTGACGGTAGGCTGCACCCCTTCAATAAAGTTATGTTGCCGAAATTTTGACATGATGGCAGCAACAACGTTTAGAAGGAAAGTGTTGCATGTTTTAGAGTATGAAAGTGAAAACATTTTAAGTGGGGTTATGCTGTCGAAGTTACCACACGACAACAATTGGTTTTTTATTGGAGTGAGGTGTTGACAATTTTTGCCCATGACGATAATAGTACTTTTGGCGGGGAGATGTTGGCTAATTGACGACGACTAGTTGCTTCCTTGGAAATGTGTTGCTAGTGTAGTGCAAGGCTGCGGTGGTAACACACATATAAATTATTAATACACGGCGCGTCTCGGCAAGCTTGCTAAGTAGATTCCAACGCAACTTCGGGGGTGAACCGTTTGAAGTTGCTTGTTTTTTTTAGGAGTGCAGCAAAAGTAGTTTGCAACTTCGGTGTTGCTTGGTGGCGTGTGTGCTGAATTTTACCGCCTTGGAAGTTGTGCATAGGCTACTTTGGTGTTGCTTAGTGGTGTGTGTGCTAGATTGTATCGCCTTGGAAGTTGTGCATAGGCTGAGACGCATACGACAAGTTTGTTATTATTTTTCTTGACAAAGTGGTGAAACGCGTGGGCTAGCAGGTCCATGTGAGACATATGTGGGCGGCTTAATGACCATTGGGAGCACGTGGCGCTTGCGGTTTTGACATCTAGTTTTTTAATTTTTTGACAGAATGCGCGGTGAAAGCAGTTTTGACATTTGGGATTGTCGTGTATTGTGGGCGATAGTGCCAGATTAGTTGAGACCGATGTGGTACACATGCAGCCACGACAACGGTTTTGTGGAGGATTCAGAGTCTGCAGTTTTAAGCGCAGTATTTTATTTTATTTTAAGTGTGAATTGTCGGAGCACGCGACCCGCACGTGGTCACGAGCGTCGAACCTCTACGGCCGTGTCATGCAAGAGTGTTTTGACGGATGAACGCAAGTACCACTCTAACCGTGCGCACCAACCATATTGCTCACGGGGCCTTGCGGCACCCCCCACATACGAAGGTTTTTACTTGGAATGACAGAGGTAGGTTTGTCAAGGGCGTTTTTTTTATCACAGTAGCATAGGCATACGTGCGGGTAGAACGTCTAAAATTGACCCGTGTAAACGTCGGAGATCGGAGCACTGTTTTTTCGTACCGACTTTATGACTTAGGTCGACTTAAATGACGAACTGTCGCGCTTATACTAAATATACCAAAAGTATTTTTAGACGAAGATGATGTTTCATACTTATAGGCGAATAATAAATACAATAGTAGTAGGTGAGTAATAATAAGGCAATGTGCTATGCGATACTCGACAATACGTAATCCTTCAGTGGGTCGTGGGCTAGCACGACACTTCATATGTACAAACCTTTCTTAATTAAATGCATACATTACAAAAAAACTCAAAGTTGAAGTTAAGGCAAAAAAATGTATTTATATTTCACATACATAAGTAAAAAAAAAAATCACAGAGACAAGCATAGGTCTCTCGATGTTTCAATCATTTATCAAAATTAAACATAGGTCTATGACCTTTTTATGAATATCAAATGCAAGAGGCTCTTTGCCTTTTCAATAATCCTAGTTATTTTTTGTATTAAGGAAAAGAGAGAGCAAATAAATCAAACCAAATATATGAAAGGAACTCGTCGTTGAAGTGTCTGGGTCTAAGTCCACATGAGCACAATTTTATCAATATCATTTTATAATAATCTGCACAGGAAAGGTCGTTTACTGACCTGTAAATATAACAAATCAGCATCACACAAGTCTAACAAGTCAACCCTCTTTTCACTTTCACCGATCTTGACCTCACTTTCCAAAACCTTACACAACCAAACATCTTATTTTCAACTAGTCATTCATTTTGATTGATCTTAGTCATTGAGGACCCTTTATGACTAACTCGAACCTTTCAGACGATGATAAAAAAATAGAAATGTCATTTTTGTGCGAAGTTGATGCAAAGTGCGGGGGTAAGGGTGAGTGAGGGTTGACTATCATAAGATAGCAACATGCAATTTTTTGCGGGCTCATAGTGAATCCCTTTATACCAGTCTCTCAAATGGAATGACTGCAGGTTTCTTCAAGTCTTGATGTGTTCTAAAGGGAAGTCGTAACCACCATAGTCAAAGCGGTTAAACTACCGAGTCCCCAATTTTGCTCAACTCGCGTTCTGTCTTTTTCCCTTCCCTTATATTCTCAATTAACTCCCCAGTCTCCTTTCACATTTCAGTTACAATCACAGTCTCACTTTATATCCCAACTTTGCTATTCCATCACCTCAGACAATGGTTAATCCTTCATCGATCAACAATCCCTCAGTTATGCCTGCCAGTCAAATGTCACCCAACGCTGCACCTCACTGGCCAATCACGTCACCACTAACACTTTGCTGGTTAACCCTGTCCTGCTATTGCACGAACTAAATTTAGTCCGTTGTTCCATAGTCTCAAGTAATAATGACATCAACTTTATCCTTTTTGAGACTAGTGAACGCCTTCTTCCTCTTCAAAGTATGGTGGCCGCGTCTGCAAGTGCAATCTCCATCAAGTAGTTTCATACTTTTGTTGTCTGGATCAGTCCGCAACAACTGGCATTTAAGACAACAACTACTTGTGACAATCTACAGTTGCCTTTCCTGTTTCCCTTTTATACAATACATGGCGACGATCATTGACCAACTACAAGAGATTGTAAAATAAAATAAAATAAATAATGTAACACACGTAAAGTCAAAACTGATAACTTCATTGCTTGTCGCTTGCCCCTAGTGACTTGTTGAGATACTTGTATCCTGCCAAGATTTTTTAGTACGAATGCGTGTGAGATTGCTGAGTTCCAAAGTTTCCGTCTGTATGTGAGACAACGCAAGCATGTGTGTGTTTGTAATCCTTTGTTCCTCTGTCTTTTACTGATTCATGAGGAGGTTGATCCTTCGTCTGAGCCCACACATAAACTCACCAAGTACAAACTTGCACCTATGCAAAAAGTTGCACGTTATCCAGACCTGTACCTGGACGTACTCTTTGACCAGGAACAACAGTTACGCCCTAATAAGCCTGAGATCCAGATTTGCAAGAAAAAAACTATGTGAAAGACAATAAACCTAATTGCAGTATCCTGCAGAAAACCATATATTTTTTGAGATAACCATGAAAGCAAAGCCACCCCAGATATGCGGGACACATTCTCAGTATTAACCCGCAATTTGTATGGGGGTTTTCAAATAATTGTCATGAATTATACAAATCAGACTCATCAACAATAAGGAATATTAACCAGAATCAAAGCATGGTTGCAATACGGTGTTACTCACAGACGTCTTTTACTACTACAACAAAGTGGCTAATCACTCAGTGCTGTGTCATGCTCACACTCAACGTTTCACAGCAGGCTCGGTGCGCTTGATTCCTGCTACTTGTGACTTGCACACACACCGAAGTTGCGACGATCAATGGGTAAATACCTTTATTCCACTCCCTATTGTTGCCTCTTTCATCTTTCTGAAGTCCCTTCTTTGCTACTCTCCATTGTTCCTCGTTCCTGTTGTGGTTATTTTAATTCTACCTCATCCCTCGCACTTGGCTTCCCTCCATGACCAGATTCATGCGGGCTCTATGAATATGATAGCAAACTTGAAACCTAGCAATACCACCAATATGGAGAAGCAAGCCCGATCACGGGCTTGCTCTATCGGCTACCAAATGTGAAAAATGAGAATGAATCTTCTGCTAGAACAGGGAAAGATACAACGTGTTCTCAATACATCACCACAACTTTTGACATGTGCAGTTAAGACCTTCTCTCATCTATTCTCCCTTCTCCTTTTCCGCCCCCTTTCTTCTTCCTCATATTCTTCTCCTCTCCTTCTTCCCATTTTTCTTCTTCATCCTTGTTTTTGTCACCATCTCGTCATCATCAAGTCCACCTTTGTTTTGTTTGTCGTCATCAGATCCGTTGTTGTCCTCCCTGTGGTCATAATTTCTCCCCCTCCGATTACTATACCCCTTTCTACCACCGCTACATTCTCCTTCGTTCAGCACGTCCTCTCCCTTCTCCTCATCACACTTGTCTCCTCTCATTCTAATACCTCCATTTTCATGCACATGATCACTATTTCAACCATAACCACTCTACTCCCAGTGGTGTAACCGGGTGTAACTCCGAAGTAACCAATTGTTTCCTCGAAAGCAATCAAGCAGTTCGTGTATGATAGATATAGCTAAAAAAGTCGGTGCAGGAATAAACTCGGGCTCGAAGTGCATTCATAACCACGATCATGCACACAGACGAACACCCACGCAGACACAAGTACCGCGACGAGCTTAACAATGACTGCAAATAAAACGAGCTAATAATAATAATAATAATAATAATAATAATAATAATAATAATAATAATAATAATAATAATAATTCCGCGTGAGCTTCCTCCTTCACTTCCTGATGTGCTGCTCGCCAATCTCTTTCTGATGTATTGTGTGCGTTCTTTCTCATCCTATTTTTTCCTCACGCTCCTAGTCATATCACTTCGCATTCTCCATTCCCACCTACACTGCGTCCATCTCCATCTCCCACACGCTAGTCCCCTCTACCTCGCCTTCCCCTCATTCTATCTTCCTTCTTGACTATGGGCCGCTCTTCTTTCTACTACGTAAGTCAAAGATGGTGTTGAACTGGAAGAGAAGAGCGGATGTGGGCAGGATGGGGGCAAGGGCGGCGGAAAGGAGAGCAAGTCGACGTCTCACACCCTGAAGATCGACCATTCACGTGTCAATGATCCTTCTGTGCGTTCGCTTATGGAAACCTTGTTACGACTTCTCCTCCCTCTAATGACAAGGTTGAACGAACTTCTCATATCATCCCTAGCGGCAAACCGTCGAGATCATCGTGATTCAGATTCTTCACCGGACCATTCAATCGGTAGGAGCGACGGGCGGTGTGTACAAAGGGCAGGGACGTAATCAGCGCGAGCTGATGACTCGCGCTTACTAGGCATTCCTCGTTCAAGATCGATAATTACAATAATCTATCCCTGTCTCTTATACACATCTAATTACAATAATCTATCCACGTCACGATGAACTTTAAGAAGGTTACTCTGGCCTTTCGATCCAGGCAATCAACTCGTTGGATTCATCAGTGTAGAGTGCGTTGGCCCAGGTAGGAAAATCTCTCCTTTTCTTTTCCGTTGTCTTCCTCCTAACCCCCTCTTCTTCTTCATCCTCAGGCCGTATATCTGGTACTGATCACGGCCAGATACGAAAAAAAAAAAAAAAAAAAAAAAAAAATTTGTGCATCGTGCATTATAGGTAAGTTTAAACCTCCAACCTCATCTCATCTTCTCTCTCTCTCTCTCCCCCTACCTCTTCTTCGTTGTCGTCGTCATAGTCACATGTTCGTGATCATGTCGTCGTCGTCTTCGTCCTCCTCATAGTTAGTTGTTTTTCTCCTTGCTCTACATGGTCATCCTCCTCGATTCTATGCTCCTCCTTACCTACTACGCCCGCTCGTGCTTCTTCTCGGGCAACCGTGTTTTCCTCCTGTTGCGCACAAGGTCATCGTACTCCTCGATTGAGTCATCCTGCTCACGCCCATACTGCACGCTTCTCTCCTTCGTCATTCTCCTCCTCGTTGTCTTTGCGCTATCACTCTCCATCTCCCTCCTGTGCGCCTTCTCCCTCGCACTCTTCCTCATGCGCTACTCACTTTGCGCATTTTTTTTCCATGTGGGCGCCATCTCCAACTCTCCTTCCTTCTCGTCCACCATCGCGTTGGCGTCTTCATCCCCTCGGTCATCCCCGTCCCTGCTGCCATCTCCTCTCCGTGCACCTCTTATCCCCAATTTATGCCCTTCCTCTAACCGCGACCGAGTCTGATGGGCTTTACGATCTCCTTCCTCTACTCTTGGTGGGGTTGAACAAACCTCGGTTGCAGCTCACTCGACGAAGATAGTCGTAGCTATTCTCGAATTAATTTATCCTTAAATCCACGACAAATTCTTCGAACGTGGAACATTTGGTTGCATGTGCAGAATCACGTAGAGAGAAAATAATAAAAAAAAAAAAAACGCTAATAAAAATAAAAGAAATAAAATATAACGGGATTAAAAAAAAAGAAAATAATAACAAAAATAAACAAATAAGGAAAAATAATTTATGTACTACCTACTCAGTTGTCGGTGCGAATACCCTTACAAGGGTATCCACCCTGTTTTTTTGCAAGTGACAAAAAATAAGTTTGGTTTAAAGTTTAAGTATACCACGAGAGGCGCGACAATGTCTGTGGTTAACGTTGACTGAATGCTTGACTAGAGCAGAGAGTGTGTGGGCGTGCCGGCTTCAGGCGCGTGTGATTTTATTTGTTGATGACTGAAGAACCGGCGTGATCGTCGGCCGAATTTTCTTTTTATTTTGATTAAGCTAGGATTAAACATTTTTTTATCGTTTGATTGATGCACTTACCGGTGACTCGTGCGTATGTATGAAGGACGACGTCGACAACAATGTGATTGTGAAAACGTTTCGGTAGATCTGCACATCGCGCAATATCGATTTATTTAGGTGTTCGTCAAAGTTAGACCCCACCTTGGGCTTAGCCCTATTGGTTACGACGTCGGATTTTCATCAGAGGGATTCAGGGATCGAGATCAAGCGGCGACGACGTGGGGATATCTGAGTAGCGAAAAGGGACCGAGGGTCGAAGGGCCCGAGGGGGCTATCTCCCTTGGTTTTGCCGTCGGTAGCGTTAGAACGGTACTAGCAGCCCCTTCTTCCTCGTTCGTCATATTCTGACGATCAAAAGTTTCTAAATATTTTTATTATCTATTGTTGTATTATCATTCTTATTATTTTGTTTCGACGTTTCTTGAATTGGACACAATGCTGGATTTTTTAGGTCGCCACGGCGAACGAGGACCTTGAGCGTGCGCTTCATTTGACTGACCTACGAGTCCCTTGCATGTTCGGAGTGCTGTCAAAAATTCTCTATCCCGACTACTTTGAAACGTGGACCCAGGGGTTCAAGATGCAAATGGGCATGGGTGATTGCCCCATGAGGCGAAGGGACTTGGGTAGCACGAGGCCGTTGCGGGTGCCTGGTCTGTCGCCCACGGTCTGTTGCGAATGGTTTAAATGTGTGACGCGAAAAATGGCAGGCCATGTACCGGGGCGGGTCGTGGACTACAAGGACCAGCCGCACGGGACCCTACTTCACTCCGGGTTCTCGAAGTTCACCTTGGGAATCTGCAAACCACCTTCGAGATCTACGCCGAGACAATCCGCCTCACCAAGGTTCGTGCTTTAGGCGTTGCCAGCCTCGGCGCTGATAGATCCGACAGAGGGGGTTACCGTTGTCGGAAGACAATGCGGCGCAGCGGCAGAAATCGATTCGTCGCAGTCAACCTCCACTGCGTCAAAGCTACGCTTAGGGACGTCCCCGGACATAGTCAAGCTGGGCCCTAACGCATCCGTTAAATTTGCCCCTGGGCCGAAATCAAGGGAAAGACGGCGCGGCTGTACGGTCCGCCGGAAACCTAATCGTCCCCGTTGGATTGGACCGACGCGACCTCAATGGGCCAATTAGTGGGGTACGGTCCAAACGACACCTGGAACGGACCAAGGGTTAGCGAGATATCAAGTTTGACCAAGGGTTAGCGAGATATTTAAGCCCTAGCGGGCGAGCACCCTGATGATTGGGGATATAGTCTATATGATACCCCTGTATATCAAATAGCATACAAGGCCGCATAGCTCGAGTTG
>BFEA01000126.1:1704175-1716090 GCA_003427395.1 Chara braunii
CTGGCCCTAAGTGAAGGCTGAGTGGAGCCCTCAAATGCTAGTCACGACAACAACTATTTTAATCATTTTGTTTATGTGACCAGCTATTTGCTTGGCTGGTCACACGAGCTTTGTGCGGCGGTTCCCTGGCCCTAAGTGAAGGCTAAGTGGAGCCCTCAAATGCTAGTCGCAGCAAAAACTATTTATTATGTGACCGACATTGGCCCTAAGTGAGGGCTAAGTGGTGCCGTCAGATACCGGGCACAGTGAGAGTTATTTTGAGAGGGTTGTGACGCTGGACTGAAGTAAATTGTGGAGTGTGTTCAGCATTTCCCACTCAATGTGGTAATGATGGACTACAGTAAACAGTGGACTGTGACGCAGTAGACTGTGATAGATTGTGGTAACGCCATACTGGCCGGACTATACTCATGCTCGGAACGGTAATGCTGGGCAACACTCTTTTCTTCTTGGGGTATTGCCGTTAAGACGCGCATGCCCAAATCAGATTTATTATTTAAGTGTGCGTCAGTGCACGCCCAGATAAGATTTATTATTTAAGTGTGTGCCAGTGTGCGCCCAGATCAGATATTATTTTTAAGTGCGCGCCCGCGCGTGCCCAGACCAGATATTATTTTAAGTGCGCGTCCGCGCGCGCCCAGATCAGATATTATTTTAAGTGTGTTCCCATGCGCGCCCAAGCTTGGGCGCGCCTAAGCTTGATATTGCTGTTATAGTTTGCGCCCATGCTCGCCCAAGCTTGAGAGTGCGCGCCCATGCGTGCCCAAGCTCGATATTGTTGTTAGAGTGCATGCCCATGCGAGCCCAAGCTTGAGAGTGCGCGCCCAAGCTTGATATTGCTGTTAGAGTGCGCGCCCATACGCGCCCAAGCTTGAGAGTGCGCGCCCATGCGCTCCCAAGCTTGATATTGCAGTTAGAGTGTGCACCCATGTGCGCCCTAGCTCGGCATAGCAGTTAGAGTGAGCGCCCATGCGCTCCCAAGCTCGACATTGTTGTTAGAGCGTGCGCCCGTGTGCGCCCAGGCTGGATACAGTTATTTGAGTGCGCGCCCATGTGCACTTGCGCTGGATGTGTGCGCCTAGGCTGGTTATTTGAGTGCGAGCCCATGTGCCCCTGAGCATAGGGTTGCTAGATGGGATGATTTGCCTTCACGTACCCGATGATTTATTCCTTTGCTGATCAACAACACCTCATGCACGTGATATTCTCACTCGCACGGGGAGCATTGGCAGTTCAGACCCTGCACAGATGACCTGGCTCAGTCTAACATTTACGACTGGTCCCTGTGCATGAGATGTTCTTCTGATCAGTTGCTGTTCAGCCGGGCCCTTCAGGTGGGCCTACTAGAGATTGTTGCTATTCAGCCGGACCCTTCTGGCGGGCCTACTTGAGATTGAGTTGCTGATTGAGCCGGGCCCCTTCAGGCGGGCCCACTTCTCGAGATTGTTGCAATTTTCAGCCAGGCCCCTTCAGGTGGGCCCTTTCTTTTGTTGCAGTTTTCAGCCAGGCCACTTCAGGCGGGCCCTTTCTTCTGAGATAGCTGCTGTTCATCCGGACCCATTCAGGCGGGCTTTATATTGAGTTGCTGTTCAGGCGGGCCCATTCACGCGGGCCCTATATGGAGTTGCAGTGCAGTCAGGCCATTCAGACAGGCCTCCACATTGAGTTGCTGATTGCTATACGGCCAGGTCTTGGAGGGAGTATCTGCATCAGTGAGAGCGTGCATTCCATCCAAGCTGGGCCGACGTCGTGAGACTACCCCTAAGTGGGGTAGATTGATTGAGAGGTTCTGCTACAGACATGTGGGACATCAGAGTTTCACTATCAGGGCTAATGAGTCCTCGGCTTCGAGACACACGCTTGTGATCACCTACTCGGTGAAGGGGGCAGAGACGGGAGTGAAGGGAACCACATACGACACGGTTGCTGGTTACATATTTCGAAGGGAGAGCTATTGGAGGGACAACTGGTTGCACGTGGTGTTTCCTCGCGTACCTTCAGCTCCTTGGGGTGTGCTCTTCGATTTTGACGGACGCAACCCCAAACCTCTTAGTGAGCCCCGCAACAAGGATAAGAGGTGGAATGCCGAACGGATCCAGAGAGAGATAACCAGATCCGGAGTCCCAATCACTACATGTGTCTCGAAATCAGAGACAGATGAGTCGGATTTGGACCCCTGCTCTGTGAGTGACCTCGATCTTGTCGATTATTTCGATTGGGACACTCACAGGGATTGAGTTTGTGGACAGCGACAGGAGCGCTGGAGACTAGTGAGCGGAGACGTCGGAGGGCGACATTGAGGAGGATCACACATTTTCTTGCACAGTATCTTCTTGAGGGTGATTGACTCCTACATGTCAGACGACCCTAGGTCTGAGACAGTTATTGGTCCCCCAAGAGGGGAATGTCCGGTCCCATACCTCGGAGATGGCTATAGTCATTTGGTCGGGACAGACTTTGCTATGCAGGCTTATCGAAAGCCTCTTTACGGAGATCGCTTTCTTGAGGTTTCCTATATTTACTCTGGTGGGAGAGGACGTATTGAGATATTGATTGGAGCTTCAGGCGATATCATTCTTGCGGAGGAGCTTTATCTCAGGAGCGTCGCAGACGAGGAGATGGTTAGATGCATGACCTACATTTGCAAGATTGATCCAGCAGCGCCTCTCGACATCAACTACATGGTTCCAGAGTCGATAGCCACGCGAGTTCTCAATGACGAGGAGTCCCAGACGGCAGCACTCACTCACGAGGGGGTACCGCTTATTATCATTGACTGAGGTTCTCTCTTTTCAATCACTATTGATGTATTACGACATTATTATTTATTAGTGACCGCAGCCCTCCAATGGCTGCTCCCTGCATACTCTGTGTACTACTCTTCAGTCTCGTATCTCTGGTCATACACTTGCAGAGTCTGGTTTCTGGTCTTCTCATTTTGTCAGTGTCAATTGCTCTATGATGCATGTTTGTTATTTTTCCTCCTTATTTTATGCAGGTTACACTCAAGGCAGCTTAAAGGACTCTTGAATGATAGGGACTCTGTTGACCTTGAGTCTATCCTTTATACGGGGTCAGGTGCAGACGATAAACCCGAACGCCTCACTCTAAGCCGTGTCGCCGCTGGCAGGAGGGATAACCCTGACTACTCGACTGTATGATAAAGTGTGAATGCCTTTGAACACACCTCAATTTTTATACCTATCAAAAATCCTGCGTGACAGCCTGCCAGTCCTCTAACCCACTGAGCTCGGTCCGAGGAAGAATATCCAACCAGACTCTTGAAGCGGTGCGGGCGCGACAAAGATGGCGCGTTGCCGGGGACTCAAAAACTTTGAGTTCCTGGGAGCGGACCTTGGTCACAATATTCTGTGACTAGGCGGCAGTCTAATAAATATTGTATAAGATCTGGCTCACGTCAGAAAGACTTTCGGCTAGGGGAGCCCCGAGAGGAGGGGCCTCTTGCAGAAGTCTATCTGAAGTGATTCAGACCTGCAAGCAAGGGTTTGGAATTTGTTTTCTGGACCATTCGCTTGAGAAGTCCATAAGTCAGAAACCAGATGATGACTGAAGAGTATAATGTCCTAGAAGCCCTAACTCGTGTCACCTGCGGTGGTGCCTTCCCTTATATGTTTGTCAAATGCATTACTTGTGTGAAAAGTTCAACGACTGTGCATGTGCTTGTCTCTAGATTCCTTGACACTAATGACTATGATATTCGACCCTACATCCTAGAGGGACTGATCGGGATCCAAGTTTTTTTACCAATTGGGATGTCATAGTGAGGTGTGTCAAAGTAGAAAGGGATCAATTGAGACAACAAGGGATAGAAGCGAGTTGGAGCTTACTGCCTAGGATTTATGAGAGAATTTATACCCCGCTAGTACCTAAAGGATTCTGTAATGGTAGGAACTGGCAGCCAATCATTAATGCAGTACTGAGGGGGCAAACCTGGTAAGTAGTGAATGTCAACAGTAACGAGAGCGATAGAGGCGCTGACTAGGATCACGGCAAGGGGTGCCTTCCCGTACGTCATTGAGAGGTGTGTGACCTGTGAGCACGACTCAGTGATCTTGTACGTCCTTGTAGCTCGATTTCTCGATATGAATGACTATGATGTGAGGCCATATGTATCTGCTGAGACAAGGAGAGGGATCGATTATGAGGCATGTTGGATAGTTGTTGCTGAGTATGTCTTGGATGAAAGGCTGTTGCTGAGACAACAAGGAAAGAAAGTGACTTGGAGTGTCCTGCCTAGAGAGTTTGAAAGATTCCCAAGTCCGCCTGTGCCCGCTAGCTTCTGCGACGGGAAGGAATGGGAACCAATCCTTAACTCGGTACTTAGGGACCGAGTGTGGTGAGCCATGCCAAGAGATGTCTACATTCCTGATGACGGAGAGAGCTTCTGCTTCGAAGTCTATCTAGATGGGCAGCGAGCGACTGTCATCGGGGTTGTGAGAGGATGCAACACTATGTTAGGTAGGCGCGATGAGATTGGCATGGTAGAGCACTACCTTGAATTTATGCGGGCGGCTGCTTTTAGAGCAATTACGGATCAGACTAAGATTATACATTTGCTGGATTGCAAGAGTTCGGACGACAGGAGAGTGATGCTACATGCGAGAGATGAGACCATCCTATCTAGAGAGCGTCCTGCGGACAGTCTGGCTAGAGGCGCTAGAAGCAGCCCGAGGCAATGATACTGGAATGTGAAAACTCTACGTCAATTGCGACTGTGACCATTGGTAGAGGATGGTTAGATAAAGTAACTGAGACTGATAGCCCGTTCGAGATATTGAGACACGACGTCTGTAAGGAAGGGCGTTTAGTATTCTATGTTCCAGTGGTCAGATTTCTCAAGACGGACGAGCTTAACGTGAGGGTTTATGCTCAGGAAGGAATAAAAGAGGAAGAAGGCTATTTAGAGTGTTTGAGAAGAGTGTACATTCACCTTTCAAGGATAAGGGAGCTACTTCGAAGCTTGCATGAGAAAGTGACTTGGGGGAAACGAGTCAGGCAATTCGAAAGACTCCCTAGTTTTCTGACTACAGATAGCTTCACTGACAGGAGAGACTGGGCGCCTCTTCTAGAAGCTATTGTCGTGGTTGGTAAGGCAAGAGAGAATGACTTAGTCATGCGACCAAAGACGCTGTTTTCTGATACCTTTGTACGTCGGTTCGAAATCCAGGACGAAGGATCTCCTGAATTTTCTATCACTTAACAAAGGCAGGAAATTTGTTGGTTTCTTAGATAGAAACTCGGTGAATGCAGGGCTGACTAAAGATGGAGAAATTATGAGATGGCGAAAGGCAATCGTGAAAGCCCGATTGCAGGTAACTTAGTAAGACAGGGGATAGAGAAGGAGCTGACAAGACAGAAATCTGAGAAGGTGAGAACCCTCATTCGCGGTTGGAGCCGTGAGGACCAATGCTTGTTAGGACTTTGATTTGTAGGAGGGTTCAAGATTCAGTAACCGAGGTAGTGGAAATCAGAAGAGGCGCGTCTTGCATCGACGAGGCCGAAGGTGAACTCTATATTGACACCGACGTCTATGGAGTAGAAGACGAGCAAAAAGTCTATGATGAATATGAAAGATTGAGAGTGATACTAAGAGAAGTTAGGAATTAGGCAAATGTCTGGTTACTGTCCGGCAGTCACGGCAACACTAGACGCCCTAGTCCCTTTTACCAGTGGAGGAACTTTCCCGTACAAGATAGAATGCTGCATATCCCTGGAAGAGAAACACGCACCCGGGAAGGCGTATATCCTTGTAGTGAAATTCCTTGACACTGGTGAGTACGATATCCGACCGTATGTTCCCTCATTAAGAGAGAGAGGGACAGATCGCTAATCTTTTCGAAGCTGGATTAATAATACAGTTGATCAAGAAAAGAGAGAGTTAGAAAGAAAAGGAGCAAGATTAGTGAGTAACTTAGCTCCGATTGTGTTTGACAGGTTCCCGAAGCCAGTTTTGCCGGAAAGTTTTACCGACGGCAGAAACTGAGAATCAATTCTAAACGCAATCATAAGAGAGAAAAGATTCAGGAAGAAATAGAAGTTCAACCAGTAAATCAGACAAGATTGTCAGGGGACCGGACGGAGAAGTGACCACTACCACTGTTCTACAAGACATGTTGAAAAGGATAGAGGCCATGAAGACCGGGATGGACACTATGAATGCTCGTCTGGACCTTCCAAGAGCTAAGGTACCTCCAGAGAACGTACCCTGTTTTGATGGAACCAAAGTTAAGGAGTTCCTGGAATACTATGATGTCTTCGGTATGAGCCACGGTTGGTCGGACAAACAGAAGTTGAAAGCTCTGCTAGCCTATGTTGAGCCTAAGATGAGGGTGTCGGTGACAAAAACGACACAAAGACTGACAACATGGGTCGAGGTTAGACAAAAGATGCTGGAAGAATACGCGAAGTATGACGTTCCAACAACTATGAAAAATTTGTTGGAAGTGTGACGCTCTAAATATGCAACCCTTGATCAATTCCTAGAGGATTTTGAGCGGGTTGCGCGGAGAGTACCCTTCCTAGATGAGGCCCAGAAGTGTCATGTCCTGCTAACTAATTTTGCAGAGGATGAAAGAAAGAGTGTGGTAAGCCGCGCTGCTCATTATCCTCTGAAGTGGGATGAAGTGGTTGAGATGGTCCGTGAACTACCTTCGGTGTTAAACCGGAAGTGGTTTCTGGAACAGATGAAAGCAATCACTAGTGCAAGAGAAAAAAATGTTGAGGCAACTAAGGGAGGAAACTTGAAGGCTGAAGAGATCCTTGGTCTTCTCGTTAAGCTTGGTAACTTCGAAAAGTTAACCCTTCCTGCCCCAGCAACTCAAGCACTTGTTGGAGTCGAAGAAGGTAAGGAAGAAAGAAAGAAAGAGACAAAAGGAAGATAGTGAGAGTGAGGGTGAGAGTAGTGATGATAACGCTAGGCGAAGGAGAAAAGAGAGACAAAAGAAGAGGCGCGACCGGGATTGGAAGAAAGATAATAAGAGTCGAGATTGGCAAAGGAGAGATGACCCCTTCCGATGTTATTATTGTGACGAGGAAGACCATACTATAACTCGGTGCCCTTTACTAGAGAAGGAACTCGAAGAAGGGATTGTCAAGAAGAATGCCAATGGGCACGTCTGTGATGCCAATTGGAACAAGATAGATTTCCGAGTCAAAGGAGGGATGCGAGCAGTTGTCCTAGAATAGGCTAGAGCCAATGAGGATAAAAAGAAGAGGGCTAGAGTTAATGTTATCACCTTTGATGATATGCTACCGTCAGAGATAGTGGCTCGAGATGACAATCCTGGGAGTCAAAACCTAAATGTATCTCATATCAGCCAAAGAGAGGTCGAAGAAAAAAAGCGAGAGAAGGCTCAAAGAGAGCTAGACCAGCTGATAGATGAGACCAAGGACCTAGTGAAGGAAGGAAAAGTAAAAGAAGCTGCCGGGAAGAAGAGAAGAGTGGTCTTGAGATCCGAAACCGAGGAAGGGATCTCGATAGATGAAGTAGTGAAGAAATTATTCGAGGAGACCGAGATCACCCTATCCTGGAAAGAAGCAGTAGCTTTGGTACCTGAGTTTAGGGAAAAACTTAAGAAGATGGTTGAAAGGCGGAAGGTAGAAATTAATAGCCTAAGACTCTTCCCTCAGCATGTGGAAAGAGCCCCGCCTGGTACCAAGATGAGGTTTGGAAACATGGCTTGTGAATACTTGAATATCTCTGTGAATGATGTGAAGGTTAGAGCCCTAGTGAACTCTGGGGCTGAGATGGTGCTTATGTCCTCGGCCATAATGAAATCATGTGGGCTGGGAATAGATAGGAAAGCCAACCACCAGCTCTCCAATATAGCCGGATTCTTACCTTTGGAAGATTTTATTGATGATTTGCATATTCGAATTGGGACTTTACGAACCGAGATCCTTTGTTTTGTGGTCCCCAACTTGGATCACGATTTCATTCTCGGAGCCCCTTTCCTACATAGAATGGAGGCTTGTGCGTTCTTTGGCCATGATGGGTCAGCCTGACTTTCTCTCCAGGATCCTAACAATGGTCAAGAACAGACTTTTGTGATAAGTGATAGGCATTATCCTCGTCATCAGCGACATGTTAACTCTCTTAAGCATGAAGAATCTGACAAGCTGATTGAGGAAGTACGAGCAAAACTGAAAGACAGTGGAATAATTAATGAGAAGACGACGATTAGAGTGAATGATATCGGGAAGATGCTCAAACTCCTGGATAAAGAGGAGTTGTGCGATAAGAGAGAGATGAAAGGATTCAAGGATGCTGTGAGGGCAGCGAAAACTGGCACTATGCAACTCACCTTCTCTGCGACTGGTCCTTTTTTAGGAAAATAGCCACCGAATCTAAGAGGAAGTATAAGCGCAAGGGCGTTAAGAAGAATCCGGTGACAGTTTTGATAGACAAAGATTACAATGAGGCATTAGAGAAGGAGATAAGGATAATTAAAAGATTAAGAGATGCTGCATTAAAAGGAGGGAGAATTACCCCAGAGAGGTTCAAGATAATGAAGGTAGGAGCCGATGCCTTCCTTCTGCCGGCTGAGATGGATTTCATTTATGAATATGTCAGAAGTACAGTGGTGCCTTTTTCTTTAATGATGAGGAGAGGGGACGACTGGACGTTGACATGATCAAGATGGTCAAGATCTGGACCGTTCCTCACACACCTTGGAATGATAGACCCACAAAGTACGCTCAAAAGGAAGAAAAAGAGGTAATGAAGTACATAAACCAGAAGATCGCCTCCAACGTTGTGGAACCAGCTGATGGAGCTTACGCCAATCATTGGTTTTGTTTTTGGAACCCAGGTGGTGGCCTACGCTGGATACAGAACTTGCAAAAGTTGAATTCGGTAACGGTTCGTGATGCGGGTAACTTACCCAACGTGGATCTATTGGCCGAGTTTTTTGCCGGAAGGAGCATGTACTCCCTAATTGACTTGTACTCTGGCTATGACTAACTCCCGATAGATCCTACTAGTCGACCTATGACTGCCATGCATACACCTAGAGGCCTCATACAATTGTGTGTGGTGCCTCAAGGGTGGACGAATGGGGTCGAGGTCGTTCAGCGAGATATGCTGAAGGTCATGGAGGACATATGCCCAGAGGTTACATTTCCATACATTGACGACAATCCAGTTGAAGAACCGAAGGAAAAAGATGAGACTTTAGTGGATGGCCGAGTCAGACAGTTCATATGGGAACATGCGCAGGGAGTAGCGAAAATACTTGAAAGGCTGGTTAAATACAACCTAACAGTCAGCGGACCGAAATCACTACTGTTCCAAAGGGAGGTAATGATCTTGGATTTTAGGTGCTTCTTGGAAGGAAGAAGCCCCGATCCGAGGAAAGTGGATAAACTCCTGGATTGGCCTATGCCTCTAAAAACGGTTGGGGAAGTAAGGAGCTTCCTAGGGGTCTGCAGCTTCTGGCGAATCTTCATCCCCGAGTTCGCCAAGATAACCGAGCCTCTTAGAGAAATGGTGCGACAAGGAACTAGCTTAGAGTGGTGTGACCAAAGAGAGAAGGCTGCGCGGGTACTTCAAGATAAGCTAAGAGATGGCGGGGTCGTATTAGGAGTACCATACTTTGACGATGAAGGGGAGAGGCCTTTCATCATCGAAGCCGATGGCGGCCCGATAGCATTTGGAGGGATGCTCGTGCAGCGAGATGAAAATGGTAAAGAAAGACCACTTAGATTTGAGAGCCGCACCCTTAATTCGGTCGAGAGAGGCTATATTCAGTTCAGGAAGGAACTCCTGACAATCCTGCACTGCCTCAGGGTGTTTAGACACTATGTTATGGGGGGGAGATTTATTATAAGAACGGATTCCACAGCGGTAATCGGAGTTGTTAAGAGGTATCAGCAAGTAGATGCTATGGTCAGTAGGTGGATAACTCACATATGGACGTTTGATTTTGTATTAGAGAAGGTACCTACTGAAAATAATCGAGCCGATGGGTAGAGCCGCATAGAATGGGGATCAATGGATGATGAATCTCTTGAGGAGGCGCCCTTCGTTGACGAGTTCCTTATGGAAGACGATGATGAAGGACTGCCTCCAACTCCCAGTTGTTATACAGCCTCAGCCATAGCAACAAGCAGGGAAAACTGCTGGGGGGAAAAGGAAGACCCTTACCTCCATTACCTTCTAACTCGAGAGGACGAGGGGGAAGGATGGTATAGGATGGTAGAACAAGCCGCTGTTGCAGCTCATGAGCTAGCACAAAGTTCAAGGATGGCTGAACGAAGGCTGAATGAGATAGAGGAAGAGTCGGAAGACCCTGAGCAAGATAAGAACGCTGAGGAGAGATTTAAGAAGGATGAGTATGGTGGGGAATATAAGAGGATCGGTATGGTAATGAACAGTAATCAGTTGGATGAATTCTACCATAAGAAAACAAAGGCTGCGTAGGGGTCACCTTTTTGTGGATGCAAAGGAAGGACTACCGCCACTTAGAGTGGTGTGTGGTAAGGAAAGGCAACTAGAGGTGATCGCCGCACTGCATAAGAATCTACCAGGGGGTCATAGGGGTGCTGATGCTACATACTATAAAGTATCTCGACTATATCATTGGGATGGTCTAAGGGATATGGTTATGAGATATTGTAAGTCATGTGAAGCCTGTCAGAAAAGGTCATCTATGAGATTGATTGAACCCTTATACCCCACTGTTCTTGTTGAACCTGACAGTACTGTTCACCTTGATCTAATTACTATGCCACCTGGTAAGGATGGAATAAAGTATGTACTAAACATGAGAGATAACATGTCTGGTTATGTTGAAGCAAAAGTCATCCGTAAGAAAACTGCAAAGAAAGTGGCAGATTGGATCGAGGAAATCTACTTGAGGTACCCCTTCATACGTGAGTTTGTGGCTGACCAGGGATCAGAGTTCAAGAACGAGATGGTCAGGAGGCTCATGTTCAGACTTGGAGTCAGGATCAGATTTGTGACACCATATCATCCTCAGGCTAATGCACCAGTGGAAAGAGGTCACATGACACTAAAGGATGCTATATCGAAATGGTGCCAAGGCGACTCCAGGAACTGACCATCTTTCTTAAGAGCGACAGTCTATGCTGACAATGTGACTGTCAAACGGACTACAGGTTATGCGCACATTACATTCTGGTATGGCAGATATGCTACTTCTCTCATTGAGAACCTGGTTGAGACCTGGACCCATGAGGCACAGAGAGAGTCGTACTCCACAAAGGAGTTACTGAGGTTGAGGATCAGGCAGATCAAGGAAGTGGATGATGCCATAATTGAGGCCACAAAGAGGATGTCAGACAACAGATTATCTGATCAGACACGGTGGAACAGCAAAAGGTACATAAGGAAGGAACGACTTCAGGTCGGAGATATTGTACTTCTACATGATACATCTCTCGAGATACAGTGGACCAAGAGATTGGAGGCCAGGTGGATGGGACTATTCAGGATCATCAGAGAGGTTGAAGGCAAGGCCTATGAGTTATCAGAGATGGATGGTACGAGATCCCATTGTATAGTATCCGGCTCCCGGCTCCGAAAATTCATACTTAGAGACGCAGATTTGATTCCGAGTTCGAGCAGAGTGATGAGGCGAGGTCCGAGAGCCGTCTAGCATCAGCCCAAACATGCAGAGACGTGGCCAGTATACCCTCAACATTTGTTGGGACGTGGTGAGAGTGCCGCTAGCTTCAGATAATTATATGCTAAGATGTGGACAGTGTGCCGCCAACTTTAGTTGACGACGATTATATGCTGGGATGTGGATAGTGTGCCGCGAGCTTCAGTTGATGACAATTATATGCTGGGATGTGGACAGTGTGCCGCCAACTTCAGTTGATGACGATTATATGATGGGATGTGGACAGTGTGCCGCCAGCTTCAGTTGATG
>BFEA01000126.1:1723370-1734762 GCA_003427395.1 Chara braunii
GCGCCCAAGCTTGATATTGCAGTTAGAGTGCGCGCCCATGCACGCCCTAGCTCGGCATAGCAGTTAGAGTGAGTACCCATGCGCTCCCAAGCTCGACATTGTTGTTAGAGCGTGCGCCCGTGTGCGCCCAGGCCGGATACCGTTATTTGAGTGCGCGCCCATGTGCACTTGCACTGGATATGTGCGCCTAGGCTGGTTATTTGAGTGCGAGCTCATGTGCCCCGAGCATAGGGTTGCTAAATGGGATGATTTGCCTTCACGTACCCGATGATTTATTCCTTTGCCGATCTGCAACACCTCATGCACGCAATATTCTCCCTCCCACGGGGAGCATTGGCAGTTCAGACCCTGCACAAATGACCTGGCTCAGTCTAGCTCCAGTACAATTAGCATTTACGACTGGTCCCTGTGCATGAGATGTTCTTCTGATCAGTTGCTGTTCAGCCGGGCCCTTAAGGTGGGCCTATTAGAGATTGTTGTTATTCAGCCGGGCCCTTCAGGCTGGCCTACTTGAGATTGAGTTGCTGATTCAGCCGGGCCCCTTCAGGCGGGCGCACTTCTCGAGATTGTTGCAATTTTCAGCCAGGCCCCTTCAGGCGGGCCTTTTCTTCTGTTGCAGTTTTCTGCCAGGCCCCTTCAGGCGGGCCCTTTCTTTTGAGATAGCTGCTGTTCAGCCGGGCCCATTCAGGCGGGCTTTATATTGAGTTGCTGTTCAGGCGGGCCCATTCACGCGGGCCCTATATGGAGTTGCAGTGCAGTCAGGCCTCCATATTGAGTTGCTGATTGCTATCCGGCCAGGTGTTGGAGGGAGTATCTGCATCAGTGAGAGCGTGTATTCCATCCAAGCTGGCCTGACGTCGTGAGACTACCCCTAAGTGGGGTAGATTGATTGAGAGGTTCTGCTACAGATATGTGGGACATCAGAGTTTCACTATCAGGGCTAATGAGTCCTCGACTTCGAGACACACGCTCGTGATCACCTACTCGGTGAAAGGGGCAGAGACGGGAGTGAAGGGAACCACATACGACAGGGTTGCTGATTACATATTTCGCAGGGAGAGCTATTGGAGGGATAACTGGTTGCACGTGGTGTTTCCTCGTGTATCTTCAACTCATGCGGGTGTGCTCTTCGATTTTGACGGACGCAACCCTAAGCCTCTTAGTGAGCCCCGCAGCAAGGAGAAGAGGCGAAAGGACGACCGGATCCAGAGAGAGATAACCAAATCCGGAGTCTCAATCACTACATGTGTCCCGAAATCAGAGACAGATGAGTCGGATTTGGACCCCTGCTCTGTGAGTGACCTAGATCTTGGCGATTATTTCGACTGGGACACTCACAGGGATTGAGTTTGTGGACAGCGACAGGAGCGCTGGAGACTAGTGAGCGAAGACGTCGGAGGGCGACATTGAGGAGGATCGCACATCTTCTTACACAGTATCTTCTTGAGGGTGATTGACTCCTACATGTCAGACGACCCTAGGTCTGAGACAGTTATTGGTCCCCCAAGAGGGGAATGTCCGATCCCATACCTCGGAGATGGCTATAGTCATTTGGTCGGGACAGACTTTGCTATGCAAGCTTATCGAAAGCCTCTTTACGGAGATCGCATTCTCGAGGTTTCCTACATTTACTCTGGTGGGAGAAGACGTATTGAGATATTGATTGGAGCTTCAGGCGATATCATTCTTGCGGAGGAGCTTTATCTCAGGAGCGTCGCAGACGAGGAGATGGCTAGATGCATGACTTACATCTGCAAGATTGATCCAGCAGCGCCTCTCGACATCAGCTTTGTGGTTCCAGAGTCGATAGCCATGCGAGTTCTCAATGACGAGGAGTCCCAGACGGCAGCACTCACTCACGAGGGGGTACCGCTTATTATCATTGATTGAGGTTCTCTCTTTTCAATCACTATTGATGTATTATGACATTATTATTTATTAGTGACCGCAACCCTCCAATGGCTGCGCCCTGCATACTCTGTGTACTACTCTTCAGTCTCGTATCTCTGGTCATACTCTTGCAGAGTCTGGTTTTTGGTCTTCTCATTTTGTCAGTGTCAATTGCTCTACGATGCATGTTTGTTATTTTTCCTCTTTATTTTATACAGGTTACACTCAAGGCAGCTTAAAGGACTCCTGAATGATAGGGACTCTGCTGACCTTGAGTCTACCCTTTATACGGGGTCAGGTGCAGGCGATAAACCCAAACGCCTCACTCTAAGTCGTGCCGCCGCTGGCAGGAGGGATAACCCTGACTACTCGGCTGTATGATAAAGTGTGACTGCCTCTGAACACACCTCAATTTTTATACCTATCAAAAATCCTGCGTGACAGCCTGTCAGTCCTCCAACCCACTGAGCTCGGTCCGGGGAAGAATATCCAACCAGACCCTTGAAGCGGTGGGGGTGCGACACTGTGCAACTCCAAGCGGGCTTCGGCTTCGATGAGCACTATCCTGTTGTCCGTTTCAGACAATACCCCTTGAAGGGATCAGGGGTCACAGTGTGAGTATGCCCTGAGCAGGGCAAGGCCGGAGGCGCTGTGGTGGAGGTACCACAGGGATACTCATATGCAGATCGATCGTCTGACTTGGGTACGGAGGCAAGAGACTAGACGAATTGTCCTACTCTCTGTCCTCCCCGGAAATATCCCTTGGGCTGACCGAGACAACGAGGTTTTATTTGCCCTTAATTTTTATTTTTATTTTATTATTACTTTTTTTTTTTTTTTTTTTGACTGGGGGTATGTCGACTAAGAGCCGACGAGTTTAACGCGCATGCGGGCAGGTGGGTGACCGAGCTTACGAGACAGAAGAAACTGAGTAGTGGGGAATTCCTGCAGGTACCCCATCCGCCGGCTGCTGGTTGCAGCAAGGGACTTGCGAATGAGCAAGGCAATGGGACCAGTATCGCGGCGGAGTAGCCCGCTGACCAAGCCCCGCGGCCCCACGAAACTCTCCCCCACTCTAGTAGTCAAAGGTCTTGTTTGAATGTTCATTGCTACCCCTAATATCTGCACCAAGACCCGCTTAACAAGGTTCATGCTACGAGTTTGTAGTAGGCCCGCGCCCCAGGCTTCGTGGTTGTTTAGATGTGGGTTGCCCGTCGGGAACACGAAAAAGTGGTCGGCCCTGCCTGTGTAGGGCGGCCCAGGGGAAACTCCCTGAGGTAAGGATCGCAGGGGTACAACTGCAGGCCGGTAGCTGGACAAGGTATAACGGACGGGAGGACGATCGAACTTTGCATTTTCAGTAGTTAGCTCCCTCCGGCCTTCCCTGCTGGTTAGCTAGAGGATTGAAAGCAATTGATAGGTTCGCTTCAAAACTTTCCGTCACCAAACACTGTCGAAAGTCGGCGTTAGTCGAAGAAGGCTGAGCGGAAGTCAAGGAGTTGGAGCATTGGGCGTAGGAAAAGATAAGGATGAATTTGGTCCAAGGACAGTGCCGGATGCATTCGGGAGCAAAGATGGTGGGAGAATGAGCTTGGCGCAGTGGAGAAAGGCATAGCGCACTCGATCCATACCGGAATCGAGCAAGGGAGGAGACGATTCCGGGGTTATGACCCCTGACGAAGCGATCTGTGGAGTCGGAATTCGCGTTGGTGCCAAGGTTTTATCGCTTCGCAAGTCATAGGCTGCGCCTGAAGAAGGGAATTACAAAAGTAGGAGGGGGAGATCTCACTCCTTTACTGATGAGATCAGTGGAAGGGGAAAGCCAAATTGAGGTTTTAGAAGTGGGCGACAGTGATGGTGAGGTCATATTGAGCATTGGAGTAGCGGGGTGAGTGTTAGTGAAGGGGCGAGGTACGCACGAGAGTTAGGAGGAACTGGGGAAGGAAGAGGGACAAAGCAAGGCACGGTGGAGAGACAGGAGACCCGGTCGATCCTTAGTAGAATCGAGCAAGAGAAGGAGAGAGAGGAGTCAGTTAGTGGTGCGGATTCAAGCGCATCGTACGGCGAGTTCAGGACGGGGAAGGTCGGGTAGTGACAAATACTTACTTGATGGAGAGTCATAATAGTCAGTCCCCAGGGTTGATTTTGTAGTTGCAGTCCTTCACCATCATCGAGGTCGTGCGGCGTGTTTTTATTATAGTGATTTCGCCGGTCGACTTCGCCATCTGTATTATGTGGGTGACCCCTGTTAACATGATCAAGCTGCTCCGGGCGAACGCATATACCTAGTCGAGCTCTATCGGAGGAATGCAGGTTCGTCTCGAGGGGCACAGTGAACGCTGAGGGAGGTTCGTCTCAACTTTGCGCATCCGATTGGCAGAGGTAGCTCCTCTCTGGTACGGAGTGTTATGTGTTTCCACCGCATTTCGACGAAGGACCTTCTTGAACCCGCACCTCATATCAGTTGAGCAACCTCTCCTTGTCTCTTTGTACGTGTGGTTGGTAAGCAACGGGGCACAAACTCACTTGTTGAGCAATGTTTTTGCCCTTCCTTTCAGCAGCGGTGATGTGAGGCAAGTTGGAGATTGAAGGCCTATTAACCGACCAGCACTCGCTTTATCCGCCATGCAGGTCAAAGTGGTATGAGTTAGGCGGCAGTGTGAGCACTTACCAAAACTTGGAGAAAGCAACACGGCCGGTATCTTCGGGTGCTCTGCCCACTGTATAGCTGGATAGGCCGCGCCGCTGTCCCAACCGTGGTACGGAAGAAGACAGTATTTAGGCTGCATTCTGACAGGAGCTGCGGCAGGGAGGGGAGTCACGAGGTTGTGTACCCACTTATCGGCATATTGCACTGTCCATGGCACGAGGGAACAGAGAGCAGCTATAAGACTTGTCTGTTTGGCTGGCATGTTATTCACTTCGCCGACAGAGCTAACCTCGGGTAGACCACGGGGTTGCAGGCCTTCTCATAGTCAACGCACTTTGGGGCCACGAGAGCAGCAGGTTGACTTCAGCTCACTAGGTTGATGTGTATTTGGCCATCGTTGCGGGGCCCTCACGCGATACAAGGCAACAAGGCCCTCTCCTGGGAGTTGAGTTGTTCCCCTCTTGTATCTCGAGCGTCTGGAACCCCTTACTTCTGCCCTTCTTACTCTAAGTTTAATCTAGTTCTGAGAGGAAGGCGGCAGGTGGGATTGCAATCCGTAGGACCGCATCAAGACTCTGTGGGGAGTCTACCCACCGATTGCGGGAGCTCTGCCGGAACTCGGGAGGAGTTATGGAGGCAGGGAACCACAAGGTAAAAAGTTCATTTTCCCCTCTATAGACCCAATTATAACCCATTATCTGTATTCCTAGTTGTGTTTTGATTAAATATATTGAAAGCATTCATACTTGACTTTTACTTTTACTTTCAGGACACAACCCGAACTTAAGTAAAGGAATGCATGCTTAAATATCAGTTTCAGTTTCATTGTTTGACTGAAAGCAGATTATGGAATTGGAAAAATGTGGGAGAAAGACAATTTTGCTTGAGTTTCATTGGGTCAACCAAAGACTGGGAGAGTCTCCATAAGATTGAAGGGCCCAGTACTATGTTTATTTTTGGATTGCCTGAAGGACCAGACAGGTTCCCATAAGATTAGATGGTTTGGTTGCTTTGACTTGCGATGTTTGTTTGTACTTAATTTTCAGGGACCAAACATTTTTCCATAAGATTGAATGACTTGGTTGCCTTGTTTCCTTGGGGTTTTTCTTATGATTTTGTTAAGTTTCTGAAAGGGGGTTGTGCAAGTTCCATAAGATTGGATGACCTTGACCCTCTCTTGCTTTATTTTGAAGGAGGAAATTCAGGCAAAGGACTGGACAGGTTCCCATAAGATTGGGTGGTCTGGTCTGGAGCCACGCACATGCTGGAATAAAAAGGCTAAATTTGTTTATATCTTATATTACTTACTTATGAACAGGCTAGTAAGACATTTTTCCATAAGATTGGATGGTCAAACTATAGCTTATCACCAACTGAAGAGAGTATGATCTAAGATGACCGGTTCGGTCATATTTGCCTTAAAAGACGAAGTGCAGACAATCATATATAATTTGGATATATAAATGATTCATGGCGACTAGGCTGGCTTACCTAGTCATAGGCCCAAAAAAGAGAAAAGTTGTAGTGTCGTATATTTGTGTATATTCTATGGTTGAGCTAGACAGGTTCCCATAAGATTGGGTGGTCTAGCTTTATACCTTATGTAAGTTGGGTATGAAGGGATAAAATCATTGAAAGACTATGAACTATTGTTCGATAAGGTTGATTTTGGATTGGTAAGAGTACTTACCTTTGTGGTTTGACTTGCATGTGGCTGAGTGAGATCACTATATAGTCTGAGTTTTAGTTGATAGGTAGTTGCTTTAGTTGTTTGCCACGTGCTAGAGTCATAAGAGTTAGTTTCAATTCCTGCATTTTTTTAGCTAAGTTTATTTTTACTTAGGTCGATTTCTGCATTTTCTGGGATCATTTATTATACTTGGGCTTGTACTAATCTTGGTAAGCCCCTTTCTCTATGGAAAGCGCTACCGAAATTTCTACAAAACCGAGGAGTTAGTCAAATTGTCTTTTTCAGAGTCCAATTTTTCTAACTTTTTGACTTAGTAAAAATATGGAAAATCTCATTTTATAAAGGGACTGCTGTCCAAATTTTTGCTTATTCAGGGAGCTAGACAAAATTGGACCTTGAGAAGTCAAAGTCACTTTAGATTCTGAACTTAACTTTATATAAATCTTGGAATAACTTTGTATAAATCTTGGAATAACACTTTCTCTACGGGAAGCGCTGCCGGAATTTTTACAAATCTAAAGGGTCAGTTGAACTTTGTCTTGAAGTTGAACTCATGTCTAACTTCTGAATTCCTATCTGACTTAGTATAAATCTGGGAAGACTAGATTCAGCTTGATCCAAAAAGGGTTACCTTCTGTTATCACTGATAACAGGTCGGTTGCCGATTCGTCGGTCTACGACTCAACTACAATTCATTCTCAATACTCAACCTAAAAGACTTTAGCCCTGGTAATTTTTGTTGTTTTATTAAGGTTTTCAACCGAAATTTTATTGAATGGCCAATTAACAACGGTACGGAGTATTTAATTATGGTTGGTTGGACAAAGGTTAGGGCTTATATGGCTAAAGAGAGGGGTATGAGTATAGAAATTGGTTGAAGCTGACTTCGTGTAGTGCGTGGACTTTTGGTTGAATCTTTGATGCGATTGCAGGTATAATCTCTGGTTCAAAAAAGATCACCTTCTGTTGTCACTGATAACAGGTCGGTTGCCGATTCGTCGGTCTACGACTCAACTACAATTCATTCTCAATACTCAACCTAAAAGACTTTAGCCCTGGTGATTTTTGTTGTTTTATTAAGGTTTTCAACCGAAATTTGATTGAATGGCCAATTAACAAAGGTACGGAGTATTTAATTATGGTTGGTTGGACAAAGGCTGGGGCTTACATGGCTAAAGCGAGGGGTATGAGTATAGAGATTGGTTGAAGCTGACTTCGTGTAGTGCGTGGACTTTTGGTTGACTCCTTGATGCGATTGCAAGTATATTCTGTGGTTCAAATTTTGGATTTGACTGCCTGCGATCACATATATATATATGGTTGAGAGGAGTCTCACTGTGATTGTGAGAAGTGATCGTCACATACTTACCACCCCTTTACATGTATATATGTATGTACCTTTATTGGGTGTTCGCGTGGCCTGAGGGGCCTACGCTTAAGGGTTTAATTGGGATTGAGACTGAGAAAGGAAAGAAAACCTCTCTATTTGTGGTATGCTTCTTAAGGATTTCTTAGTTGGACATTGGTCCTGGGCCTGGATTCAAGGTCCTTGTCCAGGACATCCCAGGTCCTAGACTCTGCATGGAATGGATCTCCCCCTACGCAGAGCCTATTTGCTCTGCCTGCTTGGGCACTCAGCCTAAAGGCCAGAGGTGTCGCGGAGGCCGCACAACTATTCCTTCAGTCATGCAATATCGTGAAGGGGTAGACCCTCACAATACTTCGAGTTTGATACCTTAGTGTCATAAGTGGTACTCGGATCCACGAGGGACCGCTTGATTTTGGGCACTACATAGTACGCCATCATTGCGATTGCTTGTGTATTCATGCATTGCTAGTCGATATGGGTTAATCTTGCGTCTGCGCGGTTTTATACTAAGTCTCGTACGCGACGCCTATCCGATTTCCGCATCGGAGAGTTATGAGATGACTACTAAGGGACTATGAGTGTTGTCACGCTGTTTGTCATGTGTCACTCTGTATATGTATGTATATGTGTGTGTGTGTCTTATTTTTATATTCTTTAGGGTAGTGTGCGGGATGCGTCCTAGTCGACCGACGACGAGTCGCGCTTGGGACCTCAGCTCCCCCAGATGTCGATTCGCGTGCGGGTCCGATAGAGGAGTAAAAGTCGCGCATACCCCCTATGCTACAACGAACGAGACACGCCCTCAGTTGGTCCACCTCTGCGATTGCAACTGATTAACTTTTGTACTGTGGACTGGTAGCTCGGCGGGGATACGTCTACCGAAGGGAGGTGACAACTCCCGTAAGGTGGAGGTAAGTCGTGCCTCACGTAGGCCTTATCCTGTCGTAGGGGCTCGCGAGAGGTATGGCTGGCGCACTCGGCTGGAGTGGCTTGCGGAAACTCCATGTAACGAGGATTAAGACCAACTCCTGCGTGACGCGGCCGAGAGGGTCCCACCCCATTTTGTGCAGTGCCGGACCGATGCGCTCGACAGGTGTCCGACACCACAAAAAACGGGGCGGGATCCTCCCGGCCACGTCTTGTGCGGTGCCAGACTAATGCGCTCGACACCGTGATGCCAAATGTTGGGTACAGGGTCTGAAAGGAAAGTAAAACGACAACTAACAAACTAATTTATATCCTAATGGATGAGGGTTCGAATCTCGACCCATATAGTGGCCCGAGGCCGAATTCGGGTTGTTCTGCTAGAAAGAAGAGCTAGCCCAATGGCAGTTGGATTTGAACCATTAGTCTGTTGCACACAAGTCCTATTCGTTACCTACTGGGCTAGTTAGAAAAGGAGTAGTTTGCCAATTAGTATCGTTCTTAGGGTCGTGTTTTGGTTGGTTGGCACTCTTATCGCCAATTCAATGGAAAGGCATGAGTTTTCAACCCATGCCCATCACAAAGGACAAGGTCCTACTGCCGTATTTATAGTGGGGATTCAACTTCGAGCCCCACTATTGCCGAAAATTTGAATTGGGCTGGTAAAACTTCTCCCGGCCTAATGATCGCTTTTATTTTGCCTGGACCATAAGGTCAAGGTCTTTGTTAATTTTAACCTATGTCGAGCTTTCGGCCAGTCAAAATATTAACCCATTAACGTGACATCGCCAACTTATCGCACTTAACCGACCCCCTCGACCTTCACGTTCGGGTGACATTATCATTAAAATTTTAACCATCCTAGCTCACACTACAATATCGCACGCACGTATCACGTGAATGTTTCAAACCCATACGCCTCGGTGTCAAGAGTCGAGGAACCGGTCTCAAAGTATCGTGCAAAAAATGTGCATACACTCCACTTCAAACTGGCTCCGACATGGTAGTCAAAACCGTTGCTCTGTTGAATACAAAAATACTGGCAAACTGGCTCAAAGTGTACTAAGGGTATTAGCCCAGGCGTCTCAAAGTGTCTCACGAAAGTACACAATTTTTTTTCGCCTAAACCGGCTCTGATATGCTAGTCGATAACGTCATTCTATCAAATGCAAAACTCGGGCAAATACCCTTGTAAGGATATTAGCCCCAACAACGACTTCAACGGTTTTCAAAACGTTGATCATTTTGCGCGGTGGCTAGTGATGTGAGACCATATTAGACCGTTGGGGACCAACTGGGCCAGTGCAAGATAGGTAAATGTTTTTGAAACGTGTGTGGCTCGTCGTCTTCACACTTGGTTCTACCTCGTGTGAGACCTGCAAGTTGAAGGTGGATTGAGGTCATTTGATTGATCTATAACTTACTTTGGGAATGCGTTTTTTCTTTGGTTACGCATAATTTTTTTTTTTACTTTACTTTTTTGAGTGAGTCAAGCGCATTCGACGTTATTTAACTCAAGGTCAGTTGAATGACTCAAACCCCCCTTCACACCTGTGTGTACCCACACTTTGTTTGACCTAACTTTTCACTGAATGTTCAAAGGGAAAAGGTAGGGTAGAGGATGTGTGGTAATGCATGTCAAGTATGAGGATCTAACGGGAGTATGGATTACATAATTGTTGGATCTGTTGATTATTTTTAGTGAACAGGTAGGTAAAAAAGTGCTTGCAAAAAAGGTTGATTGTGCATGCTAACTCGTGCTCCATTTTACCTTCTACTTGTATATTTTGCTATACGAACTTGTGTTTTGAAAAAAATTAACTCAACAAGCGTCGTAAGAGAAACCTGCAAGAATAAAGGAGAAAAAGTCAAATGGACTTAGCCTTTTTCTGAGAGTCGTTCGTTTGATCTTAAATGACCCATCTTACGTTCGTTCGTCCAAATGACTTTCACTCCCTGCCGCTTTTTACTCTTTTTCGTCTAAGCTACTTTTACAAGAGAGGAAGGGATGGGTGATTCCACTCTAAGTTTGAGAGTTCCACTCACTCTACGAAGCATATGGGTCGGGGGTTCGTTGCTTTAGGAGCCGACCCTGCTATCGATCCAGAGTGGACCGTTCTATGAGGGGTACTTTATCGGTTCGGTGGAGACGGTCCGACGTTTGAGATCCGGTTTCGAACGCATCTCTTTCGCAGGGGGACCCTCCCGCCGCTTTATGTAGGATTTCCCATGACTTGTTCGCAATGTAGTTTTTGTCGTTCCAGCCGAGAGCGTTAGCCGCACCTCTCGAACCCCTATGACAGGATAAGGGTTACACGAGGCACAACTTTACCTCTACCACAGGGCCTGTCACCACCCTTGGATAGGCGTATCCCCATCAAGCTACCGAACCAGGTGCGAAAATTGCCTGGGTGCAATCGCAAAGATTACCCAAATGAGGGCGTTTCTCGTACACTGTAGTATAGGGGGTACGTGTGGTCGAACGCCTCAATCGGACCCGTACGTGAACCGACGCTCTGGGGGATGATCTCTCAAACGAGGCTCTCCGTCGATCGACTAGGACGGTCCATTTAACCACGCGATACAGTTCTCAAAATAAAACCAAACTCCAAACGTAAATCACACTTAGTCCCTTTTTCATATCCGCAACAGAAATATTAAATGTGGCACGTGAGACTCTATAAGTGAATCGAAGTCCCTTTTTACATCCAATGCATAACCTTTTAACGACAAAATAAGCAAATGCACGCGCAAGACTTTAAATGCAACGACAACAATGACTGAATATAGAGAGAGATTGCCAGAGAGAGAGAGAGAGAGAGAGAGAGAGAGAGAGAGAGAGAGAGAGAGAGAGAGAGAGAGAGAGAGA
>BFEA01000126.1:1747386-1785315 GCA_003427395.1 Chara braunii
CTCTCTCTCTCTCTCTCTCTCTCTCTCTCTCTCTCTCTCTCTCTCTCTCTCTCTCTCTCTCTCTCGTTCGCGAAACACTTACTTTCTCTCCGACTGGAATCGGATGGATGCACTTTGACTTTGCCCCCGACGAAAATGCAGAGCGAGCTTACGGACCGAAGGACCCCGCGCGACGAACAGTGAGCGCAACTTCGAGTTTAGCAGGCGTGCACGACACACAGGCATGCCCCTCTGCCTCGCGGTCTCTCTCTTTCCCGTCGGTTCAGCTACGTGTGCGGTCTCGAGCTTGAAGGCGCTTAAGGGCGAGCCGCCATTTCTCCTTCGCTCCCGACTCCCCCTTTCTCACCCCCCCCCCCCCTTCGTCGGCCCCCGCTCCTTCCGCTGCTGTTCGGTAGCTCGCTCCGCTATTCCAGACCCTCCGCGTGAGTTTCAGGGCGAAGACCACTGTCGTTCTTCCCTTTTAGTCCCCGCGAACGCACGTACGCGCTCGGCCGCTCCTCCGCTGGCCGCGCCCTTGCTATCTCCTGGCTGCTCACGTCGCTGGGATCTACTTCGAACCCCCTCCCCTCTCTCTCTCCCCCGTGCACGACCCGCGCGTTCGTTCTCGTGCCTAGTCGGTGAGTCTCTTTGCTCCGTCGCCCGCTGTCTCCGAGTGCCCCCGATCCCGAGCGCTAAGATCCTCTATCTTCCCGGCTCCTCGACTCGAGCGCTTGCTCTGGGTCGACGCCACCTTGCTCCACCAGCGCGCAATTTTCTCACAAACTCTCGGATGCCCTCCCCCGAACGCATCCCTTGCCCTCCTCGGATGCTATGGCTGCGTGCGCCCCGCACGTTGCTTGGGTACTCTTCCCCTCGCTCTTCCGTGCATCAACTGGCAATCGAGCATGGCTGCGAGTTGCCGAGCGCTCCGAACTCCTCCGTGCGCTTTTTCCAGCCCCTCTCTTCCGCTTGGAATCGCTTTGCTTTTTATACCTTTTTCAATATGCCTTGCGTTCAGGTCGATCCTCGACTCTCCTCGCCCAACCAATCCTTCCCTCATTAGCGGGGAAGCCCGAATTCCCTTCCAAAACTGTGTTACCCGCCGTATCCTTTGAAAAAACAAAAATTCCCTCTCACTTCAAACGGCCGGAATTATCCCCTGCTCCCGTCCCCGCCTCTATCTCTCTCCCTTCTGTCTTCCCGACTTTCTCTTGGATCCTGCCTCTTCACTCTTTCCACCTCTCACCTTTCTCTCGGATCCTCCCTCTTCACTCTCTCCACCAATCCTCAGTCGCGGTTGCCCCCTTATCTCGATCAAACGCTTACCATACCCAATGCCCCGCTGTGGTCCCTCCTTTTTAAAAAAACGGTTATCAAGATTTTGGACGAGCGCTCGCATTTCGTCTTAAGAAGACAGAACAGACTGTAGTTTCCCTTCGCTTAGTTCCCGCTTATCCGAGCTGTTTTGGATCTGCACCCGATTCTTGGCAGCTGAAAATCTCGCCCAACTATCCGTCCGACTCGCTTTCCCTCCTGCCATCAGTCACCATGATCGTGAGGAAGTGCGCGCACCTCCTCTAACAAGAAGTGGTTACGGGCGTCCCCAATCGCTAGCTGTCGTGGCCCGCCTCCTAGTCGCATCGTTCCCTCGAGCCCCACTGCTTCGGTTGACTCTCAAGAAAGACATCGCCTCTGAGCTCGAAAGTTGTCCTGGCCTCCGCAAAAAAAGAAAAAAAGAAAAAAGGAAAAGTATTCCCTTCTCCTCTCGCCGGCTCTCTCTTCTGCGTCTACTTGACTCGCCCATCGAGTTTCAATCGGGAAGCCCCTCGTGACTTCTGCCATCCTTTCTCTTACTGGTATTCGCGGCTCCATTTCCCGGTGCAACCACTCCTTGGAATTCGCTTGCAGTTTCGTGGTTCCCTCTCCGAGGGGCGCCTCCGTGCTCTTTAAGGCCCTACCAATAGCTTTCATCCCCTTGGTCACTCCTTTGGCTGACTTGCTTAATCTTGCCCCTAACTCGGTATCCTCCTCGGTTCGCCCCATGTCAATGGTCTTAGGTGATCGGGCGATTCCGTGCTCCACCACGCTTTCCATGCACCCTATCACCAAATCTCTAGCCGCTTTCCTCGCTAGAGTCACCCCCTTGTCCTTTTGCCTCGTTACCCTCTTCCAAGTTTTCCTCCCCCTCACTTGATTCTTGTCCCTTGCTATCACCCCCAGACTCTTCGCTAGTCACTGTCCACCAAGAGTCATGTACGTTTTTTTCTTCGCAAGCAACTAGCGCTAGGTTGGCAATCTCTAGATCGGAAATGCCTCTAATCCGTTCCTGATAACACCGTATGATCAACTCTCTATCTACCTCTCCGGCCTGTCCCGAGAACAGGGGTTTGATGAAGTCACCGATTAACGCCCACCACTCGAAGTCCGTATGTTCTAGGAACTCCCAACACAGGGTGGACAGTTCGTATCCCTTTTCTTCTCCTAGGGGGAATTTTTCAATTATTTGCCCTCTAATTTGGACCTTCCTTATCGAGGCGTCGTCAGGGTAGAGCAACTGGTAGGCCCAAGCAGGGACTTCCCAGATCCGGCCGTGTGCCGCTCTCGGGACCTCTCCCCTCCCTCGGTACTCAACCTTATCCACCACACACCCTTCTGCTACTCCCCCTCTCAACCTTCTAAGTCGGTCTTGGCCTATCCCCGCGATACCCAGCGGGTCCTTTCCTTCAGCTAACTCGGTCGCAAAGACCTGTCTATCGTGGGGGGACAAGAAGATTTCGGTCTTCCGCGACCAGGTATCTTCTTTGGACACTACTGAAAAACAAACAATCGTCTCTTGTCCGTGATCTTAAAGGACTCGGCTATGGTTTATCCCTCTTCTACAATCATGGGGAGGGTTACGCCGTACTTAGTCCCTGTCTTCCAAGCGCGCTCCAAGGTTCCGAAAGGGCCTTCCCTGTCGTATCTAATCATTGACAGGCCTACCTTACCCAAGCTAATCTCTCAGCTGCCTCCACTAACGAGTCTTCACACTCCCCTCGAGCGCCTTCGCTTTGGTCGAGTATCGTCAGGTGTCAAACCCTTTCGTACTCTCCCGACCTATCCCAGAACTGCGCCTCAACTAGGTGCAACCTGGCTTCGAAGGGAGTCCCAAGCCACCTAGAGTCCTCCTCAAATTTTCTCTCGACTTCTATCAAAGGTTCCCTCCACGTTCTAGAGAACCGTACACCTCTCGCTTCTCCAATAAAAACCGAAAACCTAACCAATGTGGTCCAGGACCTCCTTTTCCACAAAGCTAGTTGCCGGACCTCGACGAGGAATTTCTTTTTGGCTTGCCCCACTTGGTCCTCTCCAAGCCCTGGGCTAAGCTCCGCCCCCCCTTGTACTTCGACCTCGGGCCCGTCGTCACGCGTCTCTAATTCCCAGATTATCGAGTTAGAGGCGTAGGTAACTCTCATGCCAATCTTCCTTCCCGGAGCAGCTCCTCCATAAATTCGTCGAAGATCTTAACCGTGGCTGCCTCAAGTAACTTGATCTTGCGCAAAGACCCTGGCCCTGCTCTTCTCTCCTCTTCCCAGCAAAGGGTCAGGATTTTATACACTTCTGCCCTCACCCTCTCTAGTCCCACCAGTTCTCTGGTGTCAGGTTCGCTCATGCCTCAAGTTCCTTCGGCGGCTCTCAATCGCGATCCGAATGAGATCCGAGGGGTCCGGTCCCTCTAACTCCGCCTCACAGATCCTCCCCAAGTACCTCCATGAAATGGTCGATACCTTCACGTGTTGGCCCCAGCCTTCGAAGGCGTAGCCCAGACACTCTAATGACGACCAATTGTCCTGGTACGGATTTCGTAGGCACCACGTTAGCAGGGAGTGCAGGTCCGACCCCGTGAACCGAAATTGGTTCAAGATCGAGATCCTACGCTCCACGATCCTCTTGACCGCTTCGGAGGGGTACACCCCCTCAAGGATAAAACGAGGGACTCCTACGGGGTCATTGTCGACTTATAGCGGTACCCATTCCCAACCCGCGTATGCCACTCGCTATATCCTTCGGTACTTCTCTCGAGGACTCACCCCCTCCACTAGTCTCTCCAGACGGTCTCGTACGGCTTGCGCGTCTAAGAGCGGGTCTTCTCCCAACTTCAAATTCCGGACTACCTCTAGGAGACCTTCCTTTGAAAGGAATATCGTGGCTTCCCCGATCACTAACCCTTCCTCGCTACTCACCAACAGACGAACGAACGCCTTCCCTCAAAGGATCTCGAACACTTCCCTTCGAATAACTCTCGTTGGTCCTTCCAGGCTCGCCCTTGGTAATGTGATGTGGACAACCTCCCTTGCCTCTTCTATAGGCTCTATCGAGGCCCAAAGAATTCCGAAAATTCCTCTATCACCTCGTCCGAGCCTCGTATCCCCTCCGGTTAGTCACTTACTCTTCCCCAAAGAGACGGGCATATGGGACGTCAGCAGCGTGAGCTCCCACCCCCTCAAGCTCCTTTAACCTTTCAAATATAGATGCTAGCTCTCTCCTACTAGGGGTAGCCCCGGCGTCGACACACCGAGTGTAGAGCCAAAAAAATCCTCGCGTCCGCACCCCGGACTGTTGAGCAGCTCGAAGTATCGCTGCCACTCTCCCTTCCGGGTCCCATAGTAGCGATCGCGCCAGGAATTGGGGCAAGGCTGCATGGAGCACCCCGAAAGCTCGAGGGACTTCGCCCGGCTCGGCGAAGGACATCTCCGTCAACGACTCGGAGAGGGAGAAGACTGTGTTTTTGGTCCACGTTTCACCTCTCGAGCGGTGGTCAGGGCATTTCAGACCAAGAGTGTTGAAAAGGGACAGAGGTTGATGGAGGAGGTTTTGTTGCGAATGAGAGAAGTGTTAGAGAGTCAACAATTGATAGTTGGACTTTGATTGACCAAGTTGTTTTGCGCACTTTGGTTGCCATTGCGGGGCCCTCAGGCGTATCGAGATTTCTAGGCCCTCTCCTGCGAGTTAAGTTGTCCCTCTCCTGTATCTTGAGCGTCTAAAACCGCTCATTCTGTCTTTCTTAATCTAAGTTTAATCATGTTCAGAGAGGAAGGCGACAGGCGAGATTGCAACTCGTAGGACCACAGCAATACTCTGTGGGGAGTCTGCCCAGTGATTGTGGGAGCTCTGTCTGAACTAAGGAGGAGTTCTGGAGGCAGGGAATTGAAAGGTAATCATTGTTATCCTTTATAAACCCAATTATAACCCCTATCTGTACATCCTTCTACAGTTTGACTGGGTATATGGTTTGCATCCCTACTTTGACTTTCAATTTGACTTTCAGGATAAAACAGATTAAGTAAAGAAAAGTTTTATGCAAGCTCGGTTTCATCTTGTTGATTGATTGAAAGCAGATTGTGAAAAGGGTTGCATCTGGAGGAAAGGTGGAACGAAGGTGGTACTGCTTGTGTTTGACTGGGTCAACCAAAGGTTGGGAGAGTCTCCACTGGCATAAGATTGGACGGCCCAGTGCTATGTTTATTTCTGATTGCCTGAAGGACAAGACATGTTCCCATAAGATTGAGTGGTCTGGTTGCTTTGACTTGCGAGGGTTGTCTGTGTTTGACTTTCAGGGACCAAGCATTTTTCCATAAGATTCGATGGTTTGGTTACCTTGCTTTATTTGAGTTTTCTAATGTTTATTTATGTCTTCTTGTTTGTTCTGTGGGAGGATCAGGCGAAGAACTCGACAGGTTCCCATAAGATTCGTTGGTCTGGTCTGGAACCACGCACATGTTAGAACCAAAGGGATAAATTTGTTTATATTTTTATACTATTTTATTTATGAACAGGCTAGTCGGACATTTTTCCATAAGATTGGATAGTCTGACTATAACTTATCACCAACTGAAGATAGTATGAATTAAGAATAAATTTGTGGTAAGAAGGGACAGACTGAACGTTCATCTGAGATAATCGGTTTAGTCATATGTTACCTTAAAAGACTAAGTGCAAACAATTATATACAACTTGGATATCTCAAAGCGTTCCGGGCGATTAGGTTGGACAACCTGGTCATATACCCAAGGAAGAAAAAAGTTGTAGTGCCCTGTGTTTGTGTATACTTAATGGTTGAGCTAGATAGGTTTCTATAAGATTGGATGGTCCAGCTTTATGCCTTACGTAAGCTGGGTATAAGGGATAAATCATTGAAAGACTATGAATTATTATTTCACAAAATTAACTTTAGTTTGGTGAGAATATTTACCTTTGTGGTTTGGCCTTGCATGTGGCTGAGTGAGAGTACTACTTAGTTTGAGTTTCAGTTGATAGGTAGTTGCTTTAGATGTTTGTCACGTGCTAGAGTTATAAGAGTTAGTTTCAATTCCTACATTTTCTGAGCTAAGTTTATTTTACTTAGGTCAATTTCTGCATTTTTTAGGATCTTTTGCTATACTTGGTCTTGTATAAATCTTAGTAAGTCACTTTCTCTACGGGAAGCGCTGCCGAAATTTCTACAAAACCAAGGAGTTAGTCAGATTTTGACTTTTCAAAGTTCAGCTTGTCTAAATTTTATATATAGCTCAGTAAAAATCTGTAAAGTCTCATTTTCTAAAGGGAGTATTACCCAAATTTTGTTAATTCAGAGAGTTAGACAAAATTGGAGTTTGGAAAGTCAAAGTTATTCTTCGATTTTTAGACTTAGCTTTGTATAAATTTTGGAAAACTACTTTCTTTACGGGAAACGATGTCGAAATTTTTACAGATCTAAGAAAGTTAGTTAAATTTTATATTGGCGGAACTCCAGTCTTACTTTGAGTTCTTATCTGACTTAGTATAAATCTGGGAAGTTTACTTTTCTAAAGGAAATGCTGCCCAAAGTTTTACTAATTCAGGGAGTTAGACAAAATTTGACTTTTCAAAGTTAGATATTATTTCAGTTTTCATATTTAAGCTAGTATAAATTATGAAAAGACATTTTTCTTATGGTAAATGATGCCAAAATTTCCTTAGTTTAAACTTTAAAGGAGTTGGATCATATTCGACAAGTGGCGAATCTGGCAATCCACTCTGTATATTGGAGATTCTGCCATAGGTCTACCTTTCCTTGGGTACTGACTTAGAGGTAGACTTAGGCTTGGTTATCAGGAGAGTCTTAAGTAAGAACGTGTTATGGAGATTTATTCTCCATACACTTATGAACTTAGTTTGGGAATTGATATGTCTTGTGTTACAAGTCTTCTTGATCGATTCGATTCAAAATTTGAACTAGTTTCAGCTCGATCCTACAAGGATCATCATCTGTTATCATTAATAACAGGCCGGTTACCGATTCGTCGATTTACGACTCAACTCGAATTCACTCTTGTCACTCAACCTAAAGGATTTAACCTTGTGGTTTGATTTATTTTGTTGTGTTTTTACCCGGACTTTGTTGAATGACCATTTAACAAAGATACTGAGTACTTTATTGTTGGAGGGTGCGCTAAGGTTGAGGTTTGTGTAGCTAAAGCAAGGGGTATGAGCACAAAGAATGATTGAAGTTGACTCTATGTAGTGTGTGAACTTTTGGTTGAATCTTTGATATGATTGCAGATATATTTTGTGGTTCGGACTTTGGATTTGACTGCCCGCAATCACATACATATATATGGCCGAGAGGAGTCTCACTGTGATTATGAGAAGTGATCGTCACATATTTATAACATTTTATATATATGTACATACATACGCGTTGGGTGTTCGCACGACCTACTGCGACCGTGCGTAAGGGTTAAACAAATTATGTTTTGAGAGCAAAGAGAGATCCCCTTTTATCTTTTGCTTTTTATAGTTTTATAGTTTTTATAGTTGGACGTTGTAGTACGTCGCAACCGTCAAAGATAAACCCCTTGAGTTCTCTCAAGGCCCTGGATGATGGAGTTGGTCTCCAAGCAATAAGAGACGATTGCCACCACAAGCATAAACCTGTGTATCACCCACTCTTCGCAGGGTGCAGAAGAGGGTGTGGTTTTCAACTGCCCTTGGCGGGTGTCCAGGATCGGGAGATTAACCCCTCAAGGCGTGTGTCAGCTAGCACTTGGGTGTCGAACGTGACCCTCAAGATTATCGAGGACCACGTGCTTATGGGTACCACATAGTACGCCGTTATTGCAACTGTTTGCGTATGCATGCATTGCCAGTCGTTATGAGAAGGCTCTGCGTTCGCGTGGTTTTATATTAAGTCTCGTGCGTGTTGCCTATCCGATTTTCCGCGTAAGAAGTTATGAGAGGACTACAAAAGGGACTAGGAGTGTTGTTGTGTTGTTTGTTTTGTGTCGTTCCGTGTGTGTGTGTTGTGGTGTAACGTGTGGTGAGTGAGATGAATCCTTGTCGACCGACGACGAGTCTCGCTTGGGACTTCTGGCCCCCAAGGCGTTGGTTCGCGTGCAGGTCCTATAGAGGAGTGGGACCACTCGTGCCCCCTATGCTACAGCGTACGAGAAACGCCCTCGGTCGGTCCACCTCTGCAATTGCAACTGATTAGCTTTCGTAATGTGGACTAGTAGCTCGGCGGGGATACGCCCACCGAAGGGAGGTGACAACTCTCGTAGGTGGAGGTAAGTGTACCTCGCGTTGGCCGTATCCGGTCGTAGGGGCTCGCGAGAGGTATGGCTGGTGCACTCTGTCGGCGGGGCTTGTGGAAGCTCCATGTGTACCGAGAGTAGACCAACTCTTGCGTGACACAGCCGGGAGGGTCCCACCCTGTGCGGGACCGATGCGCTCGACAGCGTATCCTTTTGTGATCTCGCTGAAGATATGTTTCCGCTTTATATATTGGGCGAGTGGTGTGGCAGAATCTGCAATTACTCCCTCTGGAAGCCATGCACGTCTGAGTAGGAACGCCTGCATTGAAGAATTGCGCGTGGCTTATAATATTATCTATCATTCGTTTAAAGGTTTCATTACCACTTTGATAGTCGTGGTAATTATAGAGTTAGTACGTGCAGCGTATCTCGACTTTTAAAAGAGGTAAATAGGGGTTGGTCCTAGCTTGCCCGTTATTGAGGGGAAAAGGAACTGAATTGTGGTCGTACCTGGTCGAGAACCTACAGTTGAAGGTTTCAATCATCTCTAACGGGCCTCGTTCGTTTGCTGACTGAACTGCAGGATAGTTGGGGTTGTTGGGCAGCTATTGCAGTAGACTGGAGAAGAAGTTGTTGTTGCCCATTTGTACTACTGCTGCCTTGGTATGCTTAGTTGCGCAATTGTTGTGCGATTGCTGCTACGGCGACCTTGTTCACAGCTGTATTGCTAGTGCTATTTGCTAAAGCCCTGTTTAGGGGTCAGACTGCTGTTTGTACCATGTTTTACTTTGGAGAGTCGTGGTTTTGCTGCTACCTTTATTTTGTCCATTGGTGCGTTTGTTGTATCTGCGCGGTGCATTATTGAGAGCGGTGTTATGACACTTCTATTTTTGGATTGTGCACAAGTACGGTACTTTACTGTTACACATGGTACTTTGCAGAGTTTTTGCCTCGTTTATCCTGCTTTTGAATAGAGCATGGGAGGGGTGTGCTTTATTCGAACACAATATTTAGAGGTTGAGTAGCGGCGTTTTGATTCAGAGAGGCAATATTATATTTCGAAAAGGTCGTCAAGTTCTGCGTAATACGCCCACCGAAGGGAGGTAACAACTCTCGTAGGTGGAGGTAAGTTGTATCTCGCGTTGGCCGTATCCGGTCGTAGGGGCTCGTGAGAGGTATGGCTGGTGCACTCTGTGGGTGCGGCTTGTGGAAGCTCCATGTGTACCGAGAGTAGACCAACTCTTACGTGACACGGCCGGGAGGGTCCCACCCTGTGCGGGACCGATGCGCTCGACAGCGTATCCTTTTGTGATCTCGCTGAAGATATGCTTCCGCTTTATATATTGGGCGAGTGGCGTGGCAGTCTGCAATTACTCCCTCTGGAAGCCATGCACGTCTGAGTAGGAACGCTTGCACTGAAGAATTGCGCGTGGCTTATTATATTATCTATCATTCGTCTAAAGGTCTCATTACCACTTTGATAGTCGTGGTAATTATAGAGTTAGTACGTGTAGCGTATCCCGACTTTTAAAAGAGGTAAATAGAGGTTGGTCCTAGCTTGCCCGTTATTGCGGGGAAAAGGAACTGAATTGTGGTCGTGCCTGGTCGAGAACCTACAGTTGAAGGTTTCAATCATCTCTAACGGGCCTCGTTCGTTTGCTGACTGAACTGCAGAATAGTTGGGGTTGTTGGGCAGCTATTGCAGTAGACTGGAGAAGAAGTTGTTGTTGCCCATTTGTACTACTGCTGCCTTGGTATGCTTAGTTGCGCAATTGTTGTGCGATTGCTGCTACGGCGACCTTGTTCACAGCTGTATTGCTAGTGCTATTTGCTAAAGCCCTGTTTAGGGGTCAGACTGCTGTTTGTACCATGTTTTACTTTGGAGAGTCGTGTTTTTGCTGCTACCTTTATTTTGTCCATTGGTGCGTTTGTTGTATCTGCGCGGTGCATTATTGAGAGCGGTGTTGTGACACTTCTGTTTTTGGATTGTGCACAAGTACGGTACTTTACTGTTACACATGGCTGTCTCTTATACACATCTAGATGTGTATAAGAGACAGTCAATGTCCAACCCCCTCACTCCACACAAAGGACCTTTGAGAGTGATTAGGACCTCTTACTCATGAGACACAGGGGAAGTTCTGCTTGCCTATGGGACCGATGTGCTCGACAACACATTAATGTCCAGCCCCCTCACTGCACACAAAGAACCGTTGAGAGTGATTAGGACCTCTTAGTCATGAGACACAAGGAAAGTTTCGCTTCTATCGGGGGTTCACATTTAGGAGTGGGTATCAAGCCGAAGGATAGTTGAATAAGTTTAACCGACTTGTTTACCCAGGCAAAAAAAAAATGCACTGCAGCAAATACACGTATTTTTAATAAGTCATTTTCACCCACATTTAGGAGTGGGTATCAAGCTGAAGGATAGTTGAATAAGTTAGACCGACTTGTTTACCCAGGCGAAAAAAAAATGCACTGCAGCAAATACACGTATTTTTAATAAGTCATTTTCACCCACATTTAGGAGTGGGTATCAAGCTGAAGGATAGTTGAATAAGTTAGACCGACTTGTTTACCCAGGCGAAAAAAATATGCACTGTAGCAAATACACGTATTTTTAATAAGTCATTTTCACCCGATTATACTCCGGTATTCACGACGTGCACACACACAGACCACAATCTCAACATCTATTTTTATTTTCTCTCTCTCCGACTTTTTTCTTCCCCTAAGTTTATTTCTTCAAGTTCTTACAGTCTTACCCAACAAATGTTTAATCAAAAGTTTAATTCTAGCTTTATTAACAGTCACTCTCTATTTGTTCGTAGGCTATGTCCGCCACAAGTCAGTTTGTGAAATACCCACCCAGAAAAATTCATTTTGTGCGGCTAGATCTTTTTTCCATCTACGCGCATTCTTCCTCTTATATTGTTTTCATATGATCGTAACAATTTGCCTTCCCCTAATCAGTTCCCTTACTTTTCTTTTTTCCCCCTAAAAACTAACTTTTAAACTTAAGTGAAAGTTGCATTTGTCTTTACGAGAACGATGTCTTGTGTCTTCACCACTTTGTCTCTTAGCCTGTCGTACTTCAAGTGATCAACTCAACAGGGTTAGTACACACAGACCACACTGGACAGAGAGAGAGAAGGTTAACAACAATCGTATTTTTCATCACCACTTCAGGGCACCCTTCACCACTTCAGGATGCAACCTGCCTAAACATGTGGTTTTCAGGGTCTTCAGACCTTTCACCACTTCAGAACCATTCAGGTATGAAAATCTTGAATGGTCATCAAGTGGTGAAAGCTCCGAAGACCCTGAAAACCACCTGTTTAGGCAGATTGCATCCTCAAGTGGTGAAGGGTGGTTTTCATGGTTTTCAGACCTTTCACCACCTCAGGACCATTCAGGATTTTCAGACTGCCCAAAACTTTCACTTGACCACTTCATGACACCCTTCACCACTTCAGAACCATTCAAGATTTTCAAACTGCCCAAAACTCTCACTTTATAATTTTCATTCCTGCATTTTCAGCTACCCGATAACCGTTTGTGGACAAAGACTCCTCTACCCTCTATCCAGTCATCTTCCCGATAACAGTCAAAACATCAAGTTAAATTAACACACATGAAGTAACTGGACGGACACTCCTTGACGTTTTATTTAGTCACTCCTCAATATCAATCGGATCATTAATTTAAACACTCATGAAGCAACTGGACGAACACTCCTTTGCCCTTTATCTAGATAGTCCTTAATATCAATCAGATCATTAAGTGAAATACTCAAGAAGCAACTAGACGGACACTCCTCGACCCACTATCCAGTCGCTCCTCAATACCAATCACATCATCAAGTTAAGTATTTATGACGCAACAGGACGGGCACTCCTTGGCCTGGTATCCAGTCACTGCTCAATACCAATCAGATCAAGTTAAAAACTCATGAAGCAACTGGATAGACACTTTTTGACCCTCTATCCAGTCACTCCTCAATACTAATTAGATCATCAAGTTGAACACTTACAAAGCAACTGAACATACACTCTTTGACCCTCTATTCAGCCATTTCTTAGTACGTATCGGATCATTAGAACGACTCACCCTACCTGTCATAACTTCAGGCAACCCTCACTTCTCATGGCGGAAGACTCACAATACCTACACTTTCTTTAGCCTTAGGTTCTTTAGGATATTACCTGCCTTCTTTTCTCTTTCAAGCAATTTCTTATTTCATCCTCATAATTTCTTCCTTCCCTTTTTGATTCATTGATCCAGAAAAAATCACCAATAGTATAAATTTGTATATGCATGCAAACAAATAATGAGGTGTACTTGTAGGGATTTATGAGATACGAGGAAATGAAACATATCCTTGTAAGTTCCTTACCTCTAGATTCTCGCCTGAACTCTGGTAGCCCTATATTGGTATACGTGACTTCCTCAATTATGACCGACCATTAAGGATAAGTACAACTTTCAGACACCATCATCAAGTTGCAATGATTTTTACTCCTTTAATGACTTAAGGGTGCAAGCATCAAGCCCATTGAGCTTAATTGGCGAAAGAATTACTCATTGGAAGGTTCTGTTTCAATCACTCTGAACCATTGTTGACCTCAATAGTGGGTAGCTCAGGTACTGAGGAAATACATATGCAATGATCAATTTGATTCGCACTCCACATATATACATAATGAAGTTCATTTGAAGCTTCACACTAGGACTTGATGATGAAAACACCTCATTAGTGTTACGTATATCCCTTTACTGAATGGTAATCTTATGCAATCTTCAGGATTAATATCACAGAGTATTTGGCAATCTTCTTACCAACAGTCTTAACTAGGTAGAAAATCACTTAATTTTTTTAATACGACCACTTTCTTCATCCTCTGATTTTTCCTTATCTCCTCTCTTCTTCAATTTCATGCTACCATTAGTAGAGATGTCAGTGAGTGGTTGAACTAGAGTCACATTTATAATCTTGCTTTTTTTGTTTGATATACTTAGAAGTCTTCCATAGTCTTGACTTCCACTTCCTCCCTTTTCAACCAAGTCGAGGTTATGGTGGACTACTAATGTTCTAGCCCTGTTGCGCAAAAACAACTATGTTTATTGTTACATAGGCTACCATGACCTGACTCTGCCTCGAGGTTTTCTTGGCTCAACAAACCCCTCGCTTCCTTTTTCCAACGTGGAGTGCTCAATCAGTCAACAACGTTCTTGTTTACCTCGCTTGAACAGGTGATGAGTCGTTGTACTGTATCAACTAAATGTGACACTCGGATTGGATGGACTTGACTTAGAATGCTTCTGACTGATACCGGCTGGCTTATTGCAAATCCGGTAGGGTTTCAAACTTTTCTGGGACTTGATGTAATATTATAGACTTCGGTCTGTCGAATCGGAATGACTTTTCTTCTTACATACCCGAAATTGTTACCGACTTATGAAGCTTTTGTACAACCAACCAACTTTCATCCCTTTCGGCCTCCGAGCCCCCCCGCCTACTTCTGACGTGAATTCCTTTTCTCCCGCTATTATGAGTGTCTCAGGCTATTCCCAGTACTTTGAGAGTTATTTTCGCTGCTCCAACCACGGGTCTAATCGTACTACTTTGAGAATTTTTCCCGCCACTCCAAGCGTCGTGGGTCTATTCCTACTACTTTGAGAGTTTTTCCCGTTACTCCAAGCGTCGTAATTCTACTGCTCCAAGAGTTTTCCCGCTGCAATCCTCAAAGTTGATGTCATAGGTAGCTACCGGCCTTGCAGGGCTTTTTACACAACTATCCCTTTACTTTCTTTCAACTCAAGGATCTTGGCTCTAAATACATCCATCACCACTAAGGTCTACCCCCTATTACTGCCCTAGCTATGGCTAGGTTGCACATCTTCTGCCTCTTCAGAGTGCGAATTGTCCAAGTTGCCTTAATGCATAAACAACAGTTGCATTCCCGCACCCTGCAAAAGTAAGCGAAGGGCTGCCACATTATAGCTGCTAACTATGGGACTTGGCTTGGCTTGGCCTGCTACAGATCCGTACCAATCGGCCCGGCCTGTCAGTCACAATCATTTTGTCGGTCTACTTACTTTTGGGCTTTCATGGGTTATACTACAATTTTTGGACTTAGGACTGTTGGACTTGACTGGAATTTTATTGTCAGGTATCCAACAGACTCCTACTGACTTACGATTTTTTAGATCCTTTGAACCCTTCGTCTTATCCTACCGGATCATTCTTGGGACTTGGATCTGCAAGGATCCTAAGACAGGGTATTTGCAACATGAATCCTTTCAATAATATCAACAATAAAAGGAAATCTAAAATAAATAAAAAATGGTCGCATCCAGGGTAACCGGCGTTCAGGACGGGCCGAACGCCTGAACGTATGGGACCCCATGGGGATGCGTTCGGTCGTTTGGGCTGAACTTGGAAAAAAAAAAAATCCCAAAACTTTGGAAACAAAATATGTTATGAAGAAAAATAAAATAAACGACACTTGTCTTAGCATAAATCCAAATTCCTTACCAACTGTGAAATAAAAATAAAATACAGAATCTAAATCATAATAAAAATAAGAAAAATCAAATGAGAATTAAAATCAGAGAGTGCGCGAACATGTTTTTGGCACCTCCATCTTTTGCGATTTTTTTATTTTTTTTTCGGCATAGCCAAATGCCCTAAAACTTTTTCTTTCTCTTCGTTCTCCTTTTTGTCTTGTTATGTATCTAGACTAGTGTTATAACCAAATAGATTATGAATTAGGTTGTCACATGACTCAAACATCTGTGGCAGACTCACTCATCTCATGTATAAAAAAAAATTGATAGAGGAGAGAAAATATAACAAAATGCAAAGATAGGAGGATCAATAAAAAGACGATCACAGTGGAACCTACCTCATAAGTTGTCGGTCCTCCTTCTTGAAGCTTTGTTGCTTTCGTTCCATAGTTCAACAATCCGTGGTAATAATGATCGGTCGTTCACCCGAGCAAGAATTGGTGGAAGCAGTAAAGATAGTTCCCTTGTAGCTCGAGTACATGGCTCCAGAGCTCTAGTTAATTAAAAAAAAAAAAAAAATCGCCTCGTCAATTGGAAGAGGTCTGCAAAATAGGTGAGTCTTCTTCTTTTTCTCTGTTCATCCCTTTCCTCTTCCCCATTTCCCTTCTCCTTGTCTTTTTCTTCTTCGTTTCTATCTTCCTTACGATTTCATTCGGTCCACCTGATTCAGTCGGGATGTTCACACACAACGATCTTGGTCTTGTTCAGTCGAAACGATGGTGCGCTGTGTTTAAGGAGTAGGTCATGCCCTTCGAGATCCCAACTCCCTTTTTTCGCATCCTCTCTCTTCCACTTTTCTCGTGGTTACTCATGCAGTCTACTTCAACTGCACAATCGCTTTCTCACTCTTTCTTGTTGTGGACCACGTGTTCACCGTTTGTTTCCCTAATCGAGCCCCAACTTACAATCGCGAGCATTCGGCCGTGCGACTGCCCACTCTCGCTTCCCTCCTAAAATTTCTCTCTTTTCCCCCACACTTCTCTTTCTTTTTCAACTCTTCGTCCCACTTTTTTTTTCGCTCCTAATCTCTCTCTCACTCATTTTCTCTCTCTTTTCCCCGTGTTTCTCTTCCTTTTCCTTTCTCTGCCTTCCTTCGCTCTTACTTCTCATACGTCGGAGTTGTTACACATTCCCCCTTTCTGTCCCCACTGCTTGCTCATTTCTACCATCGCGCGCTTAGCCATTTGGGCCTTCCTTCCTCACACGATGACTCTTACGAAATTTCCTTTGTATATTCACTACTAGCGCAAGCGTTATCAACCTAGCGCTTACACTTTTGCCCCAGCTAAACGTTCTTCGTGCGTGCTCCCACTCATGCTTTTCCCATTTGCTCGCTCTCATCTTTTCTTATGCTCTTTGTGGCGGTGCTTACCTCTTATGCTACCGTCCGATCTCCGCTCTGTGCGATGCCTCCTACGCTAGCACCTGATCTCCGCTCTGCGCGATGCATCCTACGCTAGCACCCATTCTCCGCTCTTCGCGATGCCTCCTACGCTAGCATGGAGTCTGAATCCGAATGGCTTTTAGATTGTTATTCAAATTTTGAACTTTTTAACCATGGTTCTTTCCTTCTTCATTCGCCAGACTTTTGCTCCTTCCGTAGCGTCTAGTTAGTTCTGGTGGTTAGAATGAATCCGCACTTGCCCTTAGGGCAAATTCCCAGTCGTTCCTTTCGAAGTTTTGTGTCTGTGTGAAAGGGAAGGAAAAAAGAAAAAAAAAATTGTGTATTTTCGAATCTGAAAACCGTTCGTCGTGCCAACTGGTTCAACGGGGCAGTACCCCGTTGCAGCCCCAACCACTCCTATTCGGATGGTCGCGCGATTAAGTCTCACTCCCTATGAGTAAGTAGAAATTGAATGTAGGCTCAGTAGGTAATGAACTATCAGGCGGTTTTTTAACTGCGTACACCAATAAGAGTGAAATTAATAAAGACCCCAGATATACGGTCGGGGTAAAACAAGGCAAAATAGTAACTTGGTACAAAGGTCCAATAAAGTTGTACTCTTATTAGTGTACGCAGTTAAAGAACCGCATGATACATATAAACTTATAAAGTGAGTTCATTACCTACTGAGCTAGCTCCGACTTCGATTTGAAGCATGACAACTAACCTTATGTACAACTTTATTGGACCTTTGTGCCAAGTTACTACTTTGCCTCGTCTTACCCAAGTCGCGTGTCCAGGGTCTTTATTAATTTCACTCTTATCGATGTACGCAGTTAAAGAACCTCTTGATACGCGTGCTCACGTTTCATTTATTCTAATCGTCTCAGCCCGAAGGTCGGTTGTTGTCGTATGGAGTTTTAAGGACATCGTCGAGCTCTAAGCTTATTGGCATCCTATTTCCTAAACATATTTTTATTGCGTCAACGGTTTATTCTGCCCGACTTTTTTTGACTACTTTTTGCCCCCTCTTACTTCTGTTGTTAGAGGGGTTTCAACGTTGTCGTGTCGGGCGCATTGTCGTTCAACCCAAGTCTGTCTATTTTCCGTCAACAGACCGTTTCGACTTCTGTGGTCGAAAAGTTTTCGGCATATCACACCGAGGTGTGTGCGGACTATCTTGGATTCGATCGTCCTTCCCTTTTTGTTCCATCAGTCGGCCTCCTTTGCTTAGGTAGTTAGTGCATGTTGTCATCTGACTGATTTATTTGTCTTATGAGTGAGTTTATTTGTTTATGAACCTTCGACCTTTTTTGGTTGGGATATTTATCATTAAAAGTCACTCTGACAAGCGTGTGTATCGTTTACTTGTGTCCGACACAGTCATGGAGACCGATGTCCTGGTTATGTCAATTGTAAAAATGAGCGCAAATACCTTCGTAAGGGTATTAGCCTCGACAACGTAGCGCAGCAAAGAAGAAAAGTCAAAATATTAAAAAAAACAAAAAAGTGCGGGGTAGAAAATGAAGAGGATACACGCAAGGAGAAAAAAGAAAAAAAATATGTGTGGGATAAAAAGGAAGGAGCACAATATGAATAGTGGGAATAATGTGGGAAGAATAGCACAGTAGAGGGATACAACGAGGAAGGAGAGGTACACAACGAGGAAAAAAAAGAAACACCATGAAGAAAAAAAGTCGTCGTGAGGAAGGGCGCAAGGAAATTCTACAAGAGCGCGCAATAAAGTTATCACTTATTCTACCCTTCTCAAGCTAATTCATTGAGTCGAGGTATGATCCTCATAGAAATATGGTCCTCATCGTGGTTTGACCCTCACCCGATTGAAGTCATCATCTTCATTTTCATTTGGTTAATCCCTTCCTTTTACTAAAGGATTGTTGTCGTTGTTGTAGTTGTTCCCTACTGTGACCACAATTGCTACTTCGATTCATTCTGGCCTTTTTATTTAGGCTTTATCACAGACAGGTTCGTATGGAGGAGGGATGTGCGGTCGAGAAAAGATCATGAGAGAAAAAAGTTGTTGAGGGAGGGAAGAAAGCGTGCACGGGAAAAAATACGATTGTGTAGAAACAAGATGACAAAAAGCACGAGGTGGTGAAAAATTATCGTTTAAACTATAAGAAAAACAAGCATGCAGAGAACGAGGAAGAAAACGATCGTGCTTAGAGACCCAGTTTATAAGATCAGAAGAGAGAAAATGATTTTCCCCCCCTTTATACGGTGTTTTGCCCTGCAACGAATCTTGAAATTCACTCCTCTTTGCATCAGCTATAATGGTCTACCGGATAAGCATTTATGATATAGTCCTTACCCCATAGCAAAAGGACAAAAAACAGTTTTATAAAATGTACCAAAACCAGTTTCAGAAGCGGTACCAGCGAATGGTACCAGTAAATGGGACAACCACAACGGCATACAAACTACGTGTTGCGCACTTGTGCCCTCGCGGTAAGTCAATGACATAATAGGTATTTTGAAGTGGAAATAGAGTGTTTGTCTGATATCGGTGTTTTGGATATATTTATGTGTGTGTGTGTGTGTGTGTGTGTTACATGCCCGGTTGGGCGATGTACATTGTAACCAAGTATCCGCAATGTGATGAAAATGACTGAATGGACAATGCAGTGCACGTGAAATCTCAACGAGCAGTGTACACTCTGATATATACAAAATGATGTTTTACAACGCCGTGGAAGACTTAGATACAAGTCCTGACCTGACCGGGACTGACCTCTTTCACGTAATACAAGATAGCGAAGCAGAAGGCTAGAATACTAATGACGATCCCAATCAATGTCGCAATGCAGACTAAACATACATCATTTTCACCACAATGGGTAAAGGGGTTTGGCGCTATACACAGAAAGAAGCGCCAGGTCCAGCCATGCACAGACGAAGAGGAGGGGATCAGACGAAGAGGAGGAGAGGGATGGGAAAGTCGTCAACACCAAGTCTCGTTACAAGTCCGAGCTAATCCCTCGTCAAAATGTCTCAAGACCAATGTCGAGTCTGGATCCAAATGTCACCAAGCTCTCCCTCTCTCTCTCTCATAGTTTGTTGATGCAGTGAAGTCAGATATCGAGAGTGTGAGAGGGAGATTGTGGACTGAGAAGAGGAAGAAGAAGGACTCTCTCTCTCTCATATGCCAGGTACTAACCTGTGAAGGTGGCGCTGTGCTACATGTACCTTGAAAACGAAGTTGGAGCGATGGCGTTGCAGGTAAGTCCCTCTGGCCTCCACCCAATCTCTTTCCCTGTATTACTACTCTAGCTATGGCGCCCAACGTTGAAGACTACAACTAACGCTACTAGCGCCCAACGCTGAAGACTACTGTTAACTCTACTACTACTCCTGCAATGCTCCTCCAGAGTGTTGCTGCCGAATCCTGAAGATTACCTCCTGCCTCCTGAACTGCACGTGAAGTTCCTGGGAAGTACCCAGGAACTACCTGCACCCTGCAGGGCGGGTCAGTCCTTTATAGTGTTGGCCTGTCGAGGAGGCTGCTCTTGCCAATGTCAAAACGTGCCAGACCCTTGGGTTGAAGCTCAAACAAAGGTTGTCTTGAAAATAGGCCAAAAATGGCCTGAGCTAAAACCCTGGTTTGGTGCATGAGTTTCGGGGCAGGCCCAACTCATGAGGGCCCAGAAATGACCCTCAGTTTTAGGCTGAAAACACTAAAGGTCGGAAAGGCCCTGATTTAGCTGAAACGACACAGGGCCTGTAGGCCCTTGTTTTCAGGCTTTCAGGCTGAAACAACACAGGGTTTGTAGGCCCTTGTTTTCATGCTTTTGGCCTAAAAACGTCACGGGTCTGGAACTGGTCCGTGCAGCCTGTTGTAGGCGCAACATGTAACACCCCCCCTTCCTTATGAAGTCAAGTCGGGGCGAGGGCGAAGCTGACGATCTAAAGGTGGAACGTGGATGAGGGTGCGACGTGGAGCCGAAGATACTGGCTTGCCTTGCATCTTGCGTTCGTAGTGTGCGAGAACATCCGGAACTGTTGCTTGGAGTTCCGCACAGGTTAACCAACGGTCAGCTCGGTGACTGCAGTACGCAAAGTGTACCAAGTACTCGGTTGGCCTGTTGTCGTAGTGTCGCTGGGAGATGATATTGCCCACCTCTTGAAAGTCGTCCATAGAGGGTGGGTCTTGCGATCGTCGTCCGGGAAAATCGTCATGTTTCGTTGGCGTATAGAGACCCAACTTGGAGCAATGAAAGACCGGGTAGACGGGCAAGTGGGCGGGCACCTGAATGGTGAAGGAAGGTTCTTCGGGTGCATCCCCGGCGGGTGCCACGATCGACCAAGGCCCCATCCATTTCGTGAGGAGCTTGTGAGAGATATCTTGTTCAAGGCTGAATTTCGTGGCGGAAACCTAAACGAGATCGCCAACGTGGAATGGGCAAGGAAGACGCTGGCGATTGGCCTGTTGGCTCATGCGTTGCTGCGTCTTGGCCATCTGGTTGCGTGCCTTGACAAGTAGCTCTTGCATCCGTCGCAAGAAAAGAAGATGGTCGTCACTCTCGGCCGTTCGTGGAATGATTGTGTCCAACAGAGAAGTGACCGGCGAACCGTGCTCGAACTCGAAGGGCGACATCTCAATAGCCGGGTGGATGGAAGAGTTGTATGCCAACTCGACATTCGGCAGCCGCTCAACCCAATCCTTTTGGTCGGGATGGATGAGAGTGCGGAGGAGAACCTGTGCGGTTTGATGCGCCCTCTCCGTTTGGCTATCGGTTTCAAGTTGGGGGTGGCGAGCCGAACTTGGCTTGAGAGATGAGCCCCAGCGTTTGATGAGCACCAACTAAAAATCGGACATGAACCGAGTATCACGGTCGCAGACGATTTCGTTGGGGTGACCCTTGGTTCGAATCCAACGGGCGTAAAGAACCTCGGCCAACTCTGGTGCCTTGGCATGATAGCGGCAAGGCAAAACCATGGCGAACTTGATGAGTCCGTCGACCACAGTGAGAATCCCATCCACTCCGGTCTTATGCTTGGGGAAAGGGCCGGTAATGTCCATGGCAATCGCTTCCCTTCGCCGCAAGGGGACCGGTAACGGTCGCAACTCGTCGTACGGACGATGATTGTGGGATTTGCCGCAACGTAGGCAAACCTCGCATGACTCACAATAGCGTGTGACGTCATCGAGAAAACCGGGCCACCAAAAGCGCCTGCGGAGCCGGCCTAATCGTACGATTGACTCCAAAGTGTCCGGTGGCGGGAGCGTCGTGGAACTCGCCAAGAAGTCGTGTGCCCAAGTGTAAATCTCGTGGCACGCAAAGAAGATTTTTCCCTCGCGAGTGGACGCGCAAGTACCCCTCTTGGATCCGATAGTGCGCTTGTGCCGGATTAGGAGAGGAGCAATTTGCGTACTTGTCGCAAAACTCGGGGTCGACTTGGTAGCCGCGGATGAAGCTGTCCCGCAAGTCGATGTTAATTTCAAAAGTTGAGTAGACTGCGGTACAATGGTCCAAGCGTTGTGAAAGAGCATCCGCAAAATGGTTTGACTTGCCCGGAATGTGGTCGGGGAAAAAGTCAAACTGGTCGATGAAGACCATCCAACGGGCAATGGTGCTATGGACCGTGTCGTGGGTCTTGTCGAAGACCAATGGATTGTTATCTGTTACACATCGGAACTGCCTTCGACCGAGAAGAAAATACCGGCAGCTCTTGAGCGTGTGTAAGAAGGCCAATAATTACTTCTTCCGTACGTCGTCAATCGAGTGCACGACGGACACTTTCTTGCTAAAGTACTCGATCGGGTGTCAGTCCACACCGTCATGTTGCTCGAGGACGGCACCAATGTCATAGTCGGATGCATCGGTAGTGACATGTGTCGACAAAAACGGATCGTAGATGCGCAACACTTCCGCGGATAGCAATGCGGCTTTGAGAGCCAAAAAGGAAGCCCGCGCATTGTCGTCGAAGTCGAATGGCCGGTCTTCATATTGAAGCTTGGATAAAGGAGCTACAATCTTCGAGTATCCCTTGATGAAGCATTGATAGTAGTCGGTTAAACCAAGGAAGGAACTGACATTTGTGACGGTCTTCGGCTTCCGCCACTTTTGGATGGCTTGAATCTTGTTCGACAACGGACTGATGCCTTCCGGTGTGACAAAATGGCCCAAGTATTCCATCTCTTGTCGGACAAATTCGCATTTGTCGCGGTTGGCTTTGTACTTGGCGTGGCGGAGCGTCTCCAACACTCGTCGAAGGTGCTCAAGATGATCCTCCAATGTCCGGTTATAGACGAGAATGCCGTCTAAGTAGACTAGTACGAACCGGTCCAACATCGCACGAAACTCGTTGGTCATTGTCGCTTGAAAGGTCGTCGGGGCATTGGTGAGGCCAGAAGGCATAACGATCCACTCAAAATGCCTGTACCGTGTTTTGAACGGGGATTTGTAGCAATCTTGCAGCCGTAAGATCTGATGGTAGCCCGACTTCCAGTCCAACTTCGAGAAGAATTTCGCGTCACCCAAACGCTCGAGAAAATCATCAATCCGCGGAAGAGGTCCCCCGTTCTTGACGGTTTGTGCGTTGAGCTTGCGGTAGTTGATGCACAAGTGAAGATCCTTGTTCTTCTTCCGTACGAAGAGAACTGGCGCACCGTATGATGAGCTACTAGGGCGGATCCAGCCCTTGTCCAACAGATCATCGAATTGCCCGCGGAGAACTGCGACCTCTTCCTCGCTCATGCGATAGATGCATCATTTCGGTGGCATGGCACCGGCCTCAAGAATGATCTCGTGGGAGATCGACCGATCCGACACCATACCGGTAGGAGACTCGAAGATGTCGGTGAACTCGTTGAGCAACCGCACCACTCGGGGGTCCGAAGACAAGTCCGTAGGTGAAGATTCGGCCGTCGGGGCGGCTCGTAGAAAACATAGGCCTATCTTGTCGGGGCGGCCCGAAAAGACTTGGCCGTTACAACTTGGCACCGGATCGAGGAGTGTGGAAGAGGAATGGTACACGGTACTTCGACGTCGAAGGCGTCACGAACGATAAGTGTCCTCTGATGGAAGTTAACTGTGTAATCGGCACTTGCAACCCAAGCCATCCCCATAATGATGTCGAAGTCCGTGTCCAAGACGTCAAACGTCACTGGTTCCCATGCATGAGGCGCGAAATAAACTGACACGGCTTCAATGTAGCGATTGAGGAGTAGTTGCGTCCGACTGTTCGCCAACTTGATCGCCATCGGGTTTGGCTTCCTTCGAACTTGTGCGCCAAGGCCAGCCCTTTGGATAAACGACTGGCTGATAAAATTGCGAGTCACACCGCTATCCAGCAAAGCGTTGCAGGACGCTTGCCCAACTTGGATGCGGACATAAAGGAGCGGTGAGTTGTTATCATCGTACCGCTGCATGCGAAACTCGCGGGCCACCTTGGTAACATACGCAAGGATGTCCCCCACCGCAACTTCATCATCCGTCAGCGAAGATGGTGGTGCATAGAAGGCTAAGTATGTGTGGAGATGGGCGCATAGTGTTGCGCATTGCGGTCCCGGCAAGCAGCCTGTGGAAGGGAGAGGAAGCCATGCAAAATCCTCGGACGTCAACGGGTCCACGACCTCTATGTTGAACTCGTGCGTCGAATCCCTTGAAGAACCACTTGAAGACGATCCATTGTTGTTGTTGCCGGACGGAGATGAAGCCGCACACACATCTTGTCCTTGGGCTTGAGAACCCAGCGAAGGAACGAGCCGGGCAGCATAGTCCTCATAAGAATACAAGAGAGGACTGTCGACTTTCGCATGTGCCTCGGAATGAAGAGAGCTCGCTCGCGAAGCAACCGATTCCGAAAGCGTCGAGAGTGCAGCCGCATCACTCTCGGCGGTGCTCACTTTCCCGAAGGGAATTTGCCTTTGACTAGCGTGGGGCACGTTGCGGTGTCGTGCACCACGCTGTTGCACCACAAGCAGTATTGGTACTTAGTACGGATGCGATACACGCCTTCTGAGATACCGTAATGTGTCCAAGCCTCTTGAGCTGCTGGTCCAGACCCGGGGGCTGAATAAGTGTGTGTCTTCGGTTTGCCGCATCCTCGCCCTCTGGCGGGGCGACCACCATCCCGGATGGCTGCCAATCTGTCTCCTTCCTCAGAAGAGGCAGCCTCGTTTGAAGGGTCGGTCGCTATAGTTGCTACGACCGCGACCACTTTCAGCCGATGTTGTCATCTGCTCTGGCCTGCAGCAGACGAATGGCCCAAATTCTTGGCTTCAATGTTCGTCACGATGATCAGCGAGGCTTTATCAAAAGGTTGCTCACTTGTGGTGAGCGTCTCCGCAACTTGCGTCAAGGCGTTCTGCAACGCCGGGCATCATGAAGAAGTGCTTGATAGCGACAAATATCGACGACAAGTTGGGCGTGGATGCCAAGCGTTGGTACTCGGTGATCAAGTCCGTGCTTGGCAGGTCGTTCTGAAAGAACCGTTGAAGTTTCTTGGCTACCTGAAGCTCGTGGGGCTCCACTTGAGATCAGCCCAGATGATCTTCGTATGCAGCCGGAGGCTGTGACGTTGTGCGTGGACAACATGTTGTCCAGCCATGCCTGGCACGCACCCCCTGAGCGGGAGTATAAGTATGCGTGCCGGTTCAGGTTGATAACGTAGTGAATGTCCAACTTCAACTCGAACTGCCGCCACCATGGAATCGGGTCTGTCTTCATTGCATCGCAGAAGATCGGCAGTCCGTCAAACTTTGGGATGCTCTCGTGAGTAGTCGTGGTCGGACTGGCTGCGGCGGCACAGATCTGCTGGTCAATCCGCTGATTTGTCGCTAGAGCGCCGTCCTTGAGAGTCTTGACGTCCATTTCCAAGACGTTGACGCGGTCCGTCAAGTTGGAGGGTCCGGCGGAGGTGGCTATTGCAAGTTGTTTTTCCAGCCAGCGCACCCGGTCAAGCAGTTCATCAATAATTTGAATTTGCTTCCGGACCAGGATATCCATGCAGAGGATGTCCTCTTGCTGTGCTGCACAGGTGGCGACCAAGTCGCTCACATGTTCGATCATAGTTGCAAGGCCACACACAGCAGAGGGGGCACGCTCCTCTTCAGCAGCCACTGCCCATTCGTCGGCGATCACCTCGATATCCCCCTCGCATTCGAGCAGTTTGTCTCGGCGTAGTCRACGACGTTTGTCTGCGGCCTTCCTTGCTGCCTCGGCATCCTCCTGTCGCTGCTGTTCAGCGAAGCGACGCTGTTCCTCTGCCTCCTCATCTTCCTTMTTACGTGCGGATGTTGCCGCARYTGCCCGTGCTTGAACTCTGCTACCATRTYCAGCATGCGGGTCTCATAGGCCTCGATAGTCTCGACCGGCTGCTGCTCCATGCCGCTTATCTTTGAGCGGGTGAGCACCATGCACTGACGTGACCTGCTGCTGTGATGACTGGTTGCTGACGTGGCACTACTGCCGTGTCCTRGTGACGTGGCTTGCTGACATGGCAACTCACCAATGTCGTCGCAGGGGGTACCCAGAGGCAGATAAAGAAGACCATAAGGGGCAACAACATAGGTGGGGAGGGGTGGGATAAATCGCCCAGATAAGGAGCCACTAATTAAAAAAAAAAAAGTTTGAACTTTGCCAAAAAATTCGAGAAAAAGACAAAAATACTCGTTTGCAAGTTTAGTAGGCCCCCCAATTCCCTTGAAGTGCGAAATTATCAATGAGAAAAAATATTTCGAACTTTCAAACCGCAAATGATTTTCTGATAAAAGAATTCTGAAAATGAAGTACAAAAAAAATTTGGAATTACTCAGATGAGAGTACGCGCAGTTGGAGAATAATAACTGCAAGAGGAATTCCCGTACCGTTTAAAAAAACAAAAAAAACGATTTCGGAATAAAAATATTCCGGATTTCCAAATAATGGGAAATTGCAAAAGGAAATCGAAATTTTTGAAAAAGAAGATATTTCGGACTTTCAACAACGAAATTTTGAATTTTCAGAAGAAAAACAAAATCGAARATTTCATATGTTGCGYTATTGCGATTTTCCACAACARAAATAGTGAGAAAACAAAATCCAAGAAAARAAAAAARWTTCGATTTTCGGCRGTGAGGTCAAAATCGTGATTTCGGGGGCTAACTAGTGTGCTCTAACCAATCATTCAAAATTAATCAGCTACCTAGTCCGCGCACATGTGTCAGATCAAGTTGTCTTGATTCACGTGCGGTGTTCCGATACCAACTGTTACATGCTCAGTTGGAMGATGTACATAATAACCAAGGATCTGCAATGTGATGAAAAGGACTGAATGGACAATGCAGTGCAAGTGAAATCTCAACGAGCAGTGYACACTCTTRTACATACAAAATGGTGCTTTACAKCGCAGCGRAAGACTTAGATACAAGTCCTGACCTGACCAGGACTRACCTCTTTCACGTAGTACAAGATAGTGAAGCAGAAGGCTATAATACTAATGACGAGCCCRATCAATGTCSCAATTCTGACTAATCATACATCATTTTCACCACAAGGTGTGAAGGGGCCTGRCACTATGCAYAGGAAGAGGCGCCAGGTCCAGCCATGCACAAACGAAGTGGAGGGGAGAGATGGGAAAGTCKTCAACACCAAGTCTCGTWACAAGTCCCAAATAATCCCTCGTCAAAATGTCTGAAGTCCAATGTCGAGTCTGGATCCAAATGTYACCAAGCTCTCCCTCTCTCTCTCTCTCTCATAGTCTGTTGATGCAGTGAAGTCAGATATCGAGGGGGTGAGAGGGATGTGGTGGACTGAGAAGAGGAAGAAGAAGAACTCTCTCTTTCTCATATGCTAGGTACTAAGCTGGGAAGGTGGCGCTGTGCTGCAGGTACCTTGAAGACGAAGCTGGTGCGATGGCGCTGCCGGTAAGTCCCTCTGGCCTCCGCCCAATCTCTCTCCCTGTAGTACTACTCTAGCTATGACACCCAATGATGAAGACTACAATTAACGCTACTAGTACCCAGCGCTGAAGACTACTGATAACGCTACTACTACTCCTACAGCGCTCCTCCAGAGTGCGGCTGCCGAATCCTGAAGACCACCTCCTGCCTCCTGAACTGCACGTGAAGTGCCTGGGAAGTATCTAGGAACTACCTGCAGCCTGTAGGGAGGTTCAGTCCTTTATAGTGCTGGCCCGTCCAGGAGGCTGCTCTTGCCAATGTCAAAACGTGCCAGACCCTGGGGTTGAAGCTCAAACGAAGGTTGTCTTGAAAATAGGTCAAAAATGGTCTGAGCTAAAACCTTTATTTGGTGCCTGAGTTTCGGGGTAGGCCAAACTTATGAGGGCCCGTAAATTACCCTCAGTTTCAGGCTGAAAACACTCAGGGCCGGAAAAACCCTGATTTAGTCTGAAACAACACAGGGCCTGTAGGCCCTTGTTTCAAGTTTCTGAAACGACACAGGGCCTGTAGGCCCTTGTTTTCAGGCTTTTGGCCTGAAAACGTCACAGGTCTGTAAATAGTCCGTGCAGCCTGTTGCAGGCACATCATGTAACAGTGTGTGTGTGTGTGTGTGTGTGTGTCTGTGTGAGAGAGAGAGAGAGAGAACATGCACGCACTCGCATGTCCTGCCCTGAAATTAAACAAATGCCGCACACAACCAAATGATGGATATCTTGTTCCTGAATCAGGCACTGAATCTGCCCACATTTTGCCAATGGGCAGGGCATGAGGCTCTACGCCTGGTCCACTAGCTGTTTCTATTTTTTGGGGGATCACGCACATCTACTTATCTTTTTGGGGGCAGGGCAACAATGGCCCCGCCCCCTGTTTTTTTTGGAACTGCGGACTGGTAAGGGTCCATCGCCATGCAACAAATGCCCTTAGGGCTATGAACACAGATGCAACAACCCACTATACTGCAGGGCTGCGAACAAAGACTGTTGGCCAACCCTTCCCAGGGTAGGTGTGACTCTCCATATCGTATTGTCTTAACCCGGAAAAACCGTACGTAGGTTCTGTTCAACTTACCTAAAAAAAATGGGTTTTCCGAAATCGCTGAATTTTCTTGAATAGAATGTACAGTCAAATATAATGAATGTACGTTGTATTCAAATAGAACCTGCGTACGTTGTATTCAAATACAACATACGTACGTTGTATTCAGAATTTTGATAATTTTATTTTTTTCACAAAAATAAAAAATTTCCTAAAAAAAAATAATGCATAAGATTTCAATACAAACAGCTTTTGCCTGAGGGTCATGTCGAAATTCACAATCGAATTAGACACAATATTGAATTTACCTGGGCTGGTTAGTCCGATAATAATACCTCAAGGCCATCGTCCTTATCACCACCGAATTTGAGGAAAAAAWCAAAAAGAATAAAATATCTTTTGAGGGCATTTTTCAATATTTTGAACTATTTTTTGATTTTTAAAAAACTCTGAAAAAAAACTATGTTGTACAAAGTTGCAATACGAACAACTTTTTTTTGAGGATCTTGGAGAAATTACCAACCAAATTTGAGGGAAAATCAAATAAAATGATGTTTGSTACTACAGGCTCCTGCAAAGTTGTACTGTAAAACTCGCTGTATAAAGTATGTACTTTGTATTGGAATACAACGTATCCCGTACTTTGTATTCGTATACAACGTACGTAGGTTTTTTCCAGGCCATAATTCCAGTCACTCCAGGGGCGGGGTCCCACTCACCCAGATTCTTCACTTGAACCCTTCACCCTTCCACCAGGGTTACAGTAATTGTAATTGCGACCTTGCCCAGGGGCTAGGTCCTACTGACGTGTGTTCTTCATTCTTGACTGCCGACGATAGCGAGAATACGCAGATCCATGGTCAGAAATGAAAAACACCATGTAGTGGGACTCCGACCCAGTACCGAACACACAAGGTTTTTTTTTTTTTTTTTTTTTTGTCCTTTTTTTTTAACAGAAAGATTTTATTATAAGGATCCATCGAGGTCGAGGACCTCACAATTCAACCCGGAGTACTGACAAAATCAGCCAGTTTACCTAACAGGCTTGCGCCTGCAGAAGTCCCTAACTTCGACTTTTCAGGGGTCCTGCTTCAACCCGCTAATTCCAAACTGTACTTAAGCAAACTGAGAATACTTTACCTKATTTGAACAACATCAACAAACCAAAAGGAAATCATGACAGCATCCAAACTGAAAAATACCTCCTCTCTACAGTCTTACTTGCCTTTCTTACTTCTGAGACTAAAACGGYCCAGAGGACTMAGTCCTGGACTAGTGACAMTCTCCTAACGGCCCACTGTGGCCCTACTAGTACCGAGTGTCMTGGTACCTAATTTTCTAGGACCATGCCSGTTGCGTCTATGGGCTAGTGMAGGGTCCAGAGAACTTTGATCTTGGACAACTGGGAGAGAGCRTTGGAGACGAGAGCTAGTTCGAGATTATTGAGATTGGGCTGACCAGTCAAGTTTTGACCYTWTTCTCGTCTGATAACCAGGGGGATAGGACCAGTCCCCTTTCTCGATGCACTGCTRCTAGCTTGTGGTTCCTGACCCATGTGTGCAAGAACCAGCGTAGCTGTCTTTGGCTTCCCTTGTCGGCTCTGGCTTTCCTTCTCCAGTCTACGCGGATTGCCAGCTTCAACCCTCGTTTGATGTGTCCCTTCATCTCCAGGTCTGACATGGATCTTCTCTGGAATCTCGCTCTGTTTCTGTCTGCCCATATCACCTCGCATATCAGGCCTCTTGTGACGTGCGCTACGTAACCCCAACTCCGCCGACCATCGACAATTGCGGGGAGAAAACCCAGCAACACCCATTTTTCATCTCAGGTCATTGTTGTTCCTCCAATGTCTCTCTAGTGGTGGGCCCACCAGTTCCATATTCTTTTGGATGCTGGGCAGTCCCACCACAGGTGGCATACTCGAAAGGCCATCTGCATCTTGAACAACCTAGGTCTACCTCCATCCCTCTGCCCATCAGCCACACTACCGAGGGTATAGTTAGTAGAGAGAGAAGCCAGAGTATACTCACCTTTTTGCCATTCGGCAGGCCCGTCAGGAATTTCCACAGACGTTCAAAATTTGCTTATTCTCCTATCATGTCCTTGTGGCGTACTACCTGCCAGCGCGTGATGGTTATCTAGGCGGGGGTCTTCATGTCTTTGGTTGCCAACTGATAACCCTTTGTTGTGGAGTAGTCGACCATCCTTAGCATTGGATTATCAACATCCCTGGTTGACCAACTCCATACGTGAGGGTCTATCACCTGTGCAGGGTTGTCCCAGATCATCAACGTTACTTCTTCAATCCGGGCTAAGGAATTTGAGAAGTCCACGCATCTCCACCGCTCTGCTTTCCTGAACCCGATGGGAAGGATATCTAGCACCTTCCACACCACTGCGTCGTCCTCTTCGGTGCCTGATTTGTACCAGGTGCCTATCGGATCATTCCCTTCTAGTCCCAGCAGGTCCATCCAAGACTGAGGGATTGCCTCAGTGATCTGGATCTAGTGCTGCTCCACTCACTGTAGGCTTCTCAAGGTTGTTTTAACTTCTCTGATTGGCTTCCATCCTCCCAGGATAAGACACCAAATGTCTGATATCGTTACCACTCCTCGCCTTACCCATGCTTGTCCAAATGATCCCGTTGTGTCGTCTGCTGCAAACTGAGTGTCGGCTTCGCGTAGTATCGCAGGGTTCTCAAAGTGTATCTGGCACAATACCTCATCCTTCGTGACGAGCGGGTGCATGATATCTGCAGGCAGCATCTTCCATGCCATACGGACTAGCTCCCAAAATGTTGATTTGAGCCTCTTTTTCCAGAATGAAACCATGAAGAAGCACGTCCATACATCCTGTGGGCGGCTCAGATTCCATTCCCCCATCAGGATGCGCTCTGCCAAGGTAATCCAGTGGTCACGAGTGGCTGCCGTAGCTACTTTCACCRACCAGCCCCAGAGTTGAGCTTGATTCTTGTGAGATGGGTCCACCAGACCCAGGCCCCCCCTCTCTCGGGGGAAAGATARCATTTATAGAGCCACTTTGGACACAAAACCTTMTTCATTCTGTGYCCGCGGTTTCCACAGGAATCGGGAGATAAGTCTCCTGATGGCTTTCACGATCCCTTCGGCCAAYTCCTTGACTGTAGTGGCGAACCACAAAATCGAGAACAGGGCCGCATTGATTACCATTGCCCGACCTACATTTGATAGGTGTCAGTCTGACCCCCATAGTCTGAGTCTTGCCGCCATCCGCTGTTGCAACAGCAGCCCCTGTCTTGATGAGCAGATATGCAAACTTATCAGGATGCCCAAAAATCTCTCTCCCTCTTCTGCAGCTACTCTCTTCATTTTCCACCCCACCTTCACTGTAAACTGGGACGACAGCATGTACGCCGACTTGCTTCGGTTTACAGTAGCTTCTGACAGGGCTGAGTACTCACTCATAACAAATTTTAGAGCGTTCAGCGMGGGGGCGGAGTTTTCACAGACCGCAAATAGGTCGTCCGCCAGAGCTTTGGCGCGGCATTCTTCCCCTATATGGAGCTGCAACCCCTTGATATCCGGATGGCGGCGAATCCTCTTCAACAACACTTCCTTCTGGAGGACGAAAATGAGTGGGGTCAAGGGGCACTCTTGTCTTAGTGATCGTGACAGTGTGAAAGGCTATGAAAGATGACCGTTGATCATTACAGCGGAGGTTGAGAATGTGTACATGGCGATAATCCATGAGCAAATTTTTTTTTGGAAGCCTATCCTTCGTAGRGTGGTGAGGACAAAGTCTATCCCACCTTGTCGTAGGTTTTCTTAAGTCCAAAAGGAGCACCGTTGTGTCGAGATTTTCCCCGTGCACTATTTTCAGTGTCTCCATGGCTGTCACGATGTTGTTGAATATAGATCTTCCTTGAACGAACGCCCCCTGGTCCCTCTCCACTAGCTCCGGTAGGTATCTCCCTAGCCGTCGAGCTAGAGACTTGGCTAAGATCTTGTAAGACACATTCAGCAATGAGATCGGTCTCCAGTTCCTCACTTCCACTTTGTCCCCTTTCTTAAACAGCACCGTTATCACTCCATGTATCATCCCCTTCCTCAATCTGCCTCCGACTCAGACTTCATTGTATAGCTCTACCAGCGGTGGTCCAAACACTCCCTAGTTGGCAACATAGAACTCAACTGTTAACCCATCGACTCCTGGTGACTTGCCCTTGGCAATCGAATTCAACGTCTGGGTAACTTCCTCTATGGTGAGAGGTCTGTCCTGGTCCAGCCTTGCTGCTGCCTGTAATCGGACTGTCGTGTCGTTCCACCTATCAAAAGTTTGTGACAGGTCTGTGTTCACCTCCTCTTGTGGACGTTTGATCATTAGAATGTCGGCATAGTACAGCCTTGCATATTGGAGCATGTCTGCTGCCGAGCATGCTGGAGGAGTTGAGGCTACGAAAGGGTGCTTCAACTCAATCATTTGTTGGTGTGTTCTTYTTGGCTGTAGCTTCTGAAATGTCTCCTTGGACATGATGTTATTTGTTTCAATCCCTTTCTCCTCCATAAGCTCGGTCCGTCTATTCTGTTTCACCACCTGTAGGTTTTCCCATTCTGACATTCTCCTTTTCCTTTCTGCAGCCCATACCATTGTCGAGATTGGATGTCCTTCCATTTTCTCTTCCGCCTCCTCCACCCGCCTTCTGCAGTCTGCTTCCTTCTTGTTTCGGGTTCTTGCAAGGATTCTGGAACAAACATCTAGCACCCCAGAGGTGATAGCGATCCCCCCATCTAACCAGTCTGCAGATGATTCAAACAGCGGTTTGGCCTCCTCTCATTTGGAAATGTGAGACTCTACCTATACCTTGATGCCTGGCTCCTCTAAAATCTGGCTGTTGAGGCGGAAAACGCCTCTCCCTCTTTCCATTCCCAAGTGTAGTCTGAAATCTGCAACTACCGACTTGTGGTGCGATATCGGGTTACAGGTTTGCCTTACCACTGTTATACTCTCCGTGACATGCTCGCTCGGGAGCAATAAATCTAGGGGTCGTCTTGTCACCTCCTGCCTATCCCTGTGCCGATGTGAAAACCAGGTGAAACCTGGGTTGTTCGGGTTCAGAACCGGGAAGGGGTCCGCGAGGGTGAGCTCCACGCTGAGTTCCAAGAGGGTCCGCACGTCTCTTCTGTCTGCTGACTGTGAACCCAGGCGGAGGGCCTCATCTAGGGAGAGGTTCCAATCCCCTACCAATACCAGTTTGTCAGTCTTCAGGATCTGTGCCATCAGCTTTTGAAAAAATCTCGCCCTTTCTCCTACTTCGTTCGGGGTGTAAATCGTTATAAATACCCATTCTTCGTTCCCTATCTCTACCTTCATCCAGGCCCACCGGCCCCACATATCTACTTCAGAGTTTATCACCAATGCCTGTAGATCCCGGTGGAGCAGGATACCTATCCCTCCTCGAGTGCCCTGGGCAGGGGCCCAGACTTATGGCCCATCCCACCATAAGGCCAACTCTCGCAGCTTGATTTCATTTAGCTTAGACTCTTGTAGCATCAGGCAGTTAATCTTCCATTCATGTAGCCAGCTTTTAAGCCTTCTCTTCTTCATACGCCCGTTGGAATCTCCCAGGCCCTGAATGTTCCAGGATGCCACCTTAATTTTGTCCATTGACTTGAGTTGTTTCCGCTTATGATTGGATGTGGGGGACTGTGTGTCGTTGTTCTTGATTCTGGAGGTCTGTGCTGGTGCGTCTGGAGCTGCCTCTGTCCGTTTGTCTCGGTCTAGATTGGACGCTGCTACGGGAAGAACTGGTTCTCGAGGCCGAACGCCACTCTTCAGTCAGCTTGGTACCTAGGAATGTAGAATGAAAATCCTCCTCCTTTAGTAGCTTATCGTTGACATTGCGCAGTACCAGTGCTGATATGCCCAGCAGCACCTAGATTGATTCTAGCTCTATCGAGTTGCGTTCCCTTATCAGATCCACCGGGAACCACCTGATTCCCGACTGGGCCAACGAATTTATTGCTTCTTCGGGGATGCGGGCATCCATGAGCGGGAAGTACACACCTGCTCGGATTCACATACCACCTTGACCATTGATGAGTGAGGTATGATGTGGACTGGAACATGTGCTCCGTACAGATTCCTCGTAACCTCCAAGATCGAGGATGGGGTGGGAGAGCAATCCACCACCATGGAGGGGATCAAAGGAGCTCCTTCGGCGTTTGACATCGCTAGGAAGTAGGTCCCCTCATTCGCCTTGGTGCAGAGGAGCGGGACTAGGCACCGCAGCACAGTCTCCATTTGGTTCTTCTCCAGTGCCTCTGCCCGCTTGTCCTTGCCCCAACGCTGTTTGTTCTCTGTTTCTTGGTCTGGCCACTTCCTCAGTCCAGAGTCTGCCAAGCTCTCCAATGATGATGTGGCTGCCTAAAGGTCTGATCTTCTTCTATCTTCCTCACCGCATGCATTGCCCAAGCACACCTTGGACCTAGAGGAAATTGAAGTTTTCGACAGTTCTTCCGAAATGGTGGATCTGCCGGCTTGTGGTGCATAGGAGTCTCTCTCCCGTGCTTTTCCCTCTTCTTTTAGCCTGCTTGTTTGGTCCGGCATCTGTTGTCGTCAGCTTTGTGTGTACCCTTCTCTGTTTCCCCGACTGTCCTCCTTCCCTGTGTCCCATCTCCTACCATTGTTCCTCCTGGTTCTTCTGTTCAAACAGCCTCCCAGTTCCCATCTCCCTAGTTTTGCAGGTGCAGACTTGAAAACCTTGTCCTGTGCCCAACTCTTTCACTCGTATGGTCCTACCGGGTACCTGGGCTGCGGGTAGAAGACCTGTCTGTGTGGCCCCTGGCATTGCATCTCTCTGAAGTTTGGATGCTGATAGTTACTTTCGAAACCCGCTGTCTGTTGATGATCCTACCAATGCATGGGGGGTGGGGCGTGGGCAATTGCCTCCCATTGATGTCCCTCCGTTGAACGCTGCATCTATGATGGCTGCTTGCCATTCCTCCTTGGGAGCCCATGTATATACCAGGGAGTGGCCTGTATGAAGTTTTTTTTCCCCCTCCCAGTCATGTCTGGCTTCCACTATTTCTCTGTCTTGGGACCCGGGGCCCTGTGGTTGCATGGACCAGGGCCGAGCTTGGTTGCTGAGCACTGGGTCTCCCGTTCCGACATCCTGGCCATTAGTATGGCGTAATCTTTGTTGCGAGATCTCGTGACCCAACTGGTCCGGTTCCGCCTGCCTCTCGTACCTGGCCTGAGCTTGTTCCACCGGACCTGAGGGGCCTACTAACCCTTGGCCTTGATTGGGTCTGGCTTGCTGCTGTGAGTTAACACGTCCATCTGCMTGYGGCACTCCTCTGTCTTCTGTGTTATTTCGYGTYGCCTGGTCTTGATTCTACATCATATGTTGTCGGAAWYAGGCCTTGTGTCCTCCTTGTYGTTCGCCGCTACTTCTCTRACCTTCCTCGCSCYGTCTGATTCWRGGGCAGTGCTCCTCTGTGTGGTWGTATTKCTTGCATCTCCGACACCAGTCTGAGTATGGGGGGRCAATTTCYACCTTCCACCTCCCTCCTTTTGGGGACTRGATTATCARTTCATCTTCCATCMTGTTRCGTGTCTCCGGAGGCATGTCAAAYTTAACGTTCATTAGCCTTGGGTGGTCACTGTCGTATTCCGGAGGTTSTACCGAGATTACCTCCCCAAACATGATCTTCACCGCACTCAATAGGAAGTAGTAAGCTTCAAGTGGTACCCTCAGAGCCATAATCCATAATTTCGTTTTAGCTTCCTGGATTCTCGCTTCTTGTAACTCCTGTGTGGATAATCTGGGTCTGAAGTGGACCATATATTCCTATTTTCCCAAGGTAATCTTCATCTCCTTTTGGCTGATTAACCAGTCTGCGATCTCCTTCGCCTTCGCTACGTACGAGGTCACATTTGGCCCTTCAAATTTTACTCTGCCACTTTTGGTCTCTGGTTGGAACAGCCTCTTCGCTGTCCACCCGTCCTCATATGCTCTAATCAAATCCTCTTTTACCGATCTTGCYAGTTTTYTTRCCTCTYCCTGAAAAATCACTACTACAGATCTCTCTTTTAACCACTGTTCTTTTACCTCATYTAAATCTTMGGCCACCACAAATCTTCTCCCCTCTTCGTCTTCTGCTACCTTCCTGAGGTTAACGTCGTCCRGGYAGACTCCTTCGTCATAGCAGCGCCCAAKAGAGTCTCTCACCYTGGATAGGTCTCCCTCCATGGTSGTTGCCTRTTTTTGCTTCTCGCAGGGCTGAGTTGATGGGCTGCAGGACTCAGACCACCTTGGCTTTAGCATGCGCATCTCCACCTACAGAGGGGGAACCAAATCTGGAATTTTTCAGTTGCCTGGGCTGGGTCCCCGCCGGTGTTGTCCGCTAGCACATCCCTGTCAGCAGGTATGTGACATAACCTTAGAGGTGTAACTCGGTGTCCCTGATCAGTTTGCCCAAGGGTGTTAGAGCCAGTGTTAGAGTGTGCTTATAGCCGAAAGCTTACGTCTTGCCGGATTTGATTGTCTCCCGGTCTCCCGCTTTGGCTGCACCGTCGTTTCGGTTGACGTCTCAGCTACTAGTCCTCTGCGCGCCGACTTTGGGGCTGAATTGGTGTGTGTCTTCGGTTTGCCGTATCCTCGCCCTCTGGCGGGGCGACCACCATCCCGGACGGCTACCAATTTGCCTCCTTCCTCAGAAGAGGCAGCCTCGTTTGAAGGGTCGGTTGCTGTAGTTGCTGCGACCGCGACCACTTTCAGCCGATGTTGTCCTCTGCTCTGGCCTGCAGCCGACGAATGGCCCAAATTCTTGGCTTCGATGTTCGTCACGATGATCAGCGAGGCTTTATCAAAAGCTGCTCACTTGTGGTGAGCGTCTCCGCAACTTGCGTCAAGGCGTTCTGCAATGCTGGGCATCTCCTCCTGATGAAGAAGTGCTTGATAGCGACAAATATTGACGACAAGTTGGGCGTGGATGCCAAGCGTTGGTACTCGGTGATCTAGTTTGTGCTTGGCAGGTCGTTCTGAAAGAACCATTGAAGTTTCTTGGCTGCCTGAAGCTCGGGGGGCTCCACTTGAGATCAGCCTAGATGATCTTCGTATGCAACCGGAGGCTGTGACGTTGTGCATGGACAACATGTTGTCCATCCATGCCTGGCACGCGCCCCCTGAGCGGGAGTATAAGTATGTGTGCCGGTTCAGGTTGATAACGTGGTGAATGTCCAACTTCAACTCGAACTGCCGCCACCATGGTATCAGGTTTCTCTTCGTTGCATCGCAGAAGATCGGCAGTCCGTCAAACTTTGGGATGCTCTCGTGAGTAGTCGCGGTCGGTCTGGCTGCGGCGGCACAGATCTGCTGGTCAATCCGCTGATTTGTAGCTAGAGCGCAGTCCTTGAGAGTCTCGACGTCAATTTCCAAGACGTTGACGTGGTCCGTCAAGTTGGAGGGTCCGGCGGAGGTGGCTATTGCAAGTTGTTTTTCCAGCCAGCGCACCCGGTCAAGCAGTTCATCAATAATTTGAATT
>BFEA01000126.1:1813413-1841962 GCA_003427395.1 Chara braunii
CCCCTCCCCCCCCTGCCTCCTGCTTGTATAGTCGGAAAAGGTAGTCCGTTTCCTTGACCTCTTGCACGATTTCCAGTGTGCTGATGGCGAAAAGGTATGTTCACACATAAATTCGAATTTGACTGATTTTGGACAGTAGTTTGAATTTGGGTAAAAAACCCATACAGGAATTTGAACTGGATGGTCTGGTGGGCTTTGTTACATGGAATGTGTGCAGGTCCTTATGAAAGTGGGACTTGGAAGATCCACGTAGAGTTGCCGGAGGCGTACCCATACAAGTCGCCGTCAATCGGCTTTGTAAATCGGATATTCCACCCAAATGTCGATGAAATGTAAGGGAGTTGGTCAGTCTTGTTTCATCCCCCTTTGCTCTCATTTTCCTGATTGCTCTGGTGTGAAAGAGGGTGCGCCCTGGATCGTATGCAGGGTTGGTGTGACTCAGGGCTCTGGGCAGTGTGAGGAGTCCTTATCCATATTGATTGTGAATGTTTCTTTGGCGTACTGCCGCGGGTCAACCTCGTGACAAACGGTCTGGCATGGTGATGCTTTTTCTTTTCTTTTCTTTTCTTTTGGAGTTGTGTATAGCAAACATGACAGCACACACACACATTCACGCACCCATTGGAAAGTGTTCGACAGTACTGCGTCGTGGAAAAATGGCTTTTGGGCCGTGCTCACCGCTCGCCAAATGTGAGAGGTGGTGAGTGTATCCTTCTGTTAGAAGTGGCGAGGTGCATTCCTTGTTTCTCACCTTTAGAGAGTATTTGTGGACGTTTGGTTGAGTAGCGGAGAACATTTGACGAGTAGTAGTGGCGGAGCTTCGGCGAGTAGTAGCGGGACATGTTTTTGCAGTTTTGGAAAGCGAAATTCGTCACAAACAGTTTTGGAAAGCGAATAGACTTGAAAAGTCAACAGTGTTTTGTACATCTGGCGAGTAGCAGTGGATGTTCCTCGAGTAGACTAGTGGAAATTCAGCGAGTAGTAGCGTTCGGCGAGTAGTATTGGATGTTCCCTGAGTAGAATAGTGGACATTCGGCGAGTCGAATACTGAACATTTGGCGAATAGTGGATATTCGGCGAGTTGTAGTGGAGATTTGGCACGGAGTGAGGCAAGGGTGGTTCCCTCTCCACTGCTGCAGTCCTCCTGTGTCTTTATCTTTTCTCCCGTTTCCTCTGTGTTCCCTGTTCTGGGCTTGTCACAGCTTTGGATTTTGTCTGTGGATCGTCTCTCCTTTGCATGAACTTTTTGTGGCAGTGTTGTTTCAGGAAATAGCCCACCTTTAGCAGGATTATTTCCAATATAATCATAGAAGGCCATTTTTTCTGGTATTTGCGACCAAGGTTCCGAAATACTGAGACCTTGCGATGTACTCGAACCGTATGCGCCTATCAATTTTTGTCTTGTTGAACATAGCCGTGATTCCATTGGTGTCTGGTAGGGCCAAATAATTCAATAGGGGTAGTTGCAGAACCATACCACATAGCTGTATGTTGTCAAGTCTGGGCACATTCACACTTGGGCTTTATGAACAGGGCGTAGGGCTCTTTAGATTGGGAATAACACGTTTGCGGGGAAGTCTAATGCAAGGAGAGGTGCCCTAACTTTTCAAGTCCCAGATATATGTGTGCCGCCTTGTAATTCGTCGAGCTTTCTAGGGTGGTTGATTACGACACCCCAGGTCTAGTGTTAGTGGCATAGTAGGATAACCCTGAGAAGAAGTGAACGAGTAGGCAGTAAGAATTGAGTGACCCTGTACCAGCCTTGTGCATAAATGGTACATACCTGTAGCTCGTGATAAACAAATCAGGAGTTGAAATTGTGCTGCAAGCAGAGCACCACACAGCAGGTATGGTACACTGCAATCTGTAGAGTTTTGCATCTGGTGTGCCTGAGTGATAGTCTGCTTTCACTTTCGCCATTCTTTCCCTTTAGAGAGGGAATAGCGGGCCTGGCTACTGGATGTAGATCGGTTTCACGTCAAGTTTAGCGCTCCCTAAGCAGATTTAGACTTCGGTTCTTGCAGGGTATCAGTTGTCAGGCAATCTTTCATGCTTAATCTCAACTGCGGTTAAGCTGGATCGTCACTTATAGTATCATTGGTTAGGGGACTCTGCAGACTGTAGACGGTTCAGCCTCCCGGTGAAACTTCAACGAAACATTTTCTCACAGCCTTTCGTTTGTTGTCCTCTTCTCTGTCTCTGCCTCCAGCTCACCAGCGAGTGAGCACCATACAGCAGCACTGACGTCCCTTACGCTGCAATAACAGGCAGTGTGCTACGGGCCTATTCTCGGATGCGCGCTTCTTTATGTGCTGTGTAAGGGCTCTGGACTGTTACCTCAAGTCCTCAGTCATGAAATGGAGTGATCCCACTTCAGGTATGACCGGACCATGCGTTTGCCAGGCCTGTCTGATCAGCCTGGGATTGAATGCCATGGGTGTTCTTGGTTGTCAACCTGTTGTTGACCAACCGTAGGAACAGCAGCTTGAGACTGCGCTCCAAGCCTGGACATATTTTGGTCCTAGGTCCACTGTGACTGGAATCAAGGTACATGGGGATAATCCAGGGAATTATGGGTTCATAGGGATAGGCCACAACCTTGGTCTGCGATCTGGGCGTTGCCTATGTTTTCGGCGCTGCATGGCTGGGGCATATTTTGAACCTAGGTCCATTCTGACTGGATCAGGGCACATTGGGACAATCCAGGGAAGTATGGGCTCGTGGGGATAGGCCATAAGCTTGGTCTGCGATCTGAGTGTTGTCTGTGTTTCAATGTCTGGGTGTCTTCGTGTAGGCGGCCAAGATCTCCAGACAGAGCATACCGGTTGTAATCGAGATCCCTAGCACCACTGTCTGCTGCAAATTTGAAACTGGTTCATTGTGCACGTGTCTCTGACCGAACAATTTCTTTCTACATAGGTATAATGACCCTGCGTTTGGCTCAGGAGAGACGGTAGTGGTACCTTGTGTTTGTGGTTGGTTGCTAATCGGTCTGCAGAGGTGATGTATAGACTGGGAGTGAGAAGTCGGTGGGATTTTACGATGCGGTGTCCAGAGTCTTTTTCCTCCTTCCTATCGTCTTTGCGCATCTGGACAGAGGTAGGGACCAGAGGAGGCGGGTTGAGGGTCTGAAAGCAATGGTTCTTTTCCTGTGTCTATTGTGTTGGCGAATCTGGAAAGTTGTATATGGATTGGGGAAGAAACAGGCAAAGAACAGGGTGCACATACGAGAAAACAGTGTTTCGGATATCCTGCCGGCATGAGTAATCTGCAACGAACACAGTTCAAATCCGCGCCGTCATAAAGCAAGGGTCGTAACTTCGGGTCAACGTCAAGTTTCAGGGGTCAAAAGTTGCGTCTCTAGCTTCTTAATGGTCGGGGGAAAGGCCTAGGAGGTGACCTGTGCCTCTACGTAAGACAACTGACTCTTGGAAATTCAAGAGTCTAAGATTTCTCAGAAGTCGAGCACGGCCATAGATAAGGTGCACAATCAAACGCTGCCTGCACATGTTCCAGAAGATTCCAGTACCCATTGGGACAAGGTCTATCCGAGAAATCTGGGCCGCTAAACGAGGCAAATGGAGGCAGGCCAGTGCCGGTCAACGCTATGAAAAAAGAACCCAGGCCCACTGGCTGGCTCATTCGGCCTTCACATTCTAGTGGCCATATCGCTGCTCGCAAGAAAGAGAGTGAGGGGAAAGGCTGGCGCCACATAGAGGAGGAGAGCGCCGGCCAGGAAAAGAGTGCTGGAGCTGACCATAGCCAGGCATGGCGCTCTGCCGCCATAGACTGAGCAAGGAAGAGGGTGATCAGGACTGTTTGAGTGTGTGAGTATGGAGGATTGAGTACATGGGAAGCTTACCTCGACTTACCTGGACGCTGGTGTATACTGAAGGTGCTGCTGGTCACGTCAGCGTCGTCAGGAGGTTCAAGAAGACTGATGCCAATCTCCATAATCAGTATTTACGCTGGAGGTTGGGCTACCATAGCTGGTACCTGCAGAGAAACTTCACCGGCAACTTTCAGAGAGGGACATGCGTTGCTGAGGTGCCGAGTTGTGAAGAGGGAGGAAATCCCGTTTGTGAAGAGGGAGTGGGAGCGCTGGCATTTTTGTATTATTGATTAATAATGCTGAAACTCTACTTTCCCTCCCTCCCTCTCTCTCTCTCTCTCTCTCTCTCTCTCTCTCTCTCTCTCTCTCCTGTCTCTTATACACATCTAGATGTGTATTTGGGACCTGTACCGAAGACTTGGTGTTGACTACATTCCCATCTTCCCCTCCTCTTCGTCTAACCCCCCTCTTCTTCGTCTGTGTATGGTTGGGGACTGGCGCATTCTTCCCGTGTGAGTGCCAGGCCCCTTCACACCATGGAATGATGATGATGTATGTTTGGTCTGCATTGCAACATTGATTGGGTTGATCATTGGTATTTTAGCTTTCCGCTGCGCTATCTTGTACTTTGTGAGAGAGGTCGGTTCTTGTTCTGGTCTGCACTGTTACGGTATGCGACACTGATTGATTAATTGATTGATCAATTGAACGTCCTTGACTGGACAATGGATGGATGGATGTATCATATTGGTTGATTGGTTGGTTGATTGATTGATTGATTGGTTGATTGATTGGTTGATTGATTGGATGTGTGGACACGGAGGGTGCACACAGCCAGGAAAGGAGGGGCAGCCCTCTGCACGCATGGCTGAAGAAACCCTGAGAGTGTAACAGTATGTGTATCTGAGTGGGGTTTCAGAAGGGGTAAGGGGAAAAAAGGTAAAACGAGAAACATGAACAAAACATAACTAGAAACCTAGCTAAGGGGGTGTAGCCCAGGATTGCTTCCTTTCCCCTTGTGCTATGTTTGTCTCAAGCGGTTGGTCGGGAAACCCGACCTTTAGCTGTTGTTGGGGCAGACACAATGATGGCTGCGGCCGAGTGTAAAAGTAATGATGGCTGCGGTCGAGTGTAACAGTATGTGTAGCTGTGCCGAGGAGAAGTTATGTGATCCCTTGTGTAGCTGTGCCGAGGCAGCACTTCGAGAAGGTGTCATATGTGATCCCTTGTGTAGCTGTGCCGAGGCAGCACTTCGAGAAGGTGTCATGTGTAGCTCTGCCGAGGCAGCACTTCGAGAAGGTGTCATGGACCATGATTTGAGGTCAAGCTAACATTGCTCGTCTTTCCAATGAGGATCAGTCATTTTAGATCGGCGTAATGTTTGGAAAGCAGGGTGAAGTGGATGGTTAGGAAGACTGCCTGTTGTTCTCCTGGTGTTGCTATGAGTTTTGTAGACCATCCTCCTCACGACGGAGGAGTAGGGTGTACAAAAGGAGGCCTGAGATTGCATTTCGGCTCTGGGAAATCACCCCCCCACCCAAATGTACCAACATGCCTAGCTCAGTTGGTACGCTCATGAACTGTTGAAATGAAGACCTGAGTTCGAATCCTTCGATGAACAGAACTGCAAAAGGAGGCCCGAGATTGCGCGGGGAAATCAACAGAAAGGTACCAACGGCCTTAGCTTAGTTGGTACACCCATGAACTGTCGAAATGCGGACCTGAGTTTGAATCCTTTGATGAACAGAACCAAGTAATTCTTAATTACCTGGAGCCGGTAAGTTCGTTGGTCATATCTCAAGTCCGTCGCCCATTTTCCAAAAAAAGAAAAGAAAAGAACTAGATAAGGAAAAAAGAAACCAAAGGTACAAGATCTTGGATGTATTGACCCGAGTACTACGAAGCCCTCGAGGAACTGAAGCAAGTAAGTCTGAATTACCTGGAGCCGGTCAGTTTGACGGTAATATCTCTAGGTTCTTGTGGTATTTAGGAGTTTTGTAGCTTTGGTACGATCCTCTTAGGTGGTTGATAATTGTGTTTCTCCCCTCTTTAGGAATTCCTTCTTAGGGAATGTAGTACTTCTTAGGGAGCTTGTTGGGCTTTTCTGGCCATGATGGCGCCCTTTCCCCCTCCCCCCCGGGATCCAGGTTCAGGACAGCGGTCGTGAGTTGGCCATTTCTGTCGCTGGACTTATTACTAGATGCCTGCTCCGAAGCTGGGTAATGGTCCCTTATTTTTTTTTCCCAGGGTTGTCTGTGGAGGTTTTCCCGACCTCTCTTTTTGTGTTTGGTATTAATAAAAGTTTCTGTTTTGGAACGGAACAAGATAAAGAAAAAAGATACCAAAGGTACCAGATCTTGGATATATTGCTGGGAATCTACTCCGGAATCAGTCAATGCAGTATGTGCTCACCATAGACAATGAGTGTGCCCTTAGACAAGGAGAATGCAACGCCCATGCTGGTCTATCGACTAAGGGCCCGACCAGAAAGCATGAGAGCAGTGCAGTAACCTGCCCACCCGGTGGACAAGGATGGCAGGCGGGAACCTGGTCAAGGCTCTAGTCTCGATGATGGCATGAAACATAGTGACACCATCTTGTAAATGGGATGGAATGAGCCTGGTCCTTTATCTGGCCAGGTTCATGCTGCGCTGGTTAGAGGCTCCAACAAGGTCAAGGAATGTTACGCGGATAGGATGACTGGAACCTCTCGCCTGGGTGTGCGTGTGTGTGTGTGTGGTGGTCGATGCTGAGCATTTTGTCCTTGAGTGTCCCCTGTCTGTGGGTGGGTACACTGTGCCGACATGGAGGGCGGAACAAGGTGTTTCCAGCCGCTGGCAGGACATCAGCGCCCTGCCCTCCAGGGTCGAGAAATGTTGAACCTTGCACCTTTGCCAGGATGAATAGAAAAGGGACAGAAAAGAGACACCCTACAGAGGAGGAAGAGAAAAAGGGCACAGAAAAACAGAGAAAAGAGCATGCAAAGAAAAGGCATCATAGTCGTTGCTCCCTCCAGGACGTCCGTTGAAATTGGAATGGTACGGAGAAGATTAGCATGGCCCCTGCGCAAGGAGGGCATGGATAAATTGAGAAATGATTTAAATTAAAGAAGAAAAAAGAAAGAAGAACAAGGCATCGTCGTCCTTGCTTGCTGTTTTCCTCTCCCTTCGCTTACATGCGCTCTTACAGTCTTCCCCCGGACAGAACGTACTGTCAACGTAGCTGTGTTTGGGGCGACTTGCGGTCTAAGGTACAGCGGTAATGCTGGTATCTTCTGTTCGGATGAAGACAGGGGTCAATTGTTGTGTGACAATAGAGAGAGATGAGGTTTGTATTTGGGCGAAGTTGTGCTCTAGATACTGTCAGTGATAATGACAGCGTGGCGTGTTCTATTCAGGTGAAGATGTTAGTCAAGGTTGTCATCGTGGGTGTGTTCTGCATCTCCTGGAGTGGACGATCCCGTCCTTGGTCAAGGAGCAAACCCTGTTGTTCTATTTTTTTAATTATTAAATTTGGACCATTTCTAGACTAATGCGTGTGATCGTTGCGCATGGGCCATGCTAATCTTCTTTCTCTGTATCGTTCCAATTTTAACGGATATGTCCCGGAGGACAAACCCTTTGTGTTGGTCAGCACACGTGGCTGAATGGGGCACACATGCAATGGTTTCTGAACAGAACGCGTGGCTGAACGAGTTACTGATCGAACTATCACGGAATGAACTTGGGGGCTAACCCTTCAAAAAGCACAGAAGCACATGCCTGTTTGTGCAGCGCAGTTAGGTGCCTCTTCCAGAATCTTCATAGCAGTCAAAAAAGACAGGAGACGGCGTTCTTCTGTTATTGTCCTGGGCCATAGTTGTTGCCATGTGGTTATCTTGAAACAATCTCTTACTGTGTGTTAGTATGCACATGTGGAGGTGCAAAAATGCCCCAGAGCTTATGCTCAATAGGACTTCCGGTGATGTATCTTACCACGATTAGAGCCAGACCTGGATGTAGCTGACTGCAAAAACCTCCAGAAATCATTCGGAAAAGTTAGGGTGAGTATGCCCAAAGGTGCATCCCAGACCAAAGCGGGTCCTGTCCCATGTCTGTGGGCGAAGCTATCAGATTATTGCGGCTGCGGAGGCGACAATGAGCTGAACGCAGAGGGCAGAGGACTCACTGGAGGGGTAAAAAGACTGCGGTGATCACAGAGGCACAATTATGTGTGTGCCCTGTGAAGCGGCAGTATGCCAAAGCTGCATTCCAGACCAAAGAGGTCTCGTCCCGTTTCTGTGGGCTGAGCTATGAGGTTATTGCGAGTGGGAAGGAGGAGATGAGCTATCAGATCCAGTCCCAAAGAGGTTTTCTTCCGTTCCTGTGGGCTGAGCTATCAGATCATTGCAGCTGGGAAGGAGGAGGCAAGCTTGCCTCAGGCGGCAGAGGAGTCACTGGAGGGGCAAATGGACCATGGTGCAGTTTAGGGGCAGAGGAGTCACTGGAGGGGCAAATGGACCATGGTGCAGTTTAGGGGCAGAGATAAAAATGGAACAGCTGGAGAGGGGTAGACTCGTAAATGACGCACAGCCTTTGGGCATATAGTGTAGGGTGTACTCCCACTACGATTTTTGGAGAATGCATTTGACATCCATTGCGGCCAGATTCCAGATGTAGGCTGGAAGCAGTCTGCGTGATGTCGAGCTGCATTCCCTGGTTTGCCGGAGCGTTGGGCATTCAATGTGGTGGCGTATTTAAGTGAGAAAGTCCAAGTGTGAGTATGCCCTTAGTGTCTCTTACAATGTTTTCCCAATCCGTGCCTTCCCCTCCCCCNGAGAGAGAGAGAGAGAGAGAGAGAGAGAGATCTGTCAGTGACAACGGCAGGCATGCGTGTCTTTTTTTTCTCTTTTTCCTTTTACCTTCTCACTTGCCCATCATCTTATTAGTGATCTTGGTGGGTCAGCTCAAGTGGACGCCTCTGAGTTGCGCCAGGTGGGTATAGAGTTCGGTATAGAAGCGGCGTTTGGAAGCATGATGATTGTCGAATGGACCGAAGGTACGGCTGTGGCCTGATTGTGGTGGTGCCCTTAATTGATAATATTAGAATAATAAATAGTTAGCATTTCGAAACGAATTTTACTTGACGGCCATGTGCCGGAATGCTACAGCTGTGAACTCTTCATGAACAGACATAAGTTCAAATCCTGATGGACTCAGATGAGTAGAGTTATATTAGCACATTGCTGTTGCCCATTTTGTCTTTAAGAAAAAAAAAAGAAGAGAAAAGGGAATATAAAACTTTTGCAGCGCTTGAGGTCTTATTCCTTGTGGCAATGTGCCATAGCGCGCCACACACCCAATGTGAAAAAGACAGAAATATGTCAGGCCTATCTTTCCTGGTTCTAGCGGGAAGTACATTATCAGTTTGCACATTTGGCGAGTGGTGCGGCGAGGCACATTGTGCGCCTTGAGAAGACGACAACGGGTGGGCAGGATGGGGTACACAGCATGAGGGCCCAGCAGAGCCGCTGGTAGCATGCATGCCCAGCTTGTAAATTTCTTTAATCCGATCCGGTTCTGTCAAGAATCGAACTCATGACCTGTTTATTAACAGTTGCACGTGTCTATCATCCATCCATTTATTAACAGAACGAGTTTTTGGCCACGTGCATGGGGCCATGTTTTTTGCTGCACGGGTGCGTTGCGGGAAATTTGTTTAGGCTTGGGCAAGCAGTGGGGAGTCGGAGCTGGGAAAATAAATTCAGCTATAGGCTCCTAGGGGGGGATTTTTTGGTCGTGCATGCATGCGGCTGGAATTCCTGTCCATCCCTGGTGCACCTGGGGTGGGAGGTGCACCTGTCTTTTTATTGTGTTGTTTTGGTGGGGGTGGAATTCCTGTCCATCCCTGGTGCACCTGGGGTGGGAGGTGCACCTGCACCTGTCTTTAGGGTGGTTGCCGGTTCAGATGTGGGGAAATTTCTCTGGGTCCATAGCGGACTACTACTGACAGCATGGGTGGATGGTGGAATTGTTCTATTTGCCCCTGTGCCTCTAGCTCTTTTGCAAGCGAACCCGCAAACATAAGGGCACGTGATGCCAGAGAAGTGGTCATAACCGTCCTCGGTCTAGTAGTCCGTTCAGAGTATGTGGATATGCTAATGCTCCTGATACAGGTACATTCATCATCTTAAACTTTATTTGGCTCTGTTAATGGCTCCGAAGGGGGTACATTTAGAATGTTGTTGTGCAGTGGAGCAAGGTCTAATATCTCACACCAGAAAGAAATGCGCATGTTCGGCCCTGTCTGAATGATATACACACATGTAGCTGTTAATGAACAGATACTGGATTCTAATCTCACATCCTGACATATATGTATAGGATAATCTTAAGGGCTATGGTGGCCCTTCAGAAAACGCAAGAAAAGAAGAAAAGAAAGTTGCGCGTTCCTAATACTTGCCATCTTCAGGTTGAAAAGTCAAACCCGTCGGTGCGCCAGCGTGTCCTGAAAGTTTTTAACGTGGGAGAACTCTGCTCATGTCCCTGTTGGCATTAAAAAAAAAAAAAAAAAAAAAAAAAAAAAGGAGTTGTGAAAATAAGAATTAAAAAAGGAAGGTTAAGTGGAAAAAAAAAAGGGGAGAGAAAAAATATGAGCGCCTGTTGTCCACAGTATCTCGACAAATCCAGACAAGCTTGTGGTTTCCTTTCCGAACGGTATTTTCTATTTCTGGATTCTTTCCGCAGTGCTTTGGAAGGTCACTGCAAATTTGTGCAGAGTGCTTTTGTCTTTTATCTTTTATCTTTTTCTTTTTTTTCCTTTTTTTCCGGAGAAGGACGTTGCTGCCAGCATTATTGTACCATTCTGATTCTAACAGGATTTGAACTCCTGTTCTGTGTGTCAGTGTGTCCGCACCGTTCAGCCACATGAGATGGGTTGAGAAGTGTATTCTTTTTCTTTGTTTCTTTCCTCTATATGTGGTGTTGCGTGTTACACTGGGAGGGCCAGGATCACTGTCGTACTTAGCCGCGCACCAGGGCGTTCCTAGATGTATCTGACTGCATTTACAGCAAGGTTCCGTTGAGAAAGACGTAGCGCGTATGTGGCCAATACCCGAGGCTTTTGGCAGCAGTAATGAGACGCATGGTGTCCTGAGGCTTGAGGTCTGTGTGTTTTAGGAATGCCAGATTGACGATGGCCAGACAAGTAGATTATGACACTTGTGACTTGCCTAATTAGGTAGACAGCTTATGACACTTAAGAAAGAGCGGAGTCATGCATGGAATGCTGAACAGTACGTGGACTGTATTGCGTGCCACATTCGGACAAATAGGGTGTGCTGTGTTTGCACGCCTTGTATGTATCCAACAACAACATGGAAGATTGATGCGTATGGGATGCGGTGTTGCCTCGGGGAGTAGGTTGCACGATGCAAGTGGCGTGGCATGTACAAACATGAGTGTGCTGGGATTTTTTGCTCCTTGCTTTGGTGCCATGCTGTTTGTGATGTCGCGATAGAGGGGTCATCAGTCCCTCGTGACTCGATGAGTCTTCGGTCACTGTGAGGATGGCTGTATTTCTCCTGTGTGCTGCTACTCTGCCGCCTTTGGCAGTGTGATGGTGCTGAGGATGCGAATGTCACAGCCAGATAAGACGGATGGTAGGTGCCGCCTCCCTTTGTGACCATCTGGGTATTTTGAATTAATTTCGAACCACTGAGGGGACAGGGCTCCCCTGCCCTGCTACCGCCGTCGTGCCTACTCGATATGTCTTTGATCGCTATAAGATGTCTCGGCTCTGCCACATGCGGCCAAGCTACCACCTTTGGCACAGTGTAACGCTCACGAACGTCCCACACATTTTTAAGCCGGCCACTTGTCACCAGTCCATAGAGTGACACCAAATAAACAAACAGCATGAAAAAAAGACAAAAAAAAAAGGATCAAAGGGGCCTAAAACCCCAAGGCCAAAGTCTGTTTTCATGCGAAATTCGCTCTTTTCAGTTTTTCAGGATTTTCAGGATTTTCAGGGCTGGCGAAAACAGTCATCTCTAAGACCCCAACGAACACCAAACTCGGCACATACAGACCTTGACCAAAAATGAAACAGGGCCAAAAAAAAAAAAAAAAAAAAAACTGAAAAAATGATCCCCAAATGCACTTTTTGTGTTGGGGGGGGGGGGCTCACCTGGGGCTGAAAAGTGGGGGTCCCTGTCAACTGCTTGTGTCATAGGGGTGCCAATTGCAAAAGCCAAATAGGTGCACTGATGGGGGGAAGATCGATGCATCCTCCCTGTTTGCACGAGTGTGTGATTTCCAACCACTGAGCAAAATAATGAGAGGCTGCTCGTGCCCAGGCCAGTGGGCGTATTATTCTTTCGCCTTTACTAAAGAATACCATGGGCTGAGCACACGTAAGCAGCTTACGTGAATTTTTCACAGGAAAAAAAAATAAAAAAATGCCGAGGCCCTTAGTAGTTGCTGGGACTGTGAGGTGCTTTGTGTTGTGGAGTCCTCGTGGTGGAACGAGGTGCACTGGTGGCTCTGGCAGATGTGAGAGGGGATAGGTCCTCGTGGCAAACGTTTTGCTGTTCCACAGGAGCTCATGTGTGGCTAAGGCCAAAGCCCCAAGGGCAGACGCCGTTTTTGGGGTGTTGCCATGTGTGACAAAAATGTTTATGCAATGAATATTTTTTTGCTATGAAATAAATTGTGAAAGGATTTGTACAGATGGCCAGGTAGTAGAACTTTTGCCTGTTGTCGAGTCGCTACCTATCATTTGGCTTGTTGGTCAGCAGCTGAGGAGAGATCACAAAAGTTATGCGTTTTCCAAAATGTTTTGCCGACCGTTTCGCAGGTCAGCAGCTGCATTTCTTTAAAAGCTGAAAACTAAAGCTCCTGGGAAGAGGTTTAGAGCATACTCACACTCGGCCCTCAAACTCGCAAAAGTACAAAATGAGCGCCCAGATCGGGTCCTTGTAAAGGAAGGACTAGATCTGGCCGCTCATTTTGGGATTTTGCGATTTTGAGGGCCTAGTGTGAGTGTGCCCTAAATCTCAAGGTGATGGCAGGTTCATTCTTGTTTGGTTGCTGTGCGACATTGCTGGTCGATGTGCAGGCATCAGCTTTGCTCCTGTCATCTTCCAACCATGTAATGTCTTCGGGAGAAGACCGTAGTGTAGCGCCCTGAACGTCAGTGGATCCATCGTTGACCGCATATGCAAAAGGGGGTTTCACCTGTGCCCGTGCTTGTGTCCCCAGGAAGGATAGAATCAACCGTAACATTTTCAGGCAGTATGCAGGGAGTGCTGCAAGACGCCCTCCCCCCCCCCCCCCCCCAACCACCACCACCACCACCACCACCCTTCCGCCCTTTCTCCTCTACCCAAAGAAGAAATGGAAGTCGGTAGGGCTCCTGCAATCCTGGGTGGGGTGTCGCGCTCTGTGCCACCGAGAAAAAGAAACGAATATTAGCAGGGCGCCCGAGGAAAGAAACACACACTATCGATGGTCTGAAATGACCATATATGGACAAGAACCCCCCCCCCCCCCCCCCCCCCCCCCCCCCCCCCCCCGTGTTCATGAGTCAAATACACACAGACGCATGCAAATTGCAAACGGCTGTGTCGGCATCCGGCACTGAAATACTCAAACATGGGCAGCCTTGCACCTCACAAATTGCGGCAAGAAACGGTTGTTTCATGGACGTATCACTAAGCATGATATGTATTCATCTGTGTTGAAAGGGGGTTGCTGTGGTGATTTGTTAAAAAGACATGCGGACACGCACAACACATGCAACACACACTACGCACAGTACGCACACAACACACACAACACACACAACACACACAACACACACAACACACAACACACACAACACACAACACACACAACACACACAACACACACAACACACAACACACAACACACAACACACACAGCACACAGCACACCACGCAAACAGCAAAACCAGATGCGCACACACACTGGCCATTTTTTGTAGGTTTTGAGCCGTCGGGTACAATTGCAGGTTTAGTGTGAGTGAAGTCGACCACTTTTCTAAGGGGTCCCACCAACTCCAGGCGACTGTCAGGGTGAAACCTCAGTAGGAGTCGGTGAAAGTTCAAGGAAACAGTCTGACACAGTCATGCTTTTTCTGTGGAATTGTGTATACCAAACACGACAACACGCCCGCACAGACTCCTGATGAGTCGGTGAAAGTCCGACAAAACATTCTGGCACAGTCATGCTTTTCTTTATGGAGTTGTGTATGGTGAACATGACAGCACACACACAACTTCCTGAAGCATTGGTGGAAGTCTGACAAAACAATCTCGCATAGTCTTGCTTTCCTTGCGGAGTTGTGTATAAGGGAGCATGACAAGAGAAACACACATATCATGCTTCGGTTTTGGATCTACTCATCTGGGTGGAATAGGGGCTGTTGTGGTGAAAATTCAAAACACACATCAGTCCGGTCTGGCACGCTTTTTTACTTTATTGAGGAGTTGCACATAATGAGCATGACACCACACACACACACACACACACACACACACACACACACACACACATCAGTCAAATGCATCCTGGGCAGACTGTTGGGTTCAACCTCCTCCTGATGGCTAGGTGAACGTCTGACAAACAGTTTGTCACCACAGTCGCTCCTTCTCCTTGGGGTTGTGTTTAGCCAATTCAAAGCACACATGCACACAATCGCGGGTGCATGTTTGCTGGAGGTGGTGAACTGCTGTTGTATTCTCCGGTGCTTGGCCGAAGGAGGACGGTGAAAAGTGGCGATGGCAGGAGCAGGTCAGTGTCCATGTCCCAATTTTTATGAAACAGTTGATTTGGAAGAGTACGGCTTTCTGTCTGGGTTTCATTTTGGACAAATATGAGGTGTTGAGGAGTTGGGTTGGGGGGGAAGAGAAATGGGACTGGATGTTGTTATCTTGTTGTACGTGGATGGGGGTGTTGAAGCAGGAGAATGATCCTGATGAGAGAGGCTGATGTTGCGTACAGAGAAATGATTATGCGTGCAGATGATGAGGAGCACATGAGATCCAAGAGGAACTGGAGGGGTATAACAGTGGGAGAGGCATTGACGAAGTATCAGTGTGCTCTGATCTGCTGTCGGAGAGTTAATGCCCTCAGTGCCCTCAGTTTATCGTGGTTAGCTCTCCCTCTCTCTCTGTGTGTCGTCGAAGGGGGTTGAGAACATTACAGATAGGTCATGGATAGCAAGATCGTATACATCAGGGAGAAGGCTGAAGGTAATGGAGGGTGGAAGGTGATGGGGGAGGACAATGAAAATAGGAAGCAAGGCTTTAGACCACTAGTACCTCTGCAAGTGTTGGAAAAATGGGGACAAGTGGCAGTTTTCCTGAACTCCTAAAAAGTCGGGGGCTGGGCCCGACGATGGCTGCTGTTGATAAATCTCGTCGGTGGCCGTCGTTTCATTTTGGCCTCCTAAAAGATCGGAGGCCCATGCGAGGCCTCCCTATTTTCCCAACTGTCAAAGGTACTAGTGGTTCAAGGCGAAGCGAATCTTGAAACATTGCCGCGGTTCGGATTGTTCTCTGCAACTCCAGAAGATGAAGCTGGAATGCTCGTAATTGCAGATCGGCATGGGAAGGAGTGAGGAGGAGCAGGGGGAGGAGTATCAATGTACATGTCTCTCTCTTTTTGCCTCAAAGCTTGTGTGAGCTAAGGGATGGAGGAACAGGAAAGGGAGGGAATGCCAAGGAGCATTATGAGGGTTGAATGAAAAGAGTGTGAAAGTTAAGAACCGTAGCGCGAAAGATGATGAACGGTCCTCGATGGAGAGGGATTCGAATCTGAGATAGCAGGGCAGAAGGGGGAGAGCTGAAGAACATGAATGAGGCCGCGGAACACTAGAGCAGGAAGAATGGAGTGCCCAGCAGCACTGGGGAGTAGGGACTTGCATGCAAATTGTCTTTCTGGTCCTTCATGAAATATTGTAAAAATTCACAAAGAGAAGGGCAGAAAAGGAGGGTGAGGGGTTGACAGGAAGAAGAGGACGAGGACTGGGGAGAGGTAGCGACGGACATGCGGATCAGTCGACGGGAAAGGAGGTGCAGCGGGGAGAAGTAGCAAGTCAAGCTGGATTGTTTTCCTTTCTCCTTTGTCTCTCGATACATACATTTTTGAAGATCGAGGTAGAAGACTAGGAGTACCTTGCAAGTGGGACACAATGGTGGAGCGGTTGGGTGGAGTAGTCACTGCATGCAGATTTGTTTTGCTTGTTGGCAAGCGGATTGTTGATCACGGAGGCAAGGTGGTCTAGGAGGAGGGGATGACAGAAGGAGAAAAACAAGTATGCGAAAACAAGGTTATGGAAAGGAGGGTGGAAGACGAGGACTGAAGATGATCAGCAAAAGGGTGGAAGAGGCAATCTCGCGAGTGAGAACGGGGGTGGGGAGGGGTAACAATCTCACGGTGCCATCTATCGCCCGCGGGCCCCTTTCGGAGCCCGCCCTCCGCCGATTCATTTTATCTACGGTGCTCGGCCTCCTAAATTTCCGGAGAGGCTAAAAACAGGTTCTCCAGTTGCCTGGGGCCATGTACTGGTGGTTTAAGGCTTGGATCCGACAGTCTGGAGTGAGGGCTTTTAAGGTCAAAAATGGGGACTTTCTCAAAAGTGGGCAGCCCCTAGCCTGACTCCGGAAAGTCGGCAGGATGGTAGGTACGGACCAACCAAAATTCCGAGGTCCCTCACACGGCTACCGCTTTTCGCCCCCTCGCCGTAACAGCCCACGAACGTCGGCCCTGTGGGTCTTGAAAAAGATTATACGGACCGAAAGGCAAGGTGCCTGCTTTCGAGGAACGTTTCTGGTTTATTGTTCAAAATGCCTAGTCGGCTCCAAGCCTAAAGTTCTTCGGGTCGGGTGTAATGGTACATCGTGACCTACCCTGACCGCATTCTGCCCATCTGTGAGATGGGCCGTCCAATAGCCAGCGAAATTCCCGGCCTCTATCAACGGCTTGCCTGAAAATGCGACTGAAAGTACGACTGAAAAAAAGGACTACGGGAGCGACTACTCACCGCGGGAAAAAACGATGAAACCACGTTAAAAAAAAAACGAAACGTGACGTGATGGGCCTTGTTGCACCACCGCCTACGAACTGTCACAGAAAGCTGGATGTATGGGGGGGGGGGGGGGGGGGGGGGGGGGGGGGGGGGGGGGGGGGAATGGCCCACTACTGGGCCTCTGGGCCTTGACGCACCACTGACCAAAACACTTTTGGTCAGTGGTGCGTCGAGGACCAGTATTGGGCCGTTCCTACTTTTCCTTTGGGGGGTTTGTGTTCGTGCGGTTTCTTAGATCGGATGGCAGGGACCCGTGCATTCTGGAAACATCATGTAAGGTCCTCGCCACATCACTCTCGAAATGTGAAAAAGACAAAAATTTGGCGGGCGCATCCGGCCATGTTGTAGCGGGAAGTTCATTCTCATTTTGCACATTTTGAGAGTGGTGTGGCGGTGCCCTAAGCACTCCCAATTGAACCCTGGCCCTGGCTCATTCCATTCCATTGCACATGGCGACGGCTATTTGAACGTGCCGTCATGAACGCACAACGGTCGCGGTGGCTTTCTCTTTCTCTCTCTCTCTCACACACACACACACAAGGTGGTGACGCAAAAACCTGTCGTCGAACGGCAGATGCAGTGGCTTTCTCTCTCTCTCTCACAAACACACATGCACACACGTGTACTCCCACACACACACGTACTCTCACTTACACACATGCGCGCGCTCACGCACACGCACACACATACACGTACACAACACAATCTCACACACACACACCACTTTTTGCAGGGTATCCTGGGCAGACTGCCGGGGTTGAGCCTCCTGATGAGTCGGTGAAGTTTGACGAAACAGTCTGGCACAGTCATGCTTATCCGGGGCGTGCGGAAGTGCCTCTCTCTCTCTCTCTCTCTCTCTCTCTCTCTCTCTCTCTCTCTCTCTCTCTCTCTCTCCCCTCCCCCCCCTGTCTGGCTCCTCCTCTGTATACCTGCGGTGTTGTGCCTGAAGATGTGGAGCGTTCCATTCACTATCGGATTAGCGAGGAAATAGGTTAGTGCCTGCGGCTTGGCGAGGTGCTCCAGGTGCGTGCCTGTGGCTTATCGAAGTGCTCCCTCCTTTCCCCCTCCCTCCCTCTCCCTCTCCCTACCTCCCTTTCTCCCGCCCCGACCTCCCTCCCTCCCTCCCTCCCTCCCTCCCTCCGTCTCCCTCTCTCCCTTAGCGGGTTTGTCCGTGAAGAGGTGGAGGGCTACATTCACACTCGGCCCCAAAACCGAATAGGTGGGTTTCCCCGGCGTATGTGACTTGCACCCGCGCTCTCTCTTCCCCTTCCTCCCTGCATCCCCCCTCTCCTCCCAGCATCCACATTTACGGCTGCAACTGCATTTTGTGTGGGGGTGCCATGTTGCAAGTGGGACTGGACTTCACACGGCTGCCATCTGAAGGAGCAGGTGGGGATTATGCTGTGCAAGCAGAGAGGCAGGGGGAGAAGGAAGACTAGGGGGAGGTAAAGTGGCTGGTCATGCAGGCAGGAGAAGGTCTCCATCGAAATCTTGAGAAGCTGGAGTAGCAGGTGAAGTGCAAAATGGGTGGGTGATGATGGGGGGTCGGGAGGATGGGATTTGGTCGGTCAGGACGGGATGTGACGACAGAGGAAGCAGAAGGACAGTCACCGCGATAGGGTGAAGCATGCAGTGTAAGTTTGACGGCGTGAAGGAGGTTATGGAAGATAGGGTGAAGCAGGCAGTGTAAGTTTGATGGCGTGAAGGAGGTTATGGAAGATAGGGTGGAGCATGCAGTGTAAGTTCGACGGCGTGAAGGAGGTTAGTGAAGAGGAAGACGTTGAGGAGGGTCCTAAAAGTCAATGGGAGGAGGATGTGGGTCGGAGACCCAATTTGTGGAGAAGGGGATGAGCAGCGTGGATTGGGAGGGGGGCAATCAGGATGTGGGATTGAGAGGAGGAGGAGGTGGGAATGCCAGCCAATCAGGGTGAGGATGGAAGATGCCCAATCAGGATGTGGGATCGCGATTGGTTGTTTACTGGAGATATGTTTGGGCTGGCACACTTGTGTGTGTGTGTGTGTGTGTGTGTGTGTGTGTGTGTGTGTGTGTGTGTGTGTGTGCGAGAGAGAGAGAGAGAGAGAGAGAGAGAGAGAGAGAGAGAGAGAGAGAGAGAGCTGTAGATGCATACTTATGTAGACCCTGAATATCTCATTGACATGTCCATGTGTGCTGGCGAAGCCGCACTGGCTTTACTTGTACCATCTGGAAATACTGTGGAATCCATGGGTGGTTAACGGGCCAGCGTGACCTCTCTCTCTCTCTCTCTCTCTCTCCTCCCCCCCCCCCCTCTGTCTCTGCAGTATGGATACCTGCACACTTGAGGACTGTACTCTCGCTCTTTTTCTTTTTGGTATGTTTTCGTTTCCTCTTTCAGGATTTTTACACAATGCGAAGTACTAGATAGCATGGTTAGGGAAGAATAAAGGGAAAGATAGTCTTCCCCTTTATTCAGACTGTTGGTGAGTGGCTGAAAAGGTAACTTGCTAAATCAGAAGTCTCAACAGAATCAATGACTGACCGTTGGGTGTTCTTGTGTGACTCGTTGTGTTCCTTGATTTCTGTTGGTGATTGTAAATGAATGATTCCTGTGCAATGCTTCCGCAGACCTTATCAATGTGTTTGAGGTATTCCTTCCTCAACTCTTGCTGTATCCGAATCCATCGGACCCGCTGAACGGAGAGGCAGCAGCGCTGCTCATGCGAGAACCAGAGCACTACAATAACAAAGTGAGGGGTGAGTGTGGCGATTTTATTGACAACCGGCTTGATCATTGTGCTACTTAGATGTGTGTTGAAGTCAGCAGTACTTTTTGAATCTTGACCCTTCCCTTGCCCCCGAGCCTCAAAACACACTGCCCGCCAAATAAACAAGAATCGACGTGGCCTTTCTTTTTGCCTGGCGCTGCAAGCCATTTTGCCCCCCATTAGAGCGAAGCCGAAAAAAATGTGAGGTGTGCATGCCACTGCGTTGGAGAGAAAAATGGCTGAGAATCGTACTGGTGGTTTAGATGACGGATTTGACTGCTTTGCGTGGGCGACGTGTGTGGAATTTCACTCTGCGCGATGAGTTTGGTGTCAAGGGTATGTTGTGCTTGAAACCAAAGTACAATGTACCCTTGGTTGGTGCCATGGTTTGCTATGGATACTTTGGAGGCAAGGGTATGTTATACTTTGGATGTGCTTCGACTTTTAAGCCACAAGCACCTCTCCTAGGCCGACTTTTGCAACAGATTTGACCAGCAATGCATTCTTCCGATGAACAGTGCTACCGGACGAACATGGGGGTGGCGCCTGCCAAAAAGAAGAGAGAAGAAAATGTTCTGCCTGCGGTTAGTTTCTTTTTTGACGTACAGTGCAAATCCGCATCAGGAAAAAGAGCCTCGGAGGGACTGGCAGTTTAACAGTGTTCGTCGATCCAGATGTATCGCATAGGGCGTCGTGTGGAGGTGCCGGCGGGCTGCCGTCCGCTTTTTGGCGGTGTGCAGTGCATGTCATTCGAAACAAGTAAACATGTCTCATGAACGAAGTCATGATAGGATCTCCATCTATAGACATAGCAAATCAACGGTGGAGGAGTAATTGATGTATATCCCCTCGATACGATGTATGTGGGACAAGATGGGTAATATTTGATTCATACTTGAGTTTTATTTAAGATGAGGCGCTCAATGTCCAAAAGCAAGCTAAGGAGTCGATTAGTGTGCCTTGGGTTTCTACCAACTGCTCATGGGGTGCTGATGTCTGTGGTGTGCATGACTTTTTGAATGAACTACCTACCTTGGTTGGTTCCATGGTTTGCTATCCATGGTTTGCTATCCATGGTTGGAACTCGTTCATGATTTGCTATTTATGGTTGAGTGAACTACCTACCTTGGTTTGTACCATGGTTTGCTATCCATGGCTGCAACTCAACCATGGTTTGAAATAGGGCAGAAAGGCCACTCGAGTGGATACCTTCCTTCCTTCCTTCCTTCCTTCTTCCTTTTCTTCCTTCTTCCTTCCTTTCCTTCCTTCTTTCCTTCCTTCCTTCCGTTGCCTACCTTGGTTGGTACCATGGTTTGCTATCCATGGCCGGAACTCGACCATGCTTTGAAGTACGGCAGAGGGCCTACAGGCCCCGTGACTGTTCAGCCCGAAAGCCTGAAAACAGGGGCCTACAGTCCCTGTGTCGTTTCAGACTAAAAATGGCAACAGCCTTTTTAGCCTGAAACGAAGGGCCATTTTCGGTCGTTCATCAGAACCACCGGCCCTGAAACTCAGGCACCGAACCAGGGTTTCGGGAACAGGTTATTCTTAGCCTGTTCCCCACACCAGCCTCAGCAGCTGCTGCAGCGCCAGCCCCTGGCACACTTCGGCATTGGCAAGAGCAGCCTCCTCAGCCTGGCTCGCCCTTCAGGCAGTCAGGAGGCAGGCCGAGGAAGTACATAGGGACTTCCCGTGCACTTCACAAGCAGGCAGGAGGCAGTTGTAGTCTTCAGGATTCGGGAGCAGCACTCTGGAGGGAGCGCTGCAGGGAGTAGTAGTAGCGTTAGCCTTTAGTCTTCAGCGCTGGGCGCAGTAGGTAGCTGTTGTCTCCAGCGCTGGGCGCCATAGCTAGGATAGCACTAGAGAGAGAGAGATTGGGCGGAGGCCTTGGGTACTCACCTGCAGCGCCGTTGCTCCAGCTTCGTCTTCGAGGTACCTGCAGCACAGCGCCAACATNGATCCAGACTCGACTTTTGGACTTCAGACATTACAACGAGGGATTATTTGGGACTTGTGACAAAGACTTGGTGTTGACGACATTCCCATCTCTCTCCCTCCTTTTGTCTGATTCCCTCCTCTTCGTCTGTGTATGTCTGGACCTGGCGCTTTCTTCCTGTGTACAGCGCCAGGCTCCTTCACACTTGGTGATGGATACGATGTATGTTTGGTCTGCATTCAAACATTGATTGGGCTAGTCATCAGCATTCTAGCATTCTGCTTCGCTATCTCTTGCTACGTGAATGAGGTCAGTCCCGGTCAGGTCAGGACTTGTATCTAAATCTTCCACTGCACTATTCAGCACCATTTTGTACGTATGAGAATGCACATTGCTCGTTGAGATTCTACTTGCACTGCATTGTCCATTCAGTCCTTTTTATCACATTGCGGATCCTCGGTTATGATGTACATCGCTCATCTGAGCATGTAACAGTTGGTATCGGTGCACCGCACGTGAATCAGGACAACCTGATCTGACAGGTGTGTGGGGACTAAATAGCTGATTAGTCTTTATTGATTGATTAGAGCACATTAGTTAGACCCCAAAATCACGATTTTGACCTTACTACCGAAAATCGGATTTTTTTTTCTTTTCTTGGATTTTGTTTTGTCGCTATTCTGTTGTGGAAAATCGCATTAGTGCAACATTTGAAGTTCCCATTTTCGTTTTTCTTCTGAAAGTTCGAAATTTCGTTGTTGAAAATCCGGAATATCCTTCTTTTTTAAAATTTTGATTTCCTGTTGCATTTCCCGTAATTAGAAATTCGGAATATCTTCTTTTCCGAAATTCGTTCTTCTGAAAACCGTACGGGAAATCCCTCCTGCAGGTATTATTTTCCAAACTGCGAATATTCTCATCTGGGAAAATTCGAATACTTGTCATTTCTTTTCGGTAAATTTTTTGTTCGCAGTCTGAAGTCAGTTGCATAATCATTTGCAGTCTGAATTCGAAATTGTTTTTTCTCTCATTGATCATTTCGAACTTCAAAGGAGGCCAGGATTTTTTTTTATTTTTTGAATTTGTTTTTGCAAGTTAAACTTTTCTTTTTTGATTAGTGGCTCCTTATCTGGGCGATTCTTCCCACCCACCCTCCCCATCTATGTTGTTGCCCCCTCTGGCCTTACCTTCTCTGCCTATCTCCGGGTACCCCCTGCGACGGCATTGGTGAGTTGCCACGTCAGCAGGCCACGTCAGCAGACTATGTCTGCAGGACACGCCAGCAGACCACGTCAGCAGGCCATGTCAGCAGGACACGTCAGCAGGCCACGTCAGTGGACAGAGCAGGATTACCACGTCAGAAGGCCCCCGGCCTGGTACATGCTGTTGCGGTCGCAAACAGCCGTCATGGACCAGAGGCCCGGTGAAGCAGACGAGGCCTATCAGGCCCGGATGCTGACTTGGAGTACCGAGACAAAGAAACGGGCAGATGACGCAGCTGCAGCAGCGAAGAAGAAGGCAGAGGATGCCGAGCAGGCACGTCTGCTGGCACTTGAACAACAGCGCCAGCATGACGAGGCAGCAGCAAGGGCTGCCGATGAAGAAAGGAACCAATGTCGTGAGAAGACATTTAGCGGAGAGCAGACCTTGCTCACAATGGCAGCGGAATGGCGGACCGAGGTTGAGAATGGCAAGTTGGAGGATTGCGAAAACAAGATCGCTCTCCTCCTCTCGCATCTCACAGACCTCCTGGTTACATGCATTATGCAGCAGGAGGATATCCACAGCCTCGACGGCTCGCTAGCTAAAGTACAAGGCCGCCTTCAGCAGCTGGAGCAGCGACCTCTCGCCCCACCCGATGCAAGCTTTTCCAATACCGCCGATCGCCTTGAAGCATTGGAGATGCACGTCGGCTCCCTCCAGGACGACGCACAGTTACAGCAGACCGCGATGCAATAGTTGCAGCAGCGGATCTGTACCACCGCCAATACCTCGAGTTCGGAGCCGCGCGAGATAGCTCCAAAGTTTGACGGGCAGGAGATCTTCTGCGACTCGATCAAGACAGATCTGATTCCATGGTTTCGGAAGTTTGAGCTCACGTTGCAGCTCCACAACGTCAAAGAACACAAGCACCACGCATACTTGTACTCTCGATCAGGGGGCGCGTGCCAAGCTTGGTTGGACAATCTTTTGTCCAAGTACGGAGTGGTAGCTGCCGGCTTGCACACCAAGGTCAGTTGGGATGATCTGAAGGCGGCGTGGCACAAGCGGTTCCAGGTTGAGCCGCCGGAGTTCAAAGCTATGGACAAACTCATGGTCTTCGAACAAGGCACGCTGCTGAGTACCGACTGGATCGCCGAGTACCAACGCTTGACGTCAGTCCCAGACATGTAGATGGGCTTCAAAGCCATCCGCCATTACTTTATCTCAAGGTCATGTCCGACATTAAGCAATGCCCTGACTCACGTCGAGGACACCTTGACGACGATGGGGGAACTTTTTGACAAGGCCGCGCAGATCATCATTACAAACAAGGAGGCAAAGAATTTGCGTTCGTCTGCGGTAGGCCCGAGCAGGGACCAGCATCGGCCAAGAGTGGCCGTGGTCGCAGCGGCAACGTCGTTGGACCAAACCAGCGAGGCTGTGTTTGCCAATGAAGGGGACAGACTCACAGCCGCCCAGGAAGGTGGCCACCCCGTAGAGGCCGAGGACGTGGCAAGCCGGAGACAAACACCCCATCTAGCCCCGGGCCCGGCGCAGCAGCTCCAGCCCCTTGGTCCCAATACGGCATCTTCGAGCAAGCCTTCAAGGCGCGCACGAGATTCCACTATTGCCTATGGTGCAACAGTGATCTGCATCAGACACTGGTCTGCCCATTGAAAGGCAAGGGCAAATAGGGAAACTGAGCACCGCCGAGAGTGACTCGACAACACTCTCGACACCCCCGGAACCGGTTTCTTCGCGAGTAACCGACCTTCATTCCGAGGCGCACGCGGAAGTCAATAGTCCTTTTCTACTTTCTTTTGAGGACTATGCTGCCCGGCTCGTTCCTACGTTGGGTACTCAAGCTCAGGGACAAGAAGTGTGTGCGGTTTCTTCTCCGTCCGGCTTGGTGACATATCGTCTTCAAGTGGTGCTTCACGGGAATCGACGAGCGAGTTCAATATAGAGGTATTTGACCCGCTCACGTCTGAGGACTTTGCATGGCTTCCTCTCCCGACCACGGGCCGCTTGCCGGGACCGCAATGCGCAGCACTATGCGCTCATCTCCACACTTACTTATCCTTCTATGCACCACCAACTTCGCCGACGGGAGAGGAAGTCGCGGTGGGGGACATCCTTGCGTATACTACCAAGGTGGCCCGCGAGTTTCGCACGCAACGGTACGATGACAACAACGCTCCGCTCATGTATGTCCGCATTCAAGTTGGGCAAGCGTCCTGCAACGCTTTGCTGGATAGCGGCGCGTCTCGCAATGTCATGAGCCAATCCTTTATGCAAAGGGCTGGCCTTGGCGCACAAGTTCGGAGGAAGGCAAACCCGGCGGCGATCAAGTTGGCGGATGGGAAAACGCAGCAACTTCTCGACCGTTACATCGAGGCCGTACCGGTCTACTTCGCACCTCATGCATGCGAACTGGTGACATTCGATATTCTCGACACGGACTTCGACATCATTCTGGGAATGCCTTGGCTTGCAAGTGCGGATCACACGGTCAACTTCCACCGGTGGACTCTTAGCGTTCGCGACGCCTTCGGCGCGGAAGTGGCGTGTACTATTCCTCTACCGCACCCTTCGATTCGGTGCCAAGTGGTGACGGCGAAATCATTCAGGGCGACGTGCGCTTACAAGCAGCCGGATGAGATCGGCCTATGTTTCCTACGGACCGTCGCGGTAGCCGACGCTTCACCCACGGACTTGTCGTCGAACCCCCGCGTGGTGCGGTTGCTGGACGAGTTCGCCGACATCTTCGAGTCACCTACCGGTGTGGTGCTGGATCGGCCGATCTCTCACGAGATCATTCTTGAGGCCTGTGTCGTGCCACCGAAAGGTTGCATCTATCGCATGAGCGAGGAGGAGCTTGAGGTCCTTCGCGCGCAACTCGACGATTTGTTGGCTAAGGGCTGGATCCGCCCTAGCAGCTCCCCATATGGAGCACCGGTTCTCTTCGTCCGGAAAAAGAACAAGGATCTACGATTGTGTATCGACTACCGCAAGCTCAACGCGCGAACCGTCAAGAATGCGGGGCCTCTTCCTCACATCGACGATCTTCTTGAGCGACTGGGCGGCGCAAAGTATTTTTCTAAGTTGGATTTGAAATCGGGATATCATCAAATCTCGATCCGACCGAACGATCGCTACAAGTCCGCGTTCAAGACGTGGTACGGGCATTTTGAGTGGGTGGTCATGCCTTTTGGGCTCACCAATGCCTCGGCGACCTGACCAATGAGTTTCGTGCAATGTTGGACCGGTTCGTGCTGGTGTACTTGGACGATATTCTCGTCTATAGCCGGTCATTGGAGGATCATCTTGGACATCTTCGACGAGTGTTGGAGACGCTCCGCCGCGCCAAGTACAAGGCCAACCGCGACAAGTGCGAATTTGTCCGGCAAGAGCTGGAATACTTGGGCCATTTTGTCACACAAGAGGGCATCAGTCCGCTATCGGACAAGATTCAAGCCATCCAAGAGTGGCCGGAGCCTCGGAACGTCACGGATGTCCACTCGTTCCTTGGTCTCGCCGGCTACTATCAGCGTTTCATCAAGAGGGGTACGTGCTTGTCCACACGCGGGGGAAGGACCTTCTTTGCATACCGAGTGATCCTCACTTGCGTACACGGCTTCTTGGCGAGTTCCACGATGCTCCCGCCACCGGACACTTCGGAGTCAATCACACGATTGGTTGACTTCGCCAGCGATTTTGGTGGCCCGGCCTTCTCGGCGACGTCACGCGCTATTACGAGTCATGCGAGGTTTGCCGACGCTGCAAATCTCGCAACCATCGTCCGTACGGCGAGTTATGACCATTACCGGTCCCATTGAGGCGAAGGGAAGCGATTGCCATGAACATTACCGGCCCGTTCCCCAAGCACAAGACCGGAGTGGATGGGATTCTCACGGTGGTCGACCGACTCACCAAGTTTGCCATGTTTTTGCCTTGTCGCTATCATGCCAAGGCACGGGAGTTGGCCGAGGTTCTTTACGCCGGTTGGATTCGAACCAAGGGTTACCCCAAGGAGATCGTCTGCGACCGTGACACCCGGTTCATGTCCGATTTTTGGTTGGCGCTCATCAAGCGATGGGGCTCATCTCTCAAGCCCAGTTCAGCTCGCCACCCTCAGACCGATGGCCAGACAGAGAGGGCGCATCAGACCGCACAGGTACTCTTTCGCACTCTCATCCGCCCCAACCAGGACTGGGTTGAGCGGCTGCCGGATGTCGAGTTGGCCTACAACTCATCTATCCACCCTGCTATCGGGATGTCGCCCTTTGAGTACGAGCACAGCTCGCCGGTCACTTCACCGTTGGACACTATTACTCCACGAACGGCCGAGAGCGACAACCATCTTCTTTTCTTGCGTCGGATGCAAGAGCTTCTTGTCAAGGCACGCGACCAGATGGCCAAGACGCAGCAGCGCATGAGCCAGCAGGCCAATCGCCAGCGTCTTCCTTGCCCATTCCGCGCCGGCGACCTCGTGTGGGTTTCCGCAGCGGAATTCAGCCTTGAACAAGACATCTCTCGCAAGCTCCTCCCGAAATGGATGGGGCCTTGGCCGATCGTAGCGCCTGCTGGGGACGCACCCGAGGGACCTTCCTTCACGATTCATGTGCCCGGCCACTTGCCCGTCTACCCAGTCTTTCATTGCTCCAAGTTGGCTCTATACACGCCAGCGGAACATATCGATTTTCCCGGGAGACGCTCGCAAGACCCACCTTCTATGGACGGTTTTCAGGAGGTCGGCGACATCATCTCCCAGCGACGCTACGGCAACAGGCCAACCGAGTATTTGGTGCATTTTGCATACGGCACACACCGAGCTGACCGTTGGTTGACCTGTGCGGAACTTCAAGCAACAGCGCCAGATGTTCTCGCACGCTAAAAACGTAAGATGCAAGGCAAGCCGGTCTCTTCGGCTCCACGCCGCGCCCGCGTCCAGGTTCCACCTTCAGATCGTCGGCTCCGCCCTCGCCCCGGCTTGACTTCATAAGGAGGGGGGGGTGTTACATGCTGGGCCTGCACACGATGGCCATTTTCCAGGCCCTGCGTCCCTCAGGCTAAAAGCCTGAAATTCAGGCTTAAAGCCTGAAAACCAGGGCCTACAGGCCCCGTGACTGTTCAGCCCGAAAGCCTGAAAAGAGGGGCCTACAGTCCCTGTGTCGTTTCAGACTAAAAATGGCAGTAGCCTTTTTAGCCTGAAACGAAGGGCCTTTTTCGGTCGTTCATTAGAACGACCGGCCCTGAAACTCAGGCACCGAACCAGGGTTTCGGGAACAGGCTATTCTTAGCCTGTTCCCCACGCCAGCCTCAGCAGCTGCTGCAGTGCCAGCCCCTGGTACACTTCGGCATTGGCAAGAGCAGCCTCCTCGGCCTGGCTCGCCCTTCAGGCAGTCAGGAGGCAGGCCGAGGAAGTACATAGGGACTTCCCATGCACTTCACAAGCAGGCAGGAGGCAGTTGTAGTCTTCAGGATTTGGGAGCAGCACTCTGGAGGGAGCGCTGCAGGGAGTAGTAGTAGCGTTAGCCTTTAGTCTTCAGCGCTGGGCGCAGTAGGTAGCTGTAGTCTCCAGCGCTGGGCGCAGTAGGTAGCTGTAGTCTCCAGCGCTGGGCGCCATAGCTAGGATAGCACTAGAGAGAGAGAGAGATTGGGCGGAGGCCTTGGGTACTCACCTGCAGCGCCGTTGCTCCAGCTTCGTCTTCGAGGTACCTGCAGCACAGCGCCAACAT
>BFEA01000126.1:1854044-1869336 GCA_003427395.1 Chara braunii
GGTTTTTTTTTTTTTTTTTTAATTTTAAACCAGTCTGTTTTTGTTGACCCTCGATTTCACTGCCCTGCGAGTTTGCCGAGTCTGGGTACCACTCCGTTTTCTTTCTGGTACTCTCACGGAAAGGAGAAGAAGAAAAAAAAAAAGTTGTGGACGTGAACTTATAAAAACAGGAAAAAAGAAAACGAAATAAAGCTTTGGCCATGATTGCAGTTGTATACATTCTTGGAAGTGGTAGTGTGAGTGTGCCCTCAGTGAGGGCATCTCAGCCCTGTGCCCAGGTTGTCAGATTGGAAAAAGAGAATAGAAGGGGGAAAAATGGGCACACGGATCCGGTCGTGAAAATGGTTGGATACATTCCCCTTAGTACCACTGTGATGAGTGTTACAATCCTCTGACAAAACACAGCTTGAGCAGATCACGGACGACTTGAGCGATTCACGGATTTTCCCCCGCCTCATTGGCAGGGGACTTATAAGAAACACACGAGCAAGAAAAAAAAGAAAACAATAACATCCAAAATGTGACCGCCTTCATGGTGAGGTGCATTCTATGGAGGAAGACTCTTAGCACGACCTTCAAGACTACCCTGCCCGACATCATTGCAGTAAAGATAGTATTTTATTTTTCTCCTTTTTCTTTCACTCGTGGGCAATATAAAAATATGATTTATGGGGCAGTGTCAACCCTATGTCCCACCCCCGATAACTTCGGGTACTGGTCAAACATCGTAATATCCCAACACTGGCGGAGGTACTGGTGGTGTAAGAAAAGTCCCTTTTGGATGTTAGAGGTGCTGATACGAGCAAACACCTCTAACACCATAGGGGACTCCATCTATTGGTGGGGAGTATCACCTGCTGGAAACCGGGTCCAGCGTCCCATATTTAATACAAAATTGCGATCGAAAAGCATGGAATAGAGGTTGATATGTTACTAGAAGGCTACTGCCTCCCAGCATTGATTACCCTAGGTGTCTAGGGGATTGACTGAGCAAGCGTACTAAGATAAGGGTTAATTATTGCTTGTCAGTTGCTGCCTATATCCTCAGTCCAACTGAAATCCTTCCTTCTTGACTACGGATATTCCTGTCAGCGTTGATTACTGTACCCTCCAGAGGAGAAAAAGTATGGAGAAAACCTCTTCGCCTTGTGCCAGGCGCCAGATACCTGCTGCTGAGATCTTAGTTTCTCCTTCTTTATTGACAGTTGTAAATGTTGCCAATCTGCTTTAATATGAAGTCATTTGTTGCTCCTGTGTTCCTCCGTTCAGGTTGTCGGTTGACCGCTGTAAGCTTCTGTGTCCTGGGTCCACCGTTCGTGAAGGCTGTTTGTGGCAGATCCACTTGCCATTTTGCTTCTACTGTTGTCCCCTGATCCATTTCCTGATCCTTCCCCCTTCACTCATTCCAGCCCGAACCATTGCCTGTCAACCAAACATAGGGGGGGGGGAAGGAATGGGTCAGGGAATTTAGAAGGGGGACGCATTGGGATTGAGGGGTCGACTTCTGTCCAGTTGTTAAAAATGATCTTGTAGTCTCGTTTAAGTTGCGCTTGAGCCTCCTCGCTCCCCTGAGTCCCCTCCCCTGCCCATTCCACCCTTGCAACCCAACCCCCACTGTTCCCCCCCAGCCAGTTGTTACAGAACTGTTTTATTTTTGTTGTAATTTTCTGCTTAGTATGCAAAAATGCAATCTTGCTTTTAGTATTTTCCCATCGTTCTCTCAGATCTGTTTGTATTTGTTGCTTGATGAGTTCTGTGAATTCTGACCCTTCAATCCTTGCCCCTTCCATTTCCATTGTGCACTTGCGTCTCCCTATAGCCCATAATACTGGGCTCCTTCCTAACTCAAACTGGTTCGACGTGAATGGGTCCGGAGGGTCGGGGAGCCAAGCCCCACATAGTATGGTTTTTCAGTCCCATTGCCACTGTGCCGTTGTGCCCATCTGCTGCCAGATGCGGTCCCACCATCGCCAGGCCCACACTGCACCTAGGCACTACATGAAAACGTGCTCGATAGTTCCAGGGATTTTTCTGTTGCCCGCGCACCTCTTGCACCATGGGACAGCCAGACCACGTTGTTCTAGACTGGCTCTGTCTATGAGTCAGTCGTTTGTGGGAAGACACCTGTGGGCTATTTGCCACTGCAGGGAGGCTATCTTTGCGGGGCTTACCTTGCTTCTTGCGAACCATCGAATGTGTCGTAGATCTTTTTGGTGGATGTTTAAACGGAGCGACCAGCGATTTCGAACTTGCTCTCTCATATCCACACGGGGGCGCAACATTCTATAAATTGTTTTGACCGAGAGGGAGTGTAGTTGGTGTGTGTGGGGCCGTCCTCCCTTTAGGGTGGTGGTCCATTTCCGTTCTGTCGGGTCCAGTGCCAGGTCTGACAGTGGTGTCTCTGGTTTATAGGCTACCCACTTGTCATCGATGCTCAGGACCCGAATCCTGTAAATCTGCGACCTTTCCACCCATATCAGCTCCTCCGGAGTCCTCCGGAGAGGTTCTTGTCAGTTGATTGTTGGGTTGGCGGTTGAAGAGGGAGATCAGTGTATCCCCATTTGGGTTCACTACCACTATATTCCCTATCAGACTTTCGATCCTGCTGAGCGCCACCCAATCACTCTCTTCTATGTACGGGTCCTTCCTTAGTATGTGCACCCAGTCTAAAGGGATCGAAAAGACAAGTTTCTCCAACGCGTCGATATTATGACAGTATCTGAGACTGGGCCGAAGTTGGTCCAGACTGAGCCAATCTTTTGTCATCGGGTCCCAAATATCCTTCACTCGCAGAACACCCTGTTCCACCCGCCCTTTCCACGGACTGTCTGAGCTCCCATACATCCTGCTATGTCTGTCTGTAATATTCCTGTTCCCGAAGAGTGGTTGCCTCGCCACCTCCTCCCAGCGATCGAGGGTTGGATTGTCTGGTTGAGGCAGTTTGCACCAGTTCTTAAGAAGTATGACCCAGAAAGGGTCATTTTGTAAGTCAAACCTTGCCGCTTTTTTCTCTTCCGGCCTTTTTTTTATCTGTTTTTTTTTGTATGGGCCAGTTTTTGTCCTCCACCTACGTGAGGGGGTTCACCCTTGTCGGGGTCTGCGGGGCCAATCAGGCTATCTGCTCCAGTGCCAATGCCCTTCATGGGATATGAGGGTCAATAATTAGTCTCATCATCCATTGCAGGGAGAGGGCAGTGAGTTGGATGGCGGGGTCAATAATGCCTAGTCCTCCTTTCGTTTTGGGTTGAACTACAGAGAGGCATGTCACTCGGTTAATGACGTGCTGAAGCTCATGATTGCCTCTCCATAAGAATGTTACTACCTGTTTCTGGATGGCCCGCAAGGCTGGCTTACTCAGAGGCCATATCGCTGATTTGTACCATAACGAGGCCAGTACGTCCTAGAAGAGAGGTCTGCTTGTTTTTCCAAAGAGATCATTTTTGTAACACTGCACCATAACCCACTCGTCATTATTGCTTGGGCTCCCCATGGTGGTCATTCGCACCCCCAACACTCGAATAGGAGTCTGAGATGGGAGTCAGTTAACCCTGGGGGATTAAGGAGGTCTTCCCCTTTGGTAGTGTATCCACCACCCCAATGTTTTACTTCCCCAGTTGACCTCCATGTCCGAGACTTCAATAAAACGATCCATCAGTGTTTTAATCACCGCCACGTTCTCCTGTGTCGCATCCATCATTATTATTAGATCGTTTGCGAACATGGCGCAGATCGGAATTGCGTCCTCAAGGATCTCTGTCACCACTATTCTCTTGAGGTCCTTGTAAACTCGAAGGTTCGTCGCGAGTGCCTCCATGACAATGACAAACAAAAAAGGGGCAATCGGGTCTCCTTGCCGAACAGAACGCTGCAAATGGATGGGGGGGGCTAAATTGCCATTAACTTGCACTCGGGTAGTTGCATTCTGGTGAAGGATGGTTATCCATTTGCGCATGTTTGGCCCAAAATTCAACTTTTCTATCCATTTGTCAAAAGGAACCAGTCAACGTCGTCATAGGCTTTCTCGAAGTCTATGAACACAAATGTTGCATTTCTTTTGGATTGTCTCGAGAGCTTAAGCAGCTCATTTACTAGTAGTATACTGTCATGTATATGCCTACTCTCGATGAACCCGGTCTGAGTAGGATGTATTATTTTCTCCATGACTCCTATCAACCGGTTTGCCAAGGTTTTTGCCAGCATTTTATATGCAACCGTAAGCAGTGTAATAGGTAAACTTTGTAGTTCCTTGTGTTTGTCTGGTCCCCCTTCTTGTAGAGGAGAGTGAGAGCCCCTTATCCCACGAACTCCCCCATCCTTCCTGACTCCCACACCGCCTTCTTATAACTCGTCAGGTTTGCCGAAAGGTCTGCCCAACATTTCTCTCATAGTTCTTTGGGCAGACCATCTATGCCCGGGGTCTTCTCCTCCTCCATCTGCATCAACGCCGTTCATATTTCCGATTTGGTAATTGGCGCCTCCATGGCGTCCTCTGCGCATCGTCGAGTTTGCTGCTTAGGGGGACCAAGAAGTTTTCTACCTCTCTCTCCCTTGTCTCGTGGGGGCGATTATTGTATCGTGAGGTGAACAGGTCCTGGTAGAAGGATCTTGCTATCTGGATACAGCGGGGGGTGGTTGTGCCAAAGGGGGCATGTGGCTGCGAATCATCCATTAATGCCTCGATGGTTGTTCTTCCAACCTTGACTTTGACTTTCGCGAAGAATTTAGTGTCCATTGCTCCTTCCGTTCTCTATGCATGGAGTTTCCCTCTAATTCTTATACCTTGCCACCGATTCTCAGCGAGGTTTTATAATTGTTTTTTAATTTCTTGTATTTTGGTTAGGTCTGTTGGGTCATGAGGAGGTTTTTGTTGGTACATAGATTGCAGATTTCGTTGCAGTTCAATTTCGTGTGCATGTCTTTTGGCTGGTAACAATTTTGAAAAATCTTTACATTTTCTTGCCCGGAAGGCTAAGTCGTTATTAAACCAGGCTACCGTATCCTTGATCACTTCCTTTTGTTCATGCCAGTATGCCCAAACATCTTTTAGATAGTCGAGGAAGGGTCTCTTTGCTAGAACAGAGGTATTCAATTTGTAATACCAGGCCCCTGGTCTGGTTTCTTTCGAAATGTTGGTCTGACCACACATAGCGTGATAAAGAGTTGGGTATGGACTTGGTGGGAAAACCCCTGCTAGATGAAGGGTTCCCTCCATTTATTATGAGATTAAAATAAGGTCGATCCTTGAGCGGGATTGCCTGTTGGAGTGGCTGTTGCGGAAGCAAGTGTTTGTTTAGATCGGAAAGACCTGCGCAACGTATCATAGATATTCAAGGACGTTGTGAGATCTGCGATATTATTCTCGCCCTCTTCTACATATCTTGGGCAAGGGGAGGCGAGGCGCCACCGGTTCATCCATATGTCCGGTGCCGCGTTAAAATCTTCTGCTATTACTACGAGTATTCCTTCATGAATTTGGGTTTTTAGAATTTCAAAGAAGGCCCTTTTATCGCCCACCTTGTTTGGCCCATATATGCATATGATGTTGACTACTTCTATTTCTAGCATTGCCAAGATCGATTCCCATCGCCCTTGTGGGTCGGCCGCCCAGTTTAGTGGCTCCACTCTTGTGCCTGGGGGTAGCCGAATGGCTACCGCTGCGCTGCCTGCCCTCGGGGTGTGGGCTCTAAAGGACTGATGTGGCCAGAATTGTTTGTGTATGTAGTGGTCATCCGGGTTGTCCATAAGATGCGTTTCCTGTACACATACAATGTCTGGCCACTCCTTCCCTCCCACCCCCTGAAGTTGTTCATAGATCGCTTGTCTTTTGTTTGCGCCTGCGGTGGCGAGTCCATTGACGTTAATCGTTCATAGGTCTAAGTCTGCTGCTCTTTTCCCTTCGATCCAATCCTTTTCCTTCCCATACAGCGCGTTAATTAAATCCATAACGCACTCTTAGAACAACATTTCCTACCTCGGCCACCTACAGGCTCTCCCAGTTTGCGTTATCTAAGTCTGAGGGGGTCTTCAACCAACCCCTCCTGAGAATGGTACCAAGAGTTGTGCATAGATCTATCTCCGACCAATAGTTGTTGCCCTTGATCTTGAGAAGTTGGAGATCTAACAGGGCATTGTGTGAGTACCAGCGCAGGCCCGCCGTTTTGGTGTGCTCGAATCTCATAAAAATGTCCCGTTTTGACATGTGCTGCGACGGTGAGCGAACCACCCTGATTGCCTGGGCCCCTGGTTGGTAGGTTTTGCTGATGAAATCCCTCGTGCCGTATTCTACAGAGAACTTCGATTTCCATCCATGGATTGTTACTTCCCCGTACTTAGACATAGGCAGTTCAAAGAGTCTGATTTCCCATGTCCCCTCATCCTTCTCACTACGGGAACCAAAATGCCATTGCCATCCAGAGGGAGCTCGTATTTGCCTTGTTCAAGTGCATGGCGCAATTTAGACCATTTGCACCCCACCCCGACAGGAGGGTCCGGGGTAGGCGGCTTTGGGCCTCCTGCCTGTTGCACTTGCTGCTTGCAGGCTTCCTCGCAATCTTGTCCTGGGGATGTCAGATCAATAACTTATGCTGCATCTTTTCTTTCTTTCGTCCTTCTCATCCCCTGTGCTATCCAATCTGTTCTGATTATTAGTTCTCCCTTCTCTTTGTGGGTTCTCCGTTTCATTTATGTTATATATATTATCTATGTTGTCCGTCCTTTTGCTTGGGATAGTCTCATCTCCCTTCCCATCAGGGTTTATTGGGGTCAACTCCTGTCTCTTATACACATCTAGATGTGTATAAGAGACAGCCCCTGTGCTATCCAATCTGTTCTGATTATTAGTTCTCCCTTCTCTTTGTGGGTTCTCCGTTTCATTTATGTTATATATATTATCTATGTTGTCCGTCCTTTTGCTTGGGATAGTCTCATCTCCCTTCCCATCAGGGTTTATTGGGGTCAACTCTTTGTGCTCTTCAGCTTGCTGGGTAGGGGTCGGGATGTCTGTCATCGGGGGTTGGAATCTTTGGAGAACTATGAACAGGAATCGCTGGCATGCCTTTTCTGCCAGTTCATGTCCCCAGGCAGCCCGTGTACAGTACCGTTTTTAGGTTGGGGCTGCTTTCAAGCAGTGGTATGAGCTCGCCATAAGTTGTGTCCCAGAATTCGTTTTTAAGGCCAATGAATCTTTGTTGGAGGTTTTCCATTAACCACTCAGCCACTGTCGTAATCTGTGTGTCCAGCGCAACTGGTGTATTCGCCGGTTGCTCTGTTTGGGTCGTCGTTGACCTTAACCCATCCCCTTCGTCTTCCTCCTCCTCTCTTGCCTCCTTCATTACAATATCTGGAGGGGGGAGACCCCCTCCGGGAGGTCTTCCACTTCCATGGGTGTGGTGTCGAATGCCTCATTGAAAAAATCCAGTTGTTGGGATATCTCTTGCTGTGAGCGGGGGGCACTTCTTTCTCCCTGACCATCCTTGCTCGACTCAGACTCTCCCCTCTCCGTGTTTTCGCCTGCTTTTTGTTGTTGTGTTCATGCTTGTCCTTCGTCCTTGCTCGACTCAGACTCTCCCCTCTCTGTGTTTTCACCTTCTTTCTGCTGTTGTGTTCGTGCTTGCCCGCCGTCCTCCACCATTGCAACGTACTCTGCCGCGTCTGGCCCCAAACCTGATATTTTTTTCCCCCCTTTTTCTGCACTGTCTTTTTTCACATAAATCTTTTTACCTTTGTCTGGGGCACATTTGCTTGTATCCTGATTGGCCTAGATTGCCTGCTGCCCATCTGTTCAGTCCCGTTTTTGCTGTTTTCCCACTTTCCCAAAAGGGATCCCTCCTCCCACGGGTGCTGGGGGGGAGGGGCCAGCGTGGATGGCTGGTTTCCTTTTGTCCATTGTCTGTCTTTTTTCCTCGGGTGCTGGGGGGGAGGGGGTAGTGCGGCTGGCTGGTTGTCTTTTGTCCATTATCTGTCTTTTATCCACTGCCTGTGGGGGGGGTGGTCCAATGGTCAGGTGGTCTGGTATCCTCGTTGGGCTCCCCTCTCCCCTCCCACACTCATCCCGTCAACGCCCCCCGTTGATTAGCTTCCTCTATGTACACCCATCCCACGTGGTTCGGGTCGACTGTCCTCCAGTGCGTCTCCTTGAAAGGACCCTGAATCAGTCGACCTGTCACCATCCCCCTCTTGGCCAGGTGTTGGGAGCATGTGAGTTTCGTACAAAGGTGACCATATGTTCGACACTTAAAGCACCATGGTCGTAGTTTGTGGGTCGTGTGAATCAGGTATGTCCTGCCCCCCAATTGGTATGGGATAATGTCATCAAGAGAGAAGGGTTGGTCGGAGGGGAAGTCCAATGCCAGCATAAGGTAGTCGTCTCTTTTGGCTACGTATGCCGGGAGAGGGTCTATGAAGCCGACAATGTTGTAGGTTTTACCGAAATCGTGAATGAAACCCGCCTAAATTTCCACCGGAATGTGTCGGAATTCCACCCAGTAGTGATCTTTCATCATCAGTTCGCGCCTTTCCTCTGGATCCAATTTTCTTGAAGCCCATGAGTAGATGCGAACCTCAGATCGCCCGATCTTAGGCTCTTCCATACATGTTGAGCACAGTAACCACTGTCGAGGTCACCGGCTGAATCAAGAAATAGTCATACACCTCTTCCATACTTCCTTTCACCTCCACAATCCTTTCATATATCGATTTAATTTTGTCGTTCGTGGACTTGTACGCCACGTCATCGTGAAAAACCCAGTTGCTTGCAAATTATGACGTACATCTCGTCCCTTTCCGCCAATTTGTTAGAAGGGAAGGGTTTTATCATCATTTTTTTACCCCCTTGGTCGATGACCTTGTTTTCTGATGGCCTAAAAAAAAAGGACAGGAAGAAGGCACGTGCCGATGAGGTATCCGTCAACGGCCTCCCCCCGTTTCACCTGGAGGTCTTTACATGGAGCGGGCTCTTCACCCTATCTGCCCATGACCTGGGCCCTTCTACTACCTTCCCTGCTTCCTCGATTTCCTCCACTTGCTTCCCCTTCCCCTATTCCTCTTCCTCCCTCTGTGGTGAGTGACTGCCCACTATTTCCTTTCCCCCCTCCTTCCTTACTTCTTGTTTCTCCATCCCCCATATCTCCTGCCCCCGCTGGAAGAGGTGATTGCCCCCCATTCCCAACTCTGTCGATTTTGTTGATGTACTTTCGATCTCCCTTCCTTCCTCTAGCTCCATCTCCACTTCCACTCCCTTTTGTGCATGAAGATTACGATCGATGACCTTCTGAGTGGCCACCTGTTTCGCCTGAAGGTCACGTTCCCATCCTGTTTGTCCCATGTGTATTTTTATGGGGGTCTCTACTTTTTCCTGTTGTCGGCTCTTTGTTGCGAAGTTGGCTATCGAGGGGTCGGGGGTATTTATGTCTTTGATCCCCTTCGGTTTGTTGAGGATGGTGTGCATCACATGTTGTATCGCCCCCCGATAGAATAGGAGGGAGCCTGCTCCCCCCCAGCCTCCCTTTCCTCGGCCCATGTTAGTTGTTATTGACACTGTTCCGTTAGCTCTTCCCCCCACCTCAGTTTCCTTGATAGCCTTTTGCACCCGGTTTTTCTTCGTTCTCGCCTTTGTCTCGTGATAGATCTTTAGTCTGTGTCTGTGTATTTTTCTTCTTTCAATTTATTAATCGTCCCGTTTTTTCCTCCTTTTTTCCTTCCTCGAACCGAGTTTTTATTTTTTCTTTATTTTTGATTCTTTCAAAGCATTAGATATGGAGTGTTCTGCAATTGGCTGGTTTGAGTAGGGGGAGAGGGGGGAGCGGGTGGGGGGGGGGGGGTTGAGAAGATTTACCTGTCCTGGCGTTTCTCGTTGCGCTCTGTCCCCGTCCAATCTTCCCAGCTGCAATCTCTTGTTGTCGCTCTACATTATCGTGAGTTGACTTCTTATTTTTCTCCCTCTATCTTTTATCTCCCCTGTTCTCTTTCCCGTTGCTCCGTTCACTCTCTTTCACTTCCTCTTCCACCGGCGATATCACTCTTTCCTTTGGGTTATTGATCTTCCCCAGCAGTCCCCGTCAACGAGCTCCTCCGTCTTCAGAGTTCTATTTGCCCACCTAATCTGTCGCCCTTCCCGTCTTTCCGGTCGTCACTCCTTACCATACTTTCCGATTCTTACTGTTACCGCCCACCACTTACTCGTCCTCGTTTAGTCTCCGTGCTGTTGAATTCTTGCGCCGTCTTTCGCTTGTAGTTCCTTTGCCTCCTCGTGCATTGCTGTCTCCAGTTCCCGAACAGATTTGCTGTCCCCGTTCGGCTTGTGAATCACTGTCACGACCTTAGTCATTCGTAACCGTTGACACATCGCAGTACCCCATCCGACTGAAGATCAGGTCGCCTTGCATAATCGTCATCCTAGGAACTCGCAGCCTCACTGTTGACTACTGCCACGTCAGTCGCGGATAAAACTTCCTTTTGATGACGAAGGGCTTTCACGCACACTTTGACTAAGAAGGGCTCACTCCACTCGGTTCCAACGACGATCAACCGCAGTCGATCCCGCCCGAGCCAACTGTAGCCTATATGCAAAGGCTACGATTATGGAACCCATACGTGACACCCGCAAAAAGGCATCAGTAAACTTTCTTCCCGCGTATGAGAACGCCGTCCACGTCAGCCCGTGACGTGGTGCGTACTAGTGCCCTTACCTGCCATGCGTGCGCGAAGCGCTTCCGTCGGGTCTCCAGCTCTTTTCTGTCTAACCATAACGCCACCACGACGTGAATCACGGCCATGAGAGCATGGTCATATTGTGAGGGGGGGAGGTTGAGTTTCCTCAACGGCCAAATCTGGACGCGTTTGTGAAAATGTACAGAAATCCCGTCGAGTTTCCACATTCAGGCATTGAGGGAACTCATCGCTGCCAGTGCTAGCGCGATGCCTCTCTCGCTCTCTCTCTCTCTCTCTCTCACACACACACACAGTTTTGTGGGTGTTCCGTTCACACTCGGCCCAAAAGCGAAATAGGCAGGATGGTGTCATGTGGTGAAGTGCACTCTCTCTCTCTCTCTCTTTCTCACACACACACACACACACACACACACACACACACACACACACACACGTAGAGTTTTGCGGGTGTTCCGTTCACACTCGGCCCAAAAACGAAATAGGCAGGATGGTGTCGTGTGGTAAAGTGCTCTCTCTCTCTCTCTCTCTCTCTCTCTCTCTCTCTCTCTCTCTTTCTCTCTCTCTCTCTCTCTCTCTCTCTCTCTATCTATCTATCTATCTATTTTGCAGGTGGTCCATTCACACTCGACCCGAAAACGAAATAGGCAGGATGGTGTCGTGTGGTAGAGTGCACTCTCTCTCTCTCTCTTTCTCTCTCTCTCTCTCTCTCTCTCTCTCTCTCTCTCTCTCTCTCTTGCGCGTGCGCGCAAGTGTCACAGTTGACTTTGTTTTCTCTTCTGCCCTCTGTTTGAGCTGCGGCATTGCCGCGACGGGTAGACTTGTTCTTTATAATGGATGATGGCCTTGAGATATCATCATTGACCTGACTGGCCTAAGGTAATTCGGAGTTATTATATTTTGTTTATTGGATTGCACCTGGATTCGGACTTGGGCCTGTATTTCAACCGTTCATTGGGTGTACCAGTTGAGCTAAGGCCCATTGTGTCCAAACTAAACTAGGCCCCCGCTAGTGAGACTCGAACCTGGCTCTATCTGCCAAGAAAAGAGTGGAGACTTCCAAGGTTCACGGGGCTCCTTCAAGTAGAATGAGCGGAGAAAAGAAAAAACACAGAAAAAAATGTGGGGGCAACATGCATCCCCTCTGATGGCTGGAGGGAGACAACAAAGCTATGTTTGGAGGGGTCCCATGTATAAGCCTTAGGAGTAGTGGTAGGTAGGTAGTCAATCAAGGTGAATCGAAAGAATTCGAAAGATGATTTGAGAGAACGAGGCTCGTTGGACACTCCTTGGGGCGTCCTTGGGGATGAGGGAAGTTTCCTTGGGGGTTTTAAAGGAAATTCCCGCCGTCGTTCCACCTATCCTTGGGGTGGTCTCCTAAGGATGATTCCTTTCGGTTGTTGGCGGCCATTTTTATAATATTATAGTCAGCCGCGGGGGGGCCAATGCCTTGGTCCATTGGGTGATGTCCATCTTGCTACAGTGTGGTCCAACTCCGAAATGCGGGAAATTTTGAAAGGCGTTGGCAACCGAAAAAAAAAAACCCTTACCTCCCCGTTCGAAAATCAAATTTCAAATTGGGTGTTGGACGTCACGACGGCGGCGGGGGGCAGGTGGCATCCATATCTGCGATGGTGGAAACGGGCATTCGCAGTGGAGTCCTCGTTCATCGTCACAAATTTTTTAGCGCCCCGTGAAGGTCCATCGCCGACGACGGATGTGCGAAGTTGACGACAATAGAGAATACGACTATGGCGGCGACAGTGACGACCGTGCTCTTTCGTTGTCAGCAAGAGAGGGCGTTGGGCAGAATGAGAGCACAAATCCGCGCACGGAGGAGGAAGACGCTTCATCAAGTCTCGGTCGAAGGGCTAGATACCGTAGCCATCACCGAGTCTGCAGTTCAGGTTTGCTGCGCCATGGGTTGCAGTGTTCTTCCACGAGTGACGCCGAGGTGGTGGATGAAAAGGAGGATGGGGGAGGCATGGGAGGATCTCAGGCAATGCGATGATGCGATGGAGGAGTACTTCTGGGAGAAGTTGCGTACGCCACCACGTGTCTTTCGGGTGATGGCGATTATATCCAGCATGGACGACCGCCCGTGGGATGTGTTGCCGATGTCGATGTCGACTGCAGTCGGTGTCGATCCCTCCTCTTCTCTGTTGGAGGCCTTCGATAGAGGTTGGCCATCAATGATAGAGGAAGCACATGTGGAACAGGAGGACCACGACAAACAAAATTGTGACTACGAGCAGCAGTGGCAACCTTCAATAGAGGTCAGCCATCAACAACACATACGACATACCTGTAATTCTATGACGACGGTGAAAGTCCACCGAACGACGACGATGAAGGGAGCAAACGGTGGAGGACAACATACGGTACACGCACTCTAATAGGTCGTACACCCTTGCACTGCGAGTTGGGCCGTGGCGTGCGCGGTGGCTTCTGGAGTGGTCCACTGAAGACCTTCTCTTCGCCTGCCGCCCGTCCATGCTGACATCCTTCTTCGCAGACCACCTCTTACATGTACGTCCAGACACCTTGCCGAGGATGCAGACGTGGAAGAAGACAACAAGGACAAGCAAAAGGATGACCCGGAGCAGCAGCGTCAGCCTTCGAAAAACGTCGGCCATGAAAGGCAAGTAGGGAAGGGAAGTAGCTAGACGACGACGGTATACCTCCAGCAAACAACGAAGAGGGCTGCAAACGCTGACCCCAGCATGGGAGAAATGCCTTGTAATGTTTTTCATTGTGGAATACAGTGGGCGATCGGAGCAAGGGGGGTCGGCTGAAGTATTCAAATTTGCCAACCGTTCGACCCCTTTCTGTTTAGCGGCACGCACTGCGAGGGAGAACACTGTTCGACGACGTCCGCGGGGGGCGGACGGCCACCAACGGTTACCGTTGGCGTAAGGTTTCTGGAAGCCGAACGTTGAAGACCCAAGATGTCCGTGCTCTTCCCGGTAGGAATTCCAATGGACCAGCCGACGAAAAATTCATGCCGATGACGGGTGCCCTCGCCGCTCCAATTATCATGGATCCTTGACCTCCAAGGGACCTCAGGAGGTCCCTTGGGGAATGCCACCAAATGGCTGTAGCCCGAGGACGCCCCGAGGATTACCCAAGGAAATATTTTCACTTTTTTTTTTCGTTTTCATCCCCGAGGACAGGTGAAACGAAATTTTCCTCGGGGGATTTACGTGCCCGAGGAGTGTCTAACGAGCCCCAAAGAGAAAGAGACAAAAAAAGCTCTATTGAAAAAAAAAAAAAAAACTAATCTATACTCTTCTCTCAATCTTCTTTGTATATATTTTCGTCATGTATCTCATCCTCTCGCTACTCTATGTATAGTACAGGGGAACACCAACCAAACCTGGAAGTCTCCCCAGCCCGCGGGGTAGGTTGGCTCTATTTTTGGGCAACTTCATGGGGCGACTTTCAGAAGTTTCAGTCTACAGATATTGACTGACCGTGAGGGCACGGGTGCGCAGCCCGTAGTTTGTATATGCTTGATTGATAAAGGAGGCGTTGTTGGTGAGGTTTAGAAGTATGCACTTGCAAATGCAATGCAGGTGTGTCGTTTCAACCTGCGGCCAAGGCCGCGCCCTTTCCGATTTCAGACTTTTCCACTTTTCCACCCTGCCGCCCCTTTGCCACCGTTTTGACCAAAACCCAGCGCGCCGTCCCACGGGCAGCTACTGGTCCCGCATTTTTCAAAGAAACTGCCACCACCCCCAAAAGTTCCACCCTGCCGCTGCTTTGCCACCGTTTGGACCAAAGCGTGGGGTCCAACGGGCAGCTCCCGGTCCCGCATTTTTCAAAGAAACTGCCACCACCACCCAAAGTGTCGTGCCTGCACCTGCCTGCATTTTTTCGAAACTTCCAACGACCAAACGAGCCCGAATCAACCACCACCAGTATAATGAAGAACGACGAAAATGTCTCAGGGTGGGAAAACGCACCCCTGACGGGCTGCGAATAGCCATAATAATTGTGGGTTCTATCCGGAGGGGGGGGGGTGTAGCCGAAGAAGCTCCTTCATTAGGGCCCAGTGCCCAAGGCAAAATACACCAGGCATTGAAAAAGGTTCCAAATGCAGGGGCCGCAAGGTCTCCAATCCTGCGCATTTGGCCAAATTGATTGTCAACTCGGAAAGAAAGAGAAAAAGAAGAAAGAATTCCGATTGTCAACCGCAAAAGAAAAAGGGAAAAAATTGATGTCGAGTCTTTGTCGACGGTCCAGATCCAATGTTTTGATCAGGTGGATCAATTTTGAGATTTACCCTGCTGCCTCCGTCTTTCTTTCCCCGCGCAACATTCGCGATTTCCAAACTCGAACGTTCGGAATTCCAATTTTCCAATCCCCTTGTTCCAGTCTTCCATCGTTGTGCTGCCTAACCAAGGTAGTGGAACCCTTCATCCCTCCCTCTGTCGCTGTCCCTTCCCCTCTCTGTGCTTGCTACTTTTGTTTGATTATCGCCGCTCTCTTTCTCTCTCTCTCTCTCTCTCTCTCTCTCTCTCTCTCTCTCTCTCTCTCTCTCTGTGTGTGCTCGCTCTCTCTCTCTCTCTCTCTCTCTCTCTCTCTCTCTCTCTCTCTCTCTCTCTCTCTCTCTCTCTCTCTCTCT
>BFEA01000126.1:1877206-1889098 GCA_003427395.1 Chara braunii
TGGAGGGGGAAGATTTATTACCCTCCACTGTGGAGGGGGAGCATTGATCACCCTCCGTGGAGGGGATTGACTTGGGAGGGGGAACATTGATTACCATCCTCCGTGGAGGAGATTGATTGACTTGGAGGGGGAGCATTGAGTACCCTCTGTGGAGGGGATTGATCCCTATTTTATCTTTTCTCAGTGGAAGTTGTATTGAGTGAGCACCATCATACTCTGTTGTGTGCTGACCAGCTTTCGTACCAGACTGCCCGATAAAACCCTAAACCCTACTGCTATGTGACTGATCGAAACACAATTCAGCAGAGTACCAACATGTTCCCCTGAATATGTCGATGCTGCGTTGCATTTCAATCAGTCACACAGCAGCTATGGATATCTGGTTTTCGACATGGGGAGCTGCTGTGTGACTGATTGAAATGCAACGCAGCATCGACATATTCAGGGGAACATGTTGGTACTCTGCTGAATTGTGTTTCGATTAGTCACATAGCAGTAGGGTTGAGGGTTTTATCGGGCAGTCCGGTAGGAGCCAGATTGAGAGGGATAACTTGGGTTTGTTTTTCTGGCATGTTTGTTTGAAGGGTCAGCATGGCAGCAGGGACGGATGCTGTAGTGAAGAAAAAAGAATGGTCATACTGTAGTACATCGTTGCAAAGGGACCAACAGGCCCAGCTCAGTTGGTACACCCGTGGACTGTTGAAGTATGGACCTGAGTTCGAACTCCAGTGGAAGCAGACGAGTGAAATCCTTGTGAAGGGATGCAATCAATGCTGCGAGGGTTCCCTAGGCCGTAACAATGGGCATACTGGTAGTAAATCCTTGCAAAGGTACCAACAGGGCTAGCGCAGTTGGTACCCCGGTGGACTGTTGAAATACGGGCCCGAGTTCGAACTCCAGTGCAAGCATACGAGTGAAATCCTTGCGAAGGGATGCAATCAATGCTGCGAGGGTTCCCTAGCCTTTCTTTTTTTTTTTGTGTGTGTGTAATGTATTTAAAAAAGTCCAGGATGTTGTAGAGGCTAATTACCACTGCAGGCACACAGGGATTACCGGGAGCGATGAGCTTTCGCAGTCCTAAGATACGAGGTCACCTCCCACCCTACCACTCATCAATACTCCCAGCGTACCCCCTAACCCAACTATCTTACCTCAGTGTAACCCACTCAGGACCATCACCCAACCGCTAGGTGGGTGACTTGGACCAGACAGTAGTATTAGGCACCAAGGCTAGCTAATACCCCAGCCCCAGTGGAAGCGAAATCGGACAGGCCTCGCTGTACGGGAAATTCGGACGCTAGGCACCACTATATTCTACCAACCTCGTATCCTTATTGTAGAGATCATAGACCCCTGGGTTTTATTTTCGGGGACAGCTAACTAGCAGTCAGTACCCCAGCCAGACAGCCTACCGTCCTTCCCCTAGCCTACCCAAGGCCAGGTGGAACTCAGACTGACAGTCTTACCGTCCTTCCCCTAGCTTGCCCCTATCTTGGCTAGGTGGAACTCAGAACACTATGCTCAGACAAGTCCTCTTCGGCCTAGCTCCTGTTCTGGGCAGCATCAGTCGAATTCCTATTCCATCAACAAGTCAAACGACACATATGCTTAAACGTTTCCCTGTTTAAAAAATAATAAAAGTTAAATTACACGGGGAAACATTTAACTTTTATTATTTTTTAAACAGGGAAACGTTTAAGCATATGTGTCGTTTGACTTGTTGATGGAATAGGAATTCGACTGATGCTGCCCAGAACAGGAGCTGTGCCCAAGACGACTTGTCTGAGCATAGTGGTTCTCAGGCTTTTTGTTTTTCTTTTTTTTTTGTAAAAGATGAAAGAATATTACAACATCAGGGGTGAAGTCCCACCGCCCAAGTTTAAGTTTAGAAAACGTAACGTGTGACACCATTTTGACATTAATAAATTCGAAACAAGAAATGAAAAAACTGAAAAAAATCGCTAGAAACAGCTTTTCTCCTTATTTTTTATTGAGTAACTCAGAGAAATGAAACACGTCTGGCACAGTCGGAGTGAATGTCTCCGTGGAAAAGGGATACTTCCCGTGGTGAGGGGGTCACCATTCATAAAATGGACAGGGACAACGTGGATGGCCAGATGCGTTCAGAAGGAAGAGAGTTTGATGAGAGAGAGCCAAACAGAGCTGTCAGAGCTCCTCCGTTTCAGGGTGTAATGATGTCTTAAAAAAAAAAAAAACGAAAGGCAAATAAGTTGAGAAATGTACCCTACCCTCTGTAGGGTAGTTTTCTCAATGGAAAATGGTTTCCGGCCCAAACGGAAAGGGCCAAATCATACGTCAAAACGGATTTCAGGTCAACGAAAAAATATACAAAACCACCAAATCTAATAGGTTATTCTCCTGTGTTTCGGTACCCTTAGATTCTCAATACATCAACAGCAGAGCTCCGTCCCACCATGCCACCCGTGATAGAAAGCTCAGCGTTGAGAAAACTCAACTTCGGCGGTGGGACTTCACCCCACAGGTGGGCACACAGCGACATTCATCAGTTTTTTTTTTTTTTTTTTTTTTCCCACATCAGCGTGGTTCTATTTGTTGCATTCGTCTCTTTTGCAAGGAATATTAGCGAGAGCGAAAGACTGAAAACCAAGTTGCAAAATCATGAAGTAGTCCAGATAGTCAGGTACCAAGCAGAGAGCATAATGCACCGAAATACCATCCATATAAGAGCAATACAATGAACTCGAGTGCCAACGCCAATGCTCTCTGGTCACACCAACACTGTATCCAATGCTGCCCCTACTGTCTGGCGAGCAGCGCCCAGCCTACACAATTCAGCCTATCTATCCTATCTACGATCATGTGACTGGATAACATCAAAGTTGAAGACCGATGTATGTCATCACCAATGTCGACCGCCAGCATACACCAGGTACGTTCTCTCTTCTCCCCTTATCACCCCTTGATTCCCTCTGCATGCGCCTCCTACCCGAAGACCACCATCGCCATCACCTGCACCCGCACGCTGGGCCCGGCTATGGCTGCTGTGCGGCCACTGCCACTGCAGTGCCCTCTCGCCTCTTGCACTCGCGTGCGCCCTGGCCTGGCCGCATAGCGCAGCTTCACATGCCGTAGCAGCAGCGTAGCCACATTGCCTGCTCAGGCCAGAATGCCTCTGCCTGGTAGGCTGCGTGGGCCTGGCTGGACGAGTTTCCCGTAGCTTCCAGTCGAGTCCCAATGTCTGTGCCCAGGCCCTCCTTTACTGTTATGGGCCTGGGCCCTTTCCAGTTGGGCAAACCCAGGTGGCCCTCCAGGCTCCAAGTGTTTGCCACATTCTCATTGGCTCGTGGTGCCTGTGTGACGACAATGCTGTTTTCTCATTGGCTCACGACTGGTGCGTGATGTGTTGGCCTTACACTGCGTGCCCAGGGCGCAACCACTCGAGCCCTAGGCTCAACTGCACGTTGCAGCTGCTTTTTCTGGAAGGAGCCAGGAGAGGCTCACGTTGCTCTGTAACCAACTGGCGTGCTGCAACTGTCTGAATACCCGACATAAGGAAAAATGTCCAGAGTGGGCCCCTCGCAAATATTTAAACCCGCCGTGACATAGGGCAGGCACAAAGCTTGCTGGGGGCCGCAGGCCAGAACACTTGCATGTCTAATAAGGGGCCCCCAAGGGATCATTCCTCACATTCCATCCCCCTTAGCTTTGAAAGTCCGTTGAGATGCTTTTACGCAGGTGCCTTCCCCTTTAACCTTCATTCGTATTCAACCATGATATGAGGTGCTGTTTTGACGAGCCCCTCTCTTGTAAACCAACGGTTTTCTTTTTGATCTGTATGATGCCCGAATCTGACCCGAACTCCCTCGTGGGTTTGGGCGGTCACCTACCTAACAAATAATGTTTCCAGTGGACAAAGGGCTTTGTAAAGGGCGTAGAGTTCCTTTTCATAGGTGAACTTCACCAACTTCTTAGATGACATCTGCTTGCTCGTTGACTTCAACTTATTCTCTTCCTGCTGGCCCAACACTGCGCCAGTGTCATATTGGCTTCCGTCAGTGGTCACAACGAATGGCTTCTTAGGGTTGGGAAGTATGAGAATATTGTGATGCATGATAACATACTTCAATCGTTTGAAGGATAACTCACATCTGTCCGTCTATTCCCATTGTGTGTCGAGGCGTGTTAGATCAGTCAAAGGGGCGACCACCGTACTATATTTTTTTACGAAATTGTGATAGTAGCCACACGTCCGTAAGAATGATTTTACCTCCATCACAGATTGAGGTCATGACCAATCACGAATGCTGGCCACCTTCTCATCTTCAGGCCTCACTCCTTTCGCGGATACTTCATGACCCAAGTACAACATTTTTGTATGCCCAAATTCACACTTCTCTTGATTGATCTTATATTTGTGCTGTCTAAGGAGGCTTAGCACAATATCTAAGTGTTGCGCATGCTGCACGATAAATTTACTAAAGATGAGGATATCGTCGAGGTGATCAGTTGGTTGCGTTCGCTGCTCCACAAACTTGCTAAAGATGAGGATATGAGGTCACACTGGAACCGTTCTCAACCAAGTATCGAGTGCTTCATCCTTCTTGTCACCAAAGAGGGTTTGAGGTGGTTTTAGTGGAGTCTTGGGGTACAGAGGCTGATATGGTCCCATTTGTGGGACCGGCTGCCCTGTAGCTGCAGCAGATGGACCCGAGGATGAAGAAGTCACCGGTAATGGAAGTGGCGATGACAAAGTTGTTGCTGGCCAGATACTAGGCCCGCCCGATGTGGAAGGGACTGTTCTTCCCTTCCTCTGCATGGCACTCAATATTTTGTCAAGGGTGTCCTGGATTCATTCACTTTGTTGTCCATGTACGTATACATGCTCAACATACCCGCCTTCAGGATCTTACTCGTGTTGTCAAGGGTCAAGTCATCTAACCCTTCTATTGCAACTTTGTCTTCCCTTCTGGACTCTAACCTGACGTTTCTATTTCTAGTCTTTGTTTCTCTATCGGTAGCTTCCCTAAGATCCTTCTCTGACTGTAAGCCGATCAACTCCACCTATTGGAGTTCTATTGCTTTCCTAGTGCGCGCACGTCGCTGGCTGTACTGCGAACCCTCCATCTGACTGGATGAGGTGTCTGCACTCATCCTGCTGGACGTAGCATGTGAACTAGACGACATGCCTAGTGTCTGCTGACCTTGAGATGTAGCAGCAAAAGTAGCCATAGTTCCAGCAGTAGTTGTTGTCGCTGCAAGTACTTGCTCCGCTGTTGCTGTTGCTTCCCTCGACCTTTGCGAACATTCTGTAGTTGCCTCTCGTTGTATAATTATTTCGCCCTCAGGTGGTAAGGCTTGTTGCACGATGGGAATTCTAAGTGATGCCTGATGTGTCACCCTTCTACCTTCATATCTCTCCTCCCCACTACCTGATCCACTCATCAGTTAAGCTGATCACTGTCTGCACTATTGCCCTCGATGGGGCCTGCCACAACATGTGTCTGGCCGAGTTGAAATAAAAATAAAAATAATAAATATTCGGCAAATCACTTAGGCTACTGATCAAGTGGGTGTCAACAACGTTTACAAACACTGAGCAGTTGAGCTATTCCTACTTTGACTAGTCTTTCACAACAGCGTCGGACAAAACTGGCTATGGTAGTATACTATATTTCTATTTTGTAGCTGTCTGTTAGGTGTTAGCAGTCTGTCACCATAACTAATCAAAACTGTGCACAAATGTATGCAAAAATGGAAATATTATTGAATTAGTTCGAACATTAATTGAAACCTTCCCTTGTATCCAATGAACCTGATTACATCATCGAGCAGCGGTGTCTATCGTGTGGACAACGACCCCACCCCTGTGCCCAAGAACCCACTTATGACCAGTTTTGCCCTTTGTTTATCCTTGCGTGCAACTAGTCTTACATCCGATGACATAGCTGATCAAAAGGCAATTTAAGGAGGACCCCTGAAGTCCCCAGGAATTATTTAACGTCGTTGACAGGACGATGATCATAGCCAGATATCAGATCCTTGCAAAAGGTTCTTCATAGACGGCCTGGTGTACGTCTCGCATAGGATTGGTCTGTCCTCGTTCCTTCTACAGCGCAACAAAAGCTCAAAGGACAAAGCAGCAAAACATGTGTGCTCTACTCCTATGGGTTGACATGGTGACCATGACCCGTGCTCCGACCAGGGCCCTTCAGATGCAACACCCTCTCCTTCCAGATGCGCCACCAGGAAGAATGTCGATTCTCAAGGTAGATCGCTCACAATATCTGAATGAGAAAAGGACACTCAAGTTGGACTCACTTCCCCTCACGACAAGAAGAGAATGAGATGGGAAGATAAGGAAGGGAACATCGTACTTGAAGATAGCTGCCCCCAACCACAAATTTCTCGCCAATTGAGCCAAATGATGACCAATTATAGCCTCGACACCACACACAATGAAATGGAGTGCCGCCTCTGCCAAAATGCAATGTCAACATGTTCTCATCATCTCACATACACCTGTTGTTGCCACAACTCCCACAATGTCGCCACAACCTTCTTGCCAGACTCCCCTCTACCCAGGAGTGGTTTCATAAGCCAGAGCCAATGTATCCTTACTGCGTAGAAGCTTCGTCAATGCACCGTAACAAAGTCGTTAGCGCCGGTAATAGCGATATCGAACCAGCTCCAATACCAAATTGCAAGGAATATGAGTGAGAGCGATAGATAGAAAACCAAGTTGCAAAATCACGAAGTAGCCTAGATAGTCACGTCACGTTTCACTCCATTGCCGCTGTGTTGTTGCACGTGGCATTTGGCCTGAGAGGCGTTGACTATGTCGATGTCTGTGGAGCACAGTGGAGTTAGCCCTAGGTACCCTGAAGTGTGAGTGATTTCAGTAACGGCCATTGCGGCACTGCTCGCCATCATCCTGGCCATCACCATCACTACCAGGTTGTGACTCGACATCACCCCACTCCTTCCTATCAGGGGTACTGTTCGACATTAGGGTGTTGTCTGTCTTCAGGGGCACAACTTGGACGTGTCATCAAGTACAATCAAGGTACAGTTATCGCCATCAAAACAAGGTACAAGGCTATCAGAGGCGCTGCTCGTTATCAAGCTGATGCTCGTCATCATCATCATCAAGGTTTGTTAGCATCATCATGACGTTAGTCGTCATCATTAGGATATTATCTGTTATCATCACTTGAGGAAAGGGTGTGATTAGTCATTTTTCATCACCATTAGGTTAGTATCATAGCACAGGTCGTTATTTTCAGGAGGTTGTAGTTGTGCTTGTCATCCAAGTATTGGTAATTGCTCGTCGTTTCTAATCATCATTACATCTCTACCAGCGTCATCATCGCAATGTTGCTCGTCATTATCACCATCTGTAGCGTCACCATCATCATCACTATCATTCTCATCACCATCGTCCTCATAAACAATTTCCCTTAATTGCAATCCTTATTAGTGGGATGTCACTGATATCATCTGCACCCGAGCCTCCTCGCCAATATCATCCTTAAAATCTCCTGTTTTAGGGTACTGTTCTCGGTCACCCATCCAACCACAAGTCATCAATACCATCATCGTCATTATCACCATCTGTGGCAGTATCATCGATATCATTATCATCATCATTACTATCATTCTTATAAAAATCATCGTTAATCCAATCTCTCACTAGGGGGTCATTACGGACTCGCCAATACTCTCTTGATAACCCCTTGTTTTAGGGTACTGTTCTCGTCAGCAATTAGTATTTTCTTTTCCGGCACTTTCATCATGATTTCCTTTTCCATGTTCACTCTCTTGAGTGTTTCCATCCTTGGATCTCCATCACAAAATCTTACTCAACTATACACTGTCCTCATGAGATTTTTCTCCAGGTTAATTGGCCGCTTCATCTGATGGGTGTGCTTCAGTCGGGATAGGGCTTTTGTGGTCACAGTTCATATTTTTTGGGGAAGGGTGGGGTTTGGTATTGGGGAGCCTTACTTTACAGGGGCGCTGCAAGGTGGGAGGTGGCTGCCCTGTCGGGGTTGGGGCAGATTTCTGGTTTGTCCTTGTTTGGGGCCGGGGTGGGAGAGTTGGTCGCCTTCAACCCGGTGGGGGCAGATAGGGACAAGGGGAGGGCGAAGGTATCCTCTARGAGGGAATTGGATACCTTTGCGGATGGGGGGGAAGGAGGGGGTCTGTTCCAGGTTGGGGCCGAGGTGGTTTTCCTCGGCGGAGGCAGCATGGAACAGGGGTTGCGGGCAGGGGGAAGTTTCTCTGCACGGTGACTTTTGGAAGCTTCTTGGACAAAGTACGGTATATTAAGCCTTCCGGGGTTCTGAAAGCTAGAGTAGCATCCGGTCTTCTTCTTTATTAGGATATTCGATTTCAGAGATGGTTGTACCGGGATTGACATCGGCAACGTTGCTCTGTTCTGTGCCCTCAGTTTGCCGATGCCAGAACGATGCTGGCCGGAGCTGGGGTGTTACCCTGTAACCTGCGACGGCAGGAGTGTGAGGCCTTGTAGAGAGATTTGGGGTTTGCCGAGGGAGGAAGGTAAGCCAGTGGCGAATTGTGGGGGACCGCCCTGACACCGTATGGGGTCGGGGATAGTCTTGGTGGTGAGAAGAGGTCAGCTATGGATGATGTTGGTCTGGTTAGTACTGTCTTTGAGTAGTAATGTCCCGGTATAGGGAGGGTTGGGAGTTGCTCTATGTTTAGGAAGCTGGAATGACTGATATAGCATAGTATTCAATTTTTTAGTTCTTCATAAAAAAAAAAGAAGATATTGAGCACATACATCACGAACGTCATACATACATCACACCCTCGTTAGGGTTTCGCCTCATAGGGACGCTGGACCCGGTTTCCAGCAGATACATTCACATCACTATATAGGGACGCTGGACCTGGTTTCCAGCAAATACATTCTCATCATTGTATAGGGACGCTGACCCGATTTCCAGCAGGTGTAGCTCCCCACCAATAGATGGAGCCTTCGACGCCGGGTCCTACTTACCGGGGATGCTCTTATCACCTCGTTAAGTAGGTTTCCCCTATACGAAGTTTCAAAAAAAAAAAAAAAAAAAAAAATCATCTACCAACCAGAGAGCACAATGCACCAAGATACCATCCATATAAGAGCAATACAATGAACTCAAGTGCCAATGCCGACGCTCTCTAGTCACACCAACAGTGTATCCAATGTCGCCCCTACTGTCTGGCACCCAGCGCCCAGCCTACACTACTCCGCCTATCTATCCTATCTACGTTCATGCGACTGGATAACATCAAAGTTGAAGTTCGATGTATGTGACGCCATCACCAATGCCGATCACCAGCGTACACCAGGTACGTTCTCTCTCCTCCCCTCAATCACCCCTTGATTCCCTCTGCATGCGCCTCCTACCCGAAGACCACCATCGCCATCACCTGCATCTGCACGCTCTGCCCGACTATGCACCCACTGCGACTGCAGTGCCCTCTCGGCTCTTGCGCCCGCGTGCGCCCTGGCCTGGCCGCATAGCGCAGCTTCGCATGGCATAGCAGCAGCGTGGCCGCATTGCCTGCTCAGGCCAGAATGACTCTGCCTGGGCAGGACACTTTTCTTTATGGAAAGTACGGATCTGTGGTAGGCTGTGTGGGCCTGGCTGGACGAGTTTCCAGTAGCTTCCAGTCAGGCCCCAGAGTCTGTGCCCAGGCCCTCCTTTGCAGTAGGGCAAACCCAGGCGGCCCTCCAGGCTCCAAGTGTTTGCCGCATTCTCATTGGCTCGCGGTGCCTGTGTGACGACAATGCTGCTTTCTCATTGGCCCGCGGCCGATGCGTGATGTGTCGGCCTCACACTGCATGTGGCCAGGGCGCAACGACTCGCACGTCGCAGCTGCTTCTTCTGGAAGGAGCCAGGAGAGGCTCACGTTGTTCTGTAACCAAACTGGCGTGCTGCGACTGTCTGAATACCCGACATAAGGAAATATGTCCAGAGTAGGCCTCTCGTGAATATTTAGGCCCGCGTTCGCTTAGGGTGGGCACAAAGCTTGCTGGGGGCCGCAGCCCATAATACTTGTATGTCTGATAAGGGCCCTCAAAGGGCTCATTCCTCACACTTTTCGGAGTTCTTGTTTAAGCAACCAGTACGTTTCGCAGCTATTTTTCTCTGACACGCCTTTTGGGGGTGAGCAGCTGGAGCTAAATGCCTGGGAGTGCCAGCCAAAACTATGCCCGTGCCTTTTTTTTTTTTTTTTTTTTTTTTTTTTTTGACGCACAGGCCGTCTGGAGCCCGGGTAGAGATGTAATGATGATTAGAAACGACGAGCAATTACCAATACTTGCCTGAGTTTTCGTGCTGTTTTCTTTGAGATGTGCATCTTGCACTCCACGCACATATGAGCACTGATAGTCTTTTGCACTTAAATCGCCAGTACTTCGGCCATATATCGGCCGCGGGAAAAATTTGAGTGGAGTCGTTTCCAGTCCAATGAATTTGGGCGCTCTCCGTGTGTTGCTGTTCATTCAGCCCACGGCCGGCACGTTAACGGCCACGACTTTAGGAAGTACTGGTGGTTTATATAAATGATCATGAATTTGGTTCCCCTTGTAGCTCTCCAAAAAGGAGCAGTTAAAAAAAAAAAAAAGAAGAAGAAAAAAAAAAGAAAAAAAGAAAAAAAGAAAAAAAAAGCAAAAGGAGCAGTTTTGCACACCAGGGCAGGTGAGAGGCCATTAGGTAATAGGTAGCCATGCCGTGTTCCACAACTCCATATCTGGCCTGCCATCAGGCAGTCCAAGAGGCAGTGTTCAAGTGTGGTTTCCAAAAAGGAGGGATTTTGCAGACCAGGGCAGCTGAGAGGACATTAGCCTGCAGCCGACAGATGCGGAGTATGAGGAGGCGGAATGGAAGGGGGAGGAGGAGAAAAAGAGGAGAAAGGAAGAAAAACAGAGAAGAAAGAACGCGTTGCAGGAAGAGAAGAGGAAATTGAGCAGCAGCAGCAGCAGCAGAAGAAGAAGAAGAAGAAGCGCTGGGGAGAAGAAGAGGAACGGGTGGGAACACTGGGAAGTTTTGGGCTGCCGAAGGAGAAGAGCCTGTCCCCTGGGTTTCCAGGGCAATCAATGCTGGCAGGCAGGTATAAGACCTCACTACGGACAAGTCTCTGTACAAGGGATGCTGGACCCTTTTTCCAGCAGGTGCCGCTTCTCACTAATAGACGGAGCCCACCCTAGCGGTGTCTGCTCTTATCAGCACCCCTAGCACCCAGACGGGTGTGTTGTTTAAAATTAAAAAAAAAAAGAAAAAAAAAACGAGCCTGGCAGAGCCCCAAGCTTTGGCAACAGGAGGAGGATGCCTGCCAGCCTTTTTTTTTTTTTTTTTTTAATGGGAACAAGGCTCCAATCTATTCGTGGGGAGCAGCACGTGCTGGGAACCGGGCCCAGCGTCCCATATAGAAATTTACTTAGAATTTTGAAAGAATAGCCTGCCCTCTGGCCACTGCTGATTCTGAGGAGCGGCAGATGTTGGAAGATGAACAGAGAATAGAGGCCTGAAATATGTTCAATATGCCCCTGCCGGAACCGGTTCCAAATTTCCAATATGCCCCGGTAGCTCCCTTTCCAGGGCCAGGGGAACGGCCTTGAGTGCCACCAACGGTCACAGGGGCATGCTGGAAATTTGCACCCCTCACTGACAGGGGCATGCAGGAAACTTCAGAGGGACCAGGGGTACGACAGGGTAAGTTGGCTGTTGGAGGGGCATGCCGCAAATAAATGGAAGTCGGAGGGGCATTTCGAAAATTTTGCTTTTTTGAAAAAGGTGTCCTTTCGAAGAATGGAACACGCAGATAGGGTATGGCTTTTTCTTTTTTTGAAGTTTTTTCCACTACTCAACATTCTTTTTTTTTTTTTTTTTTTTTTTTTTT
>BFEA01000126.1:1910651-1928663 GCA_003427395.1 Chara braunii
GCACGGACCAGCGAAGCATACGTCGAAACCATTGTGTAAGGCGAGTTACATGTATTGGATGTCGACGCTGGCGAGCTCGAATGTAACAAGTCCATCCACGGGCCAGTGTTGACGGAGCATGACCACGTGAGAGCAAACGGCGGACAAGCATGGTTGCTGCCGTTTTGAAATCATGCCAATTGTCACAGATTTGCTCAAACCGCATAAGCTGGCCAGTGAACACACCTGCAGGCTGATGAGATGGAATGTTCGACGTTGCACTAGGMTATCGTATAACAGGAAAATCCCATGCAACGGTCTTATCAAACACACTCAATCTGAGAGATCCGTCTGCTCGTGTCTGCAGTTTCGCACCTAAGAAGGTGCACGAGCCATCTGCCGCAGTGGTCTCCTTCCATTCAAGACCATAATGGGTTGATGATGGTGGCAGACAATCAAAGGTAAGAACATCATCAATGAACCGATATGTAAAAGCATATCCGCGAGCAGCAGAGGGATCCACACGCTGCAGGTTGTCCACGTACTGCGCCTCATCCCAATAGAGTGTAAGATTGGCAATCTCAGGACCAGCGTTTGTACCCATAGGGATACCGACATCTTGATGACGAACAAGGCCATCCGCTGTATACAAATATGTATTTGTAACAATAAACCGAAGATGTTGAAGAATGTCAGAAACAGAAAGAGTGTCAGGTCCCGTATCCGTAGTCCATTCCCCTGCACGGKGTCCACGGACCAGCATACGACGAGCAACACCCGATGAGCGTGTCTGTGTATGCTGCCGTACCTGTGCAAGAGCGTAGGCATGCGCCTCATCAACGGCATTAGCMACATTGTCAAGAATTCGTTGATGAGAAAGATTAGTATACATAGTAGTGAAATCAACTGTATGTGGGGCCAGACCTCTAAGAGAAGCTTTATTCTTTTTGAGGTCAAGCATGACCTCGTCACTGCTCTGAACAATCCAACATCGTCGAATACCTTCGGTTCGAAAGAGTTGATTATCTTTTTCGCGAAGAGTACGGATGACGCCTTGAAGTGCTGTACTCAAACGAGCCGAAGTAGGCGTTGTACTAGCTACCTGCTTGTGAGGCGGTCGGTGATGCAAACGCTGGACTCGTTGGGAAGGGTGCAGGTCACTTCACCGGGCCGTATGGGAAGAGGAAGAAGAAAGATTGTTTCGGGCAGTGATACCAAGAATAGGACAGAGTGTGGGAGGAGATTTATGGGCCTTAAGAACACAGTACAGATACGGCAATGTGTCAGCATGAGGATAATTCCAATGATTGTTCCGAACTGCATGGCTATTCAGAATGTCAGCCACTGATTCAGCAGGCCGAGATACGTAGTACTGTCAAGGTGGCTTGACAGTTTGAATTTGTACCAATTTTTACAGCAAATAGCCAAATTATGTGATGTTTTGTCCACAGGAACAATCGCAAAGGATTCTTGAAGCTGACGCAGGGCCGTATGCGCGTGCCGCAAAGAGCGAGGCTGTCGCAATGGTGATGCGGTAGTCATGTTGCACTCACAGTGACGCAAGACTGCAGCACGCCAATTAGCCAATTGTGGGGCTAGGGTAGCAGCACAGGATTGTCGTGCTGTCGGACGAAGATACGCAGCAATATACTCATCAATACCAACAGCCAATGCTTCAAGTATATGTCCCACTACCCCATTCAGCCGATATTTTGAGCCCTCATAGAACAGGCGACGAAGGTTAGCATCCGGAATCAGATCATAGTTGGCGGAAACAACATGGCCGTCAACCAGATCGGTGCAGTTAGGAAACGCCCGACGACAAGGGCAATCAGCAGCAGCARGTAGGCACAGGTCCGGAGTGACACTCGAGGCCACTTCCGTAAAATTACAGAATTGTACCCTTGTTGGGGGCACGAGTTTGTCACAGATGCAAATGCTGCTAGCTGGCTGGGGGTCGGGGTGTAATGCACACACATCCGGAGAATGCAACACATGGCGCAACTTAGTAGCCTTCAGGATCTCATGCATATGCACAATTCTGATGAAGTTTCCGAAGGTGTCACGGGAATGAGCAGTATATCGTTGTCGGACGTGTTGAAATCGCCGAATAAGGCATTCAAGTTCACGGACGTCCRCAGTCATGTCTGCATTAGAAACATTTATATACAGCCATTGCAGCAGGCGAGCTCGCCAAGCGGGCATAGCCTGCTGAATGGAAGCAACAACTTCGGACCAAGAACCCGCTGCGCCTAATGTCAATAACCGCCGTAACGTTGTTCGTACTGCTAGTTGAGGGCCYGGGCTAATATCAATGGTGAAGGCCCGAGAGGAGACGCCAGTTGGAGACGGGTGAGGAGAAACGGCACAATGATGAGAAGCAGCAGAGGAAGGACCAACTTGCCGCCAGCGATCGGGGTGTGGCTGCCGTCGAGGAGGCGGTAATCGAGACATGGGCAAAACTGCATTGAAGCCCGAAGGGTGCAAGGTTCGCAGCCATCGGACCCAGAAACCCTCTCTAGGTGACGCCGCCCGCCGAAAGAGGGCATGATCAATCTCGCCGCGATCAGTTATGTAGAGCGCACGATCAATACATTCGAGCGGCCAAACAGCAAAATTGAAGGGAGTGTTGTCACATGACGTGATAGAGGTGCCGATGACGATAATCAACAGCAGTATGTCGCACATGCCAGTGCTCCTTCAAACGTTGATGAGCAGTATGGATTGTCTGGCCAACATAGAGACGCCCASAGGRTATATGCACAACAGCATAAACAACTCCAGTAACAGAAAGCGGATCATTGCCTGGCTGGAGCAGCTGCTGGTCGATACCTCTCAGCTGTAGTTCAAAGCGCTCAGTTGCGGTGACAGTATGTAGACAGCGCAATTGCTTTTTATGCCAMGTTCCCGCGGAATACAAATCAGTATTCCAGCGATAATGGGCAAGCCAGTCAACGCGTTGCCGGTTAGAGAAAGGGGGATTGTGGCCCCGTGAACGAAGAGAAGGAAGCGGTGCTGTGCCTGTCGCACCACCAACAGGAAGAGTCCCGAATGAACTAACCCCCTGATTTATCTGTAATGGTAACGACATGTTTTTGTTAAAGAGAATTATGAAAGTTTTCTAATTTTTTGAGTTTTGAAATTTTTTGTTTTTTATTTTTTATTTTTTATTTTTACTCGGTACAGCAAGTGCCCAGGAAAGCAGGACTTTAGGCCCGATGGCTCAGGCCGGGAAACCTGCCATCGTCCTTTCTGCATCCACAGAAAGGTGAGTGGGCATGGGGGCAGCAACCCGGATTTGGCAGACCTTAGGCTGGTCTGCATCCACAGAAAGGTGAGTGGGCATGGGGGCAGCAACCCGGATTTGGCAGACCTTAGGCTGGCCGTAACTATACCCACTACACGGGAAGGGGGGACAACCCATGTCCTTGCGGTGACCGCCATCACAACAATCCTGGACACCATTGAGAAGGGAAAAGAATGTCACAGCACCATGTTTCTTCGCAGGTCACACCCTAACAGGCAATCACAAAACATGAACACAACCTCTAAATATAATCAAGAGTCAAGTTAAACGGAACCACAACAGAGGGCCCGCAATATACAGATGCCGTCCCACATTGGGAGGCGGTGGCTAGCAAAGACAAAAAAGAAATAAGAAGGGGAAGAAAAAGAAACAGAAACAGAAAAAGAAGGAGAAGAAAAAGAAACAGAAACAGAAAAGGAAGGAGAAGAAAAAGAAACAGAAACAGAAAAATAAGGAATATGAAAATTAAAATCTGCCATAAGAGAAGGCATGCGCCTGCTAGTACAGGCCCGACGCTAGCCGCATCATCTGCAAGAGCAGAGAGCTAGCAACGTMGGAGTATATATTGTCACATTGTGAATCAGAGCGCAAAAAAGGGGAAAGAAAAAAGGAAAAGGAAAAAAGGGGGAGGGGGAAGAGGTAAGGAAAGCTCCACCTGTTCATAACCTCTTATGTACAAGGCCAGCCACGTGGATGACAAGTTGAGCGCTTGCTGCCCCCATCCCCGTGTGTCACAAGGACCCACTTGCACGCAGCCAAAAGGCAAAGAGGTAAAGAAAGGGAGGAGGAAACCAAACCTGACAGGGAAAGAAAGATAATCCAATTATCACAAAGCAAATAACACATCCCCATATATCGTCACAAATAGAACTGCCCGGTAATATATATATTCACAATGTGACAATATATATATATATAATACACCTAAAAATAGACGAGCGGAAAGCATGCTCCCACTACACCAATCAACCAACAACCAATCAATCAAAAAAGCGATTCACATCAGTAGAAGCATATCATACAACAACAGGGTGAAAAAAAATAAAACCAAAATACCTACAACATGTGCGTTATACTATTACCCCCTTCCCCGCCCCCTCCCCATACACACACACACACACGCACACACAAACATATGAAGTAACATCAACGCCTTCTCTCCTGTCGGGATGAGCCACACACGCCGCCTTCGATTGCATCCTGATGCAGCTCTGGATGCCAACACTCGACACAATCCCGCCCAAATAAAAAGTAAAAAAAGAAAAGAAAAGAAAAACATAATCCCACCCATTCCATGGCAGATAGCATGATCCTCCTCCTCGATGTGCGGGCTATGACTAACAGAACTAGAAAGAAACAAAATAACGATGTCAACGCTAACGTCGATCTTGTTTCCACTTTCTCCTCACACATGGTGGGGGGGGGGGGGGGGGGGGGGGGGGGGGGGGGGGGGGGGGGGGGGGGGGGGGGGGGAGGCGGGGGTCAAGGAGGAGAAACCCTTGCCAGACCGCGCTGGGACCTCAATAGCAATTCATGCAGACGGCGAGGTGTCGCCCAATTGCCCTATGCTCTAAAGCTTACAAACGCATCAAGCCTCGAACAACCTTCGCTATCTACGCTCTCTCTCTCTCTCTCTCTCTCTCTCTCTCTCTCTCTCTCTCTCTCTCTCCTCCCCCCCCATAATGACGAGTGGCCCTATCGTTGGCATCTAATCTCCTACCGCTAAACGATCCGTGCTATCGGATCCTCTCTCTCTCGCTCGCTCGCTCAAACACACACACACACACACACACACACACACAGAGCACAATGTATTACAACACGTGCGGCTCAATACAACAGGCATTGCATCGCCCATATGCTCAGACAACGATTACTGCAGACAGCACCTGACTATCTCACCCCCAACCCTCGGAACATCCTGTCTACATTTGCTCTCTCTCTCTCTCTCTCTCTCTCTCTCTCTCTCTCTCTCTCTCTCTCTCTCCGCATTTACAGAAAACGTCATTTTCCGCAGACACCCTCTTCCTCTACCCAATCGTGCCATGCGAAAGGGGAGAGCGAGAGAGAGAGAGAGAGAGAGAGAGAGAGAGAGGAGAGGCGGGTCACGACGACACAAGGAGGCGCGATGACGACGACAAAACTGTCGCAAGCGTGACAGTTTCAAGCGGGTTTGAAGCGAGCGACCCCGACCGTGCCTCGTACTCTGCGTCAGTGCAGACGACCAACGACCGGTTAGCATACTTCACAACAGCGTCCCTCAACGTGACACCTGGCAAGATGGGCAGCGGGAAACCCTTTTTCAAATGGAAATTAATCGCGGGAACAATTATCCCTTTGACCACAGTCCGAACCACGGACTGGATCACGGACACCGGAATTCTCCCAATATTGCTCCACTTTTGAGTCAGTTTGAGATCATCCAGCGACGCTCTGCCCGTGATATTATTGCCGTCGATCTCCGCCACTCCTTCAATCGCGACCGTCATCCCCAAGCAGGCAACCGACACAGCATCGTCGTCTGCAATGCCTCGTCGTCGTCCATCAGTCACCATCGCCATCGCCATCTCTCTTGATAATCTTCTTCCTCTTCCGTCTCCTTCTCCTCTTACTGCACTTCGCTTTCCTCTCTCTATTCTCAACCCGAATTCCTCTGTTCCTGCCCTTCTTCTTCTTCTTCTTCTTCTCTCCACGTCTCTCCTCTCCTCCTCCGCTTCCATCGCTGTTCTTCGTTCTCTTCCGTCACCTTCTTCTCCTTCCCCTTTCTCCCTCCTCCCCCGTCCTTCTCCTCCTCCACCTTCTCCCTTCTCCTCCTTCCCCTTCTCCCTCCTCCCCCTTTCTTCCTCCTTTCTCCCTCCTTCCCCTTTCTCCCTTTCTCCCTCCTTCCCCTTTCTCCCTCCTTCCCCTTTCTCCCTCCTCCCCCGTCCTTCTCCTCCTTCACCTCGTATTCTGCTTGTCTCGTCCACGTCCACCTCTCTTCCTCCTCTTTCCTTCACAAGCACTTGTTCTCCCTTCACAACTCCCTCCTCCTCCTCCTCCTCCTCCTCCTCCCCTAGCTCTGTTTGTGTAGCGTTTGCCACTTGGATTGTCAAATCCGTTTGCACCTCCGCTTTGATCCCCTCCTCCCTCAACAAGACCACAGGCGGCGAGGTCACCATCACGTCCAGATGGATGGCCCTATTAGGATACTTGAGATACAGCTGGGGGAGCATGAATCGCCAACTACTTGTGTTCAGCCGGATGGGGGACTTGTCCGGCAATTCGTCCACAGACCAATGGAAGGATCCAGAGGCGTGATATACCGCAGAGGCGGAGTTGAGTACGAACTCGCTAAGCGCAACAGTGACCATCTTTTCCACCTCCCCGCATGCCGTCGCAAGCCGCGGAACCTGCGCCGGCGGCGGCGGCGGCGCATCCCGGGTGCCGCCGCCGCTGCCGCCGCCGCTCACGCTAACGAATTCCCCCTTCGTCCCGACTGACAGGTACTCGGGTTGCATTGTCGGGTCGGAGACGATGGTCACATCAATCGCTGCCACGTCATCGATCGGAAGCCGACGTGGCAAGCCCTGCACGTAGGCGTCAAGCTTGCCCACTGACGCGATTACCCCTTTGGTTATCGCGTCCTGGACCGCCGACTTGATCTTCTCCGAGAAGCTCCTGATGAACCAATTATACAGCCAGGAGACGCCGCCGTGCATCTCGATCTGCAAATCTTCGATGAAACTTCCGCACTCTATCACCGAGATGACCAGCGTGCCGTTGAACTCCGTCATGGTGAACGTCACGCCAGACTGCATGCCGTGCAGCGTGATGTCGGCCGTCCCCTCGTCGCCGATCGGGATCGGGATGTAGGGATTGGACAGCGAGTACTTCCACTCGAGCGACACGTGGGCTAGAATCCCCGCCCCGAATATGGTGACGGACCCGGCGCTCAGGTCGACGGCGGACTCCGGCACGTCGAGCGAGGAAACGACTATGTTGTGAAGCGTCGCATCCGCTTCGCCAAACTCCGCCGCCGAGGAGGTTCTCAGGTCTGGCACGCGCAGGGGAATCATGTCCTTCAACACTTCTTCAACTAACACCTCTTTCGTGTAAGTCAAACCCTTCTGGGTCAAAGTCAACGCGATCCCTGGAGATCCACCATCCCCTCCTCCTCCTGCTCCTCCTCCCCCTTTTCCTTGTCTTCGTGCCGCAGTCGGCCATGATACTCGCTTGCCGCCAAAGCCTGTTCCAGATGGAAACCTGGCAGCAGCTGCAGCAGCGGCGGCAGCTGCCACGTGTCGACGACCTCCGCTTCGACCGCTGCTTACATCGCCGCCCGAGCCTGGAACGGGATCTACACCAGGAACAGAATCCAAACCTGGAACGGAAACTAAACCAGGAACAGTGTCGTCGAGGACAACAGTCGCAACAACACCATCACCATCCCCAGCTCCTACGGGTCGATGACCTCCACGTCTACCGCTGCTTACATGGCCGAACGAACCTGGAACAGAATCCAAACCTGGAACAGAATCTAAATCTGGAACATAATCTAAATCTGGAACAGAATCTAAACCTGGAACGGAATCCAAATCAGTAACGTTGTCGTCAAGGACAAATGCAACAACAACACCATCACCATCCCCAGCTCCTACGCGTCGATGAGCTCCACTTTCACCACTGCTTATATCGCCGTCCGAACCTGGAACACGATATAAACCAGGACCTGAATCTAAACCTGGAACAGGGCCTTCCAGGACAGTAGCAATAACAACAGTATCATCCACTCCAAGCGTGACTGATACAGCTGCTGGGCCAGTCGGTCGGCCGTATCGATGTCCGCCATCGCCGCTTGGGTCCACGTCTGGTCCTGGTCCAAAATTGAGGAAGGTCGGGACACCGGGACCACCATCCTCTGCTCGCCATCTCTTTGCGCCCCAACTACTGCTACTACCGGTAGTAGCTAAGCCACGACCGGTAGTAGCTAGACCAAGTGTTGACCAAGAAGATTCCTTGGCATCGCCACCAACACCCCCGCGACTGCCACCGTAGGCCCACGTCTCAACATCAGCACCTGGCTCCGGGCCCCTACCAGGAACACGATCAGGACCCGCGGGAACAACCCGCCGCAAGTGGGCTCCTTCCCACCACCCACCCACCACCTCCATCGCCTTCCTGCCATCGCCATCATTATTAACTTCGAGGCCGTGAGCATGGCTGACGAAATGGCTGTCGCAGATACCAGCGAAGACAGAAAGGGTGAGAGGGAGACGCAGCAGGAAGGAAACAGGACGACACGTGGACATCGTTTTTGCCGTCGCAGCTGGCATCCGTCGCCGTCCCGGTCGCGACGACCATATGCGGACCACCATCGCCTTTACCAGCCTCCTCTCTCACCGTCCTCGCGCGGCCACTCCCGCACCGCACCGCACCGCACCGCGCCCAGTCTGTCCGGTTGCGTCGTTTCGTCCGCCCGCCCCCCTTGCGCGCTCGCGGCCAGCTATCCCGCTTGCGCCCCTACTTCGCACGTTGACGTCCACGAATAATCATTTCGTCCGCCCGTTCCCCCTTACGCGCTCGCGGCCAGCTATCCCGCTTGCGCACCTACTTCGCCCGTTGACGTCCACGAATAATTATGCACCGCCGCCCCGCTACCATCACCCATCGCCTGTTGGTTGCTGGCCGTATAAATATAAATGCACACCAATTGTTTTTTCCCTATTCCGAACGACACATCCTGATGGATTGCTAAATATACATCGTCATGACTTGAAGAAGAAAAAAAGTACACTAATCTGACAGCCCTCTCCACGCAATTTCCTGACATGCGATGGCGATTCATTGCTCCCCGCCTTCAAAATTTCGTGCTAGATTGGGCCTCGCTGCACTACTCTCGACATGCACAAAAGACAAAAATCATGGCCGTGTATCTTTCCATATTCTAGCGGAAGATTCACTCTCCTTTTGCACATTTCGAGAGTAGTGCAGCGAGGCCCATTAGGGGCACCGCCAGAATTTCCTCTATCTATCTGACAGCCGTGTCCACGTACGTCGTCCGCCCATGAAACGACGTGTCCCGTACGAAATAAAATAAATCGATATAACAAAGGAACATAACGCAAATATATATATAAACTCCGACGAAACAGTTTGTCACAGCCCCTCGTTTGTTGTCCTCTTCTCCCTCTCTGCCTACGGTTTACCGGGCAGTTCTATTTGACGATATATACCGACGAAACAGTTTGTCACAGCCCCTCCTTTGTTGTCCTCTTCTCTCTCTCTGCCTACGGTTTACCGGGCAGTTCTATTTGACGATATATATATATAGAACTGCCCGGTAAACCGTAGGCAGAGAGGGAGAAGAGGACAACAAAGGAGGGGCTGTATATATATCGTCAAATAGAACTGCCCGGTAAACCGTAGGCAGAGAGGGAGAAGAGGACAACAAAGGAGGGGCTGTGACAAACTGTTTCGTCGGAGTTTATACGAATGAATACGACGAATGCAATTTCAAATGCAGACCAGATTTGTTTTGTATTACGGTCCGTTGAAGAAATCTTCATCTTTGGAGGGCCTCTTTGGTCATCGTGTCGTGGTGACACACGGCCCGTAAAAATGAAATGAAGCGAAACACAAACAGAGAAAAGCAGGCAGGGGTAGTACACCCAAGGGCCGGGTGGACCCACTACCGCTTTATTGCATACTTGGGGGGGGGCGGGGAAAGCAGGCTTACGTTTCTCTTTGAGAGAGAGAGAGAGAGAGAGAGAGAGAGAGAGAGAGAGAGAGAGGACCACAATGGCTGCGGCGCCAGCCTAAAAAGATATAAAAGGAGCAGGGCTGGACGAAGTAGGTGGCGGCGCCGTAGCGCTCAAGACCTACGACGCGCGCACTAAGGAGTTAGGTTTTCTCAAACGCGGGGCTTACCCGCCATATCCCGGTGTGCGTAGCAGGGGGGAGGTGGCTCACTCAGCTGTCGACTGTAGAAGACAGTTGAGCATGAGCAAGACGGGTTTGTCCTTGGATGGGGAATGAGGGTGGGTCTTGGGAGCGGGGAGTTCTGAACGAAGCAGCAGATAGAGTCTACATGAACACACCTGAATATGCAAGAACCGAAGAACGCTGATCTACAGCGTCCTTCTCATGGAACATGTGGAGTGGTAGTCTAAGAGGGTTATACTAGCGCGGGAGATCTATAGATCAACAGAGTACTTTGCCGTCTCTGGATCTACGGCGAGAGGGGCGTGGATCCGAACGAGAAAGTGAACGGGAATCTGGGCTTGGTTACTGTTGGCTGGAGTACCAAGGGCTGGATTTGGTATGGGAGAAACCTAACAACGAAGATCCGAGAGTTGCTCTGCGGCTCAAGGGGGTCGTGTTCTGATGATGGGAACAGGATAAACGACCTTCACACCAGACAGTACGGTGAGTTCTCCTTTCACCGTTTGGAGACACCTGGGATCTCTTGCGTTATGGGTGTGTCGTTACAAGTGTGCTGTTACAGGAGCTTCTATACTAACCATAGGTACTTACCTTATCCGTACTTACCTTTTTTGTAGGACAGCTAACGTGAGACCTTGCCCTTTTGATGACAGGGAAGACAGCTGGTTGTGGTGTATTCCCTCGAGTGAGTCGCTGCCATCTTTTCCTTTACGAATGCTATATGGTCGGCTTTTGTCCTTTCCCATTTCTGGAAACTTTCGAGTGGTTGATCTCCTCGATTACTAGGGTAGATTAAGATTGATACGCCTAGATTTGTCGATGGAGAGTTGTTTAAACCAGGATATACTATGGTTTCAGATCCGTTGTACACTTGCAGAAGGGGCGAGGAACGTGTGTGTATTCCCCAAGATTGCAACCTAAGAACAATCTTTATGTCAGAGTGTTATGGTGCTCGTGGTAATTTTGGGGCCCTCAAATCCTATGCGGTCCTGTCGCGAAGGTTCTTCTGGAAAGAGATGAGGAGTGACCTGTTGCAGTATATCAAAGGAACAAGGTTGTACACATACCCCCCCTCGGCCTACTCAAACCACTTCCCACCCCTGAGGCACCTGCACATTCAGTGTCTATTGACTTTACTGATTTGGGTAGGACCACTCCCCGTGGTATGCGTCAAGTTATGGTTTGTGTGGACAGGTTCTCCAAACATGCAAAATTCATCCATTTGCCAGCAAAAGCCAGAGTCTCTGACGTGCAGGCAGCATTTGCTGACAGGTGGGTTACACACCATGGACCACCCACCTCGATTGTCAATGACCGAGATCCCCGTTTCCGCAGCAATGAATGGCAGTCATATTGCAAGGACTACCTTCATTCACGCCTTGATATGACATCTGGTCGTCATCCTGCAGCCCATGGACAGGCTGAAGTGATGAACACTATCTTATTTCAGCTCCTGCTTCCTGTGGTCAGTCCAGATCAGCAAGACTGGGATCTACATTTGAATCGTGCACAGCTTGTGTATAACATGTCTGTCCACTCCTCCACTGGTTTCACACACTATCGGTTATACTGGGGTCGTGAACCACGACAACCTCTCGATGACATCATCGACAAGGTTACCCCTACATTAACACCTGGACTGCAGAACTCACCAGACGCTATCAGATAGATATCGAGTGCGCCCGTGCCGACCTTCTCAAAGCCCAAAACACTACGATTCAGGAGGCTAACAGGCACCGTCGTCCCTCTACCATTCGCACATGTGACTGGGTTTGGGTACTCAGTTCTGAGTTGTCATGCAAGGAGGATATTTCACCTAAGTTGCCACGATACATGGGTCCATGGCAGGTTTTAGATACAGTGGGGGTTGATCCATTTGGATCATCATATATTGTTGATGTCCCTCTGCATCTATAAACCTATCCGGTCTTCCGTGCATCTAAGTTGTTGCCTTTCACCTCAGCTGATGCATTTCCGGACGGACCCCCTCAATTTGGTTCACCGATCCCTTGCAAGGGATATGAAGTGGAATGGATTGAGGATGAGATGGGCACAGGTCCAGATATGCAATATCTTGTGAAGTTTCTGTATCAGCCTCACACTGAGGATAGCTAGTTCACACGGAAGGAACTCCTCAAGACAGCAAAGTCGGTTGTCCTAAGATACGAGGCAACCAAGAAGGGTCAATCCCTTCAATGTTCTGCTCGTCTACACCCCTAGCTCGGAGGTCCTCGCTCCGGGGGAGGGTAGGTCTACAATGACTTGCTGATTCTGCAGCCTGCGGCCCATCGAACCGAGGCTGTAGCATAAGTAGGGCAGATTCATAATTTTGTTTTTGCTGTGTACTAGCCGGGAAACTAGCCTGTGGGGAAATATGTGAGGGACATATCTGCAAATTCGGAAAACTAACAGACCCGCACTAATCCTATTTCCCTATAGTCACCTTAACTACGAATAGAAGGTCTGGGCTACCACATGGACAGACAGGCCTAAGGGCCTATGCTGATAGACTGGTCCTATAGCCTACAGTCGGGTAAGGAGAGGCCCTAGAGACCGAAAGTGAAACGATACCAGTTGGCTTAGTAGGTTTGGTCTAGGTCGAGTCTAGGTTAGAGTAGATCTATTAATAGAATGAGGGAATCTGTTCGTTTTTTTTTTACGATTGACAAACTCGGCGCAGAAAGAAATTACATCACGACGGCGCAACGTGTGAACTGAAGTGGTGATAGCTTCAACGTTGGAGAAGACAGATATAGCCAGACCCTCAAAGCGTCGGCCATAGTTGGGTCCTTGGCTGTTCTCTGGCAGCACGTGGGGCTGCTCAGAGGTCTGGGCTATCGGAGGTCTGCTGGAAGTAACAGTAGTCGGTGCCTTGCAGAACCCTCCTCAAGAGTCGGATCCAGGGTGGTGGCACTGCAGCCATAGCTGCAACTTACAGCCTCAGGGATGTCCTTTGTCAAGAAAGGTGGAGCTGCTACAGATCTTCGCTTGTGAAATCATCTGGCATTTTATCTTCATCAGAGACTGTGGTGCTGGTCTTCTTTTTCATCCTCTGAGAGGCGTTTGGCCTCAACGGTCCGTTTCAGGGTGACGCTTCCCTCTGGAGGCAGTATTTGGGTGGTGCTGGTTGTTTCAGGGATTCTGGGGTAGTGGACAACGGTTACTCTGGGTTGGGGAAGAACGCACCATGTTTCTGAGACTATTCTAGCAAAACGATTATCTAAGTTTAATAAACAGTGTGGATACTGTGTGAGAACTATTTTTGTTTCATTGTTTTCTGGATGCGATCCACTCGACTTTCCTTTGTGTCTGGTCGAGGGGATTCTATGCAGCGAACTGCACTTTCAGTGTGTTCGGTCATATCGCATGGTCAAGTCTTCCACTGTGTTTCTCTCTCTCTCTGTGCGGTGTGATACTCTTATCCTCTCCCCTTCCTTCTGTGTACGCATGGGCATGCATGGGAGTCTATGTGAGCGAGTGTTGGTCTTCTGACAACAAGCAACCAGGTTCATAACAATCAGGTGAAAAAAAGAAAAGAAAAAAAGTGTCCCCACACTGGTTCACTTTTTGGGGAGGCAATTCTACTTCGAGGAAAAAAGGAAAAGTTTGAACCATTTATCGATTTACGGGTGTCGTCTTTGCGCAATGGCCATGCTCATTTTCTTTCACTGTATCGTCCCAATTTTAACGGACGTCCCGAAGGACGAATTGGGAATGTACCTTGCGGAGAGCCGTTTAACTGAGTTTTATATGAATTGCACAAGACAAATTAGGGGTTGTACCTTGTGGAGAGCTAGACCAATGGACGAAACTCTGAGAGGTTGGAGATGTGTATCTAGACTGAAAGTTGCCCCAAATGCAGCTACAAAGACGAGGGGTTTTATGCAGGTGATTGAGGTAGGGGAACTGATTGACACAAGAGCAGCTGGGCAAGTTGTAGATGCGCGCGCTTCCTAATTGAATTCTCAATTCGTAATAAAAATACATGAAAGCAACTGAGCAAGTTGTAGATGCGTGCGCTTCTTGATTGAAATTCTCGACGAATTTCTCGTAGTAATTAATTCTTTATAAAAAATATATATTTATAAATTATAATAAATAGTTTTTAAAATAAACTTATGTTGAGTTATGTGGTTTATATTTAAGATTTAGGCAACACCCAGATTTGGACTGGGGATAAAGGATTTGCAATCCCTTGCCTTTATCGCCCATATCGCCTTACCTTTTTTTTTCTTCCTTTTTTTTTCTTCTTTTTTTCGTCTTTTTTTCTTATTTTTTCTGTGTGTGTGTGTGTGTGTGTGTGTGTGTGTGTGTGCGGATGATAAGTTTATAACCTAAAAAGGGGGGCGGGCGCGGGCGAGTTGATAACCTTGCTTTGTCGTTTTTGCCTCCTGTGTGTGACTCAGCAACAACACATATAACACCAGTCCCATCGAAATCTGGTATTAAACCCCACCAGTATTGAAAGTGTTCCTTTTGCCGACGCGGATTCCCTCCTGTGCGGCAAGAAAACATGAGCCGCCACATTTCCTTTTTTGGCTGGCACCACCAGCCATTTTGCTCTGGCAGAACGTGTCTCATGGTCCCAAAAGTCACGCTGCTGAACGGCCGAGTCACAGAAAAATGGTTGGGAAAGTACGGGTGGTTCAAGGGACCCCTTGGCCCCATCAAAATCATGCATGAAACTACTAGTTCACGCGGACTTTTTTTTTTTTTTTTTTTGGGGGCCCAGTGTCCAAAACTCTTATTAGCACGTGTAATACTCTTATTAACACGTGTAACACAACACAGAAACACGCCTCTTCTCATTAGGGCTGGAAGAGCCTTTCGCCACTGCTCCCATAGACACAACTTCCCTACTATTACTACTAGACCTATCATCTTCAGAGAGTTGTAAACCTTAGCTAGATCCGCCTCTTCAACCCTTCATTGGGCCGCCTGTTCCTATCCGTAACACCTGGCGGTCTAGCTACTCCCTTGAACACACCACCGTTCCCTGCTTTCCAAGACTGCCCCTTTTTTTACCATTTTACATTTCCATCACTCTCCCCCATACCATGCCTTGCTGACTAAACAATTTGCAGGGGGAGGAAAAAAGTCTGGGAACAGGTCACTTGGCCGCATTCGAGTTGCGTCATATAGCGTGGTCCAATCATTGAAGAGGAATTTTTAGTCTCCGATTATCTCCTTGTTGCCCGACACCCCCTCCTGCCCCCCTTTTTCCTTTTCCCATTCCACTTCCCCCAAACTCCCCCCCTTTCCCCCCCCGAGCCATTCTTTGCAGAATACTTGCATTTTTTGCTTTATTTCGTTTTAAGTATGGATGTATTTGATCTGCGTTTTGACTTCCTCCCACCATGCTGTTTTATTTGTCTGGATCTGTTGTTGTATGCTCTCCGTAAATTCTGGTCCCTCCAACCTCACACTCTCCGTTTCATAGGTGTAGCGGCGCCTCCATAGTGGCCACAGTACCGCCCTACGTCCTTGCTTGAACATGTTGAAAGTGAAGTAGTCAGGTTGTTTCGATGACCATTTTTCAAACAGCAAGGCTTTCCAGTCCCATGGCCAGGGTGACCCTGTTCCGAGCTGGTCTCAGACTCTATCCCACCAACGCCAGAGCCAGACCGCTCCGGGACATTGAAGAAAAATATGCTCTTTTGTTTCTGGTCTTTTCCTCGATGGGAATGCGCTCAAGCATAGTCGACACTAGGGGAGGGCGAGCCCTTTCTGTTCAAGGTTGGTCCTATCTATCAACCAGTTATTGGTGGGTAGGCACCTGTGTTCTATTTGCCATTGCCGAGAGGCCACATTGGCAGGTTTCCTTTTAGTTAATTGGAACCATTTAACGTTTCTCAACGATTCTTTGCTAATGTTCAACTGTTTCATCCATCTCACTTCCACGCGGTCCCGTAGATTGATTTTTGGTTGGAGCAGTCGGTATGTTGCTTTAACAGTAATGCTATACAACGTTTTAGTATTGGTCCTGCCCCCACCCTGTATATTCGTCCATACCCACTCCAGAGGGTCCAGGGGCAGTTGAGTTATCGGTGTATCTGGGGAGAACGCCACCCATCTGTCCTTCACCCTCAAAACTCTGATTCTTGAGAGTTCGTCCTTTTCGACGAGTTGTATCTGTTCAGGATTGTTTTTTTGGAGTGAGTTGTCTCTACCTATTGTGAATGTATCTATCACTACCGGCCCCTTTGGGTCACACCACACCACATTGCCCACCTTCCCCTGACGGCCTCGAATTAATACCTAGTCAAATTCTTGTGTTGAGGGCCCCTTTCTCAGAATTTTCCACCAGTTCAAGGGGATGTATTTTATAAGATGTTCCAACGCTTCCTCTGGTCTGTGGCAATACCTCGATTTTTCCTTGAGTTGATCTCTCGTAATCCAGTCCCTCCTGTCTGCGTCCCAGATATCTCCTATTCTAAGTACCCCCATGTTTGCCCATCCTTTCCATGGGGAATCCGTGCAATGCAGTGCTTGACTTATCGAATTAGTTATCCTTCTATTCCCGAACAGTGGTTGCCGGATCACCTCTTTCCATCTTTCTGGTTGGGTTTTGTCCGGTAGGGGAAGGTTCCTCCATGTATGTAGCAGTGCCGGCCAGAAAGGGTCATTGTGCAGGTCCTTCCTTGCCTCTTGTCCTCGTGAATCAACTAAGGAACTTTCCTGCTAAGACCGTCTCCGTGGAATTGGCCATTCTCTGTTTTCAATCCATGTAAGTGGGTTGATGTAGGCTGGTGTTTCCGGGGCTAATCTTGAGAACTGTTCCAAGGCCAAGTCGTTCCATGGAATCTGTGGGCAGATGAGCAGATGCCATTGTATAGCCAGCGCCTTGGTTTGAGTTGTCAGGTCAATAATACCCAATCCCCCTTTCGCTTTGGGTTGGATAATCGCTTGTCATGCAACTCTGCTGAGTACATTGTGTTTTTCGTGATCCCCCCGCCATAAAAAAAGCGACTAACTGTCGCTGGAAAACTCTTAGGGTGGTCTTGTCAAGCCCCCAGATGGCCGATTTGTACCAAAGGGAAGCGAGCACGACGTTGTTAATGACCAGGGTTCTGCCAATCAGTGAGGTATATTTGTCTTTCTATAGTGCTAACTTTTCCAGGGCAGGCCTGCTTATCCATTCATTGTTGGTTGATGGTCTGCCATTGGCTGTCAATGAGACCCCCAAGACTCTGATTGGGGCTTCTGGCGGTAATCATCTAACTTTCGGTTGTTCCGGGGGTCTCCCTCCTTGATGGTGAATCCACCACCCCAGAGTCTTATTCCCCCAATTGACTCTCATATCAGATAAGGTACAGAAGCGGTCCATCATGTACTGGACTCCTTCCATCGATTCCCAAGTTGCATCCACCATGAGGGTCAGATCATCCGCAAACATCGAGCAAACTGTGATAGCTTCTTTGGGGATTGATGATAGATGTATTCTTTGGATGTCCTTATGGGTTTTCAAATTTGCTACCAATGCTTCCATGATGATCACAAAAAGGAATAGGGCTAATGAATCCCCCTGTCGTACTGATCTTTGTAAGTTAATTGGCGGTGTCAGGTTTTCGCTTACCATGACTCTAGTTGTTGCATTTTTGTGAAGAATTTACACCCAGCGTCTAAATCTGGCTCTGAAATTAAAATTTTCCAAACATTTGTCTAAGAATATCCAATCCACGTGATCATAGGCCTTCTAAAAGTCAACGAAGATGATTCCAGCATTCCGTTTAGACTGCCTTGCCAGCTTAATCACTTCATTGACTACTTTTTTTTTTTTTTTTTTTTTTGGGGGGGGGGGGGGG
>BFEA01000126.1:1929058-1948664 GCA_003427395.1 Chara braunii
TTACGACCCCCGATGACCACAAGGACTGCCCCCGCAAACAGCCCCCCAGATCTCTCTACCAGGCCTCACGCCCCCATTAGGCTAGGTCACAGAGTTGTGCCACCTGGCTCCGGCTCCGGCCAGCGTTGCTCCAGCATCGATTTTCGAGGGCCATCGAATTTTCAACCACTCTATGCAGGATCAAGGATGAATTGTCAGATAACACCTATTCCTACAATCCTCCTTGAGAGGCAAGCCTAATTGAAATAACGAGGAAGAAAAAACTCAAAAATATTCAAAAAATGCATGTCAACAAGCCTCCCAAACTCAAAACAGATAAGTAAAACCTACTCAATCCACCTTCCACCGCCACCAGCATGGATGTTTCCAGCACGAACCAAAACTCTTTCAGGCTGCATGCTCCTTCAGGCTGGGTTACAGAGTTGCGCCACCTTGCTCCAACACCGACCCACATTACTTCAGTCATGACCCCCGATAACCACTGAGATTGGCCCTGCAAACAGCCTCCCAGATCTCTACCAAGTCTCTCGCCCCCACTAGGCTATGTTACAGAGTTGCGCCACCTGGCTCCGACTCTGGCCAGCGTTGCTCTAGCATTGGTTATCGAGGGCCACCGAATTTTCAACCACCCTACGCAGAATCAAGGATGAATTGTCAGGTAACACCTATTCCTACAATCCTCCTTGGGAGGCGAGTCGCGAAGAAAAAAATCTAATAATGACAGCTAACCTAATGAGAATGATAGTTGTAATAAGAATGAAAAAAATGGTGATGATGATGATCGTTATAATACTAATGATGATGATGATAATAGTGGTGATATCAATGATGATGAATCTGATAATGATGTTGATGATAATGATAACAATGATATTGGTAATGATAATGATGATAAAAATGATGATGATGATGATGATGATAATGATAACGATGATGAAGGTGATAATGACTATGATGATGATCGCACCCAGCACCCTGCGCTAACTCAAGGTGCTGCTAGTGCCAATGATCGGATGATGATGATGGTGGTGATAATAATAAGGGCGGTCGCGACTTCGAAAAAACAATAGGGAGGTACATGTGGTTTAACGAACTTCCTGTAATAAGAGGCAAGACCCATGAAAGACCGAACATCACGGACTATTAAAGGTTGCGGCCAGTCCTGAACAGCAGCAACTTTCGTTGCTTCAGGAGCTAACCCCTCCCCAGAAATAACATGACCCGGGCAGACAACAGAGTTCATTCCAAAAGAGGACTTCTCCCTGTTGATCTTGTACTGGTTATTATGTAAGGCTTGAAGGAAGAAAGTTAGATGATGCACATGCTCCTAGACAATATGACTGAATATTAGAATATCATCCAAATAGACAACTACAAACTTGTCCAGGTAAATCCTTAGGATGCTATGCATCTTTGTTTGGAAGGTGTCAGAGTCATTGCAAAGACCGAAAGGCATAACCAGATACTCATATGTATCATATTTGGTTTTGAAGGTTGTCTTGTGGACATTACCTTCAACCATCTCAATTTGGTGGGAGCCAGATTTGAGGTCAATCTTGTTGAAAATAGTGCAGTCCTGCGCCATATCCAACAGATCATCGATCCGAGAAAGCGGCTTTGTAGACTTCCTCGCGATCTTATTGAGTCTCATGTTGTCCACACACATTCTGAACTCACCATTCCCTTTGGGGACAAAGAGAACTGGTGCTCCAAACTCAGATGTGCTGGGACGTATCCAGCCTTTGCTGGTCAGGATCTCTAGTTGTTTCCTGAGCTCACAAAGTTCAGCAGGGGACAGCCTGTAGACCCGACCCTTGGGAGGGACTGTGCCAGGCAGAAACTCAATCTTATGTTTGACCTGCCTGTGGACAAGTCCAGTAGGCTCTTGCATAAGGTTTGAGAACCGGTCAACCACTTGCCGAATTTGAAAGGGACAGAGTGCAGTCTCCACATCAGTCTTATTAACATAAGCTACAAACAGACGAGTGTGGTCAGTCTGGCGTGAGAGTCGAAAAGACTCATGTGCACACATACAATAACAATTGCTGATCGGGTGGTACTTGTCAACAACCATACAAGGCCGGTATTCCCATCGCCGATTGCGCAACTCAACCCTAGGAATCCGCCAGTCGATCTTAGGGTTGGTGGCCTCAAGCCACTGCAGTGATAAAACAAGGTGAAAGGGTAGATTAGGAAACACAGAGAAATTCAAACGCTGCCTAATTTTTCTCTGCCTCTCAAAGGTTACGGGTAAACCCTTGACTGCAGTAGTGATCCTGACTATGGATGAGTCGCCTATGCGAACCTCGATCGGTTGCCGCAACTTAACCAACCTTTGATCCAAGTGCAGTCTGGTGATTGTCTTGGGAGACATGAAGTTGCGAGTGGCCCCACAGTCTAATAACTCTTTGTACCTGGCCCCAAGGACGGAGGGTCGAGGTAGGATGAAATCTGGCCTGTGTTTTTTTTTCTCCTGCAAGGACAAAAAAAGATCAGCAAGGACCTGCAATTCATTCTCCTCCCTCGTCTCATCCAGGTCAGTGTCCTCATAAGTGAAGGACCCTGATGCTGCAACTCCAAGAAAAAAATCGTCTAGAGAGGGTGAAGATTCAACTTCATCAGAAGATGAATCAACACAGGTGAGAGTTGCTATTTCCACCTTTCTCCACTCTGGTTTTTGAACGAGAATCTGAAGGTCTACGTGACATGTGGGGACAGTGCGTTAAGTAGTGGTACCCCTTGCACCTCAAGCAGACTCCGTTGTCCTTCCTCTTCCTCCATACTCCCTCCTGGATCCTAAGTGCATGTCATGGGAAGGTGGAAGCATCAAGGGGATCAACTGACCAATAGACGTCTCGTGGCAATGGTATTCTCTGGGCCGTAGGAGAAGAGGCACGTCCCTTTCCTTTCCCCTTGCTGCTGGTTGGTGGTCTCTGGGTCGGGGCCTTTCCCTTTGCAAGGCCCATCAGAGCATTACCCAGACCAAGAACAACCGAATCTGCAGTAGAAGACGAGAGAGTCTCATATGGAGGGCTCCCACTCTGAAAAATTGTCTCATCTTCTTAACTTGAGGCTGCAGCAAAGAAAGCACCCTTCCTCTTTCTCCTGCCCTTTGAGGAGGGTCTCTTCCTCCCTCAGAAGGGGCTTTCGGGACATGGAGTTTCGACTCCAAGTCCAGGACTGCTCTGCCAAAGGACCGCCAGTCCTTATGGCCTTGGGAAAACAAAGCAACCTGGTAATCTCCAGGCGCTGCTCTCAGAAAATGAATGAGCTAGTCCTGCTCACTCGTCTCCAACCCAGGAGTCAATGTCAGATTCTCAAAGGTAGAGTACAACTTAGACAAGGAGCCATCCCATTTCTTTTGGCCCAGGCGGACAATTTTGCCTGCTGCTTTCCTGACCTGCTCCTTGTCCGCAAACTAGTCATTCAGAGTTTGTAGAGAACCAATCACCCCCAGTTTTTGCGCCCACTCAAACATATTCAATCCTTGCTTGCTGGAGGTGGAGGCGCACCATTTCAGTACAGTCCTCTTCAAGCGAGTAAGGATTGGGCTCACCCTCACATCCTCATCACATTTGAACCCACTCAGGTAGGTTCTTTGTGCAGTGACCCAATATGAAACATCCAGCTTAGGATCCTCTCCAGAGAACATAGGTGGAGGGGTCAGCTTGGGCCGCTACAAGTCAAATGGACCTTGTGAAGAGGTTGTTGATTTTGGTGTAGAGGTTGGGGATGTAGGTCTGGGTTGTGGGACTTTCTGGGGGCTTCCCTTACGGCTCTCAGAAGGCACAGGGATCTGCAAGGGTCTGGGGATCTGCAGCTATGAAACCACGTGCTGATTGAGCGTGTCGTCAGCGCTGAAGTTTTCGAGCGCCGCTCAATCCCGCGCTCAAAGCGCCTTGAGCAGGGTTTGAGCGGCCGTGGGGATATTTTTGTTTCAGGGAAAAATGCTAAAAAAACAAAACAGAAAATATAGGGTTGTAGATCTTTTTGAGATCTACAACCCTATGTTTTTTTTTTTTTTTCCTGAAGTTTCGCTATATTTTTAAAAAATCAATAACTTAAAAACAAAAAATGAAATGGGTGAGTTTTTCTTTTTTTTTCACGGAGATTGTTTGGTGGGTAACCAATAAACAAAAAATAAATAAATAAATATAAGGTAGTAGATCTTTTGGAGATCTACAACCCCATTCCTAATTTATATTTTTAAAGTTCATACGCATTTTAAAAAAAATAAAAAACACAAAAACCAGAAAAGAAACAAAACACACTCATAGACAACCGCCCTCACAAACACACACACGTACACACACACACACATACACACACATAGACAACCCCCCCCACAAACACGCACATGTAGGCACACACAAACACACGCTCACACACACACTCGCACACACACACATAAACACAAACACAAACACACATGTGCACACACACACACACATGCACACACACACACATGCGCGCACCCCCCCCCCCCCCCCCCCCCCCCCCCAACCAACCAACCTTCCCCCGCACATAAAATCACCCCTACCTCCCTATTCTTTTCTCCTGCGCAGCCCTCCCTATAACATCCCCTGCACTCGCGCAACCCCCTCAGGTGCACACGTTGTTGCTGTTCTTTTTTGTTTTTTTAAGCGCTTTGAACGCTTTGAGCGGGGGGAGGGGGGGGGGGGGCATAAAGCGCGTGCGCTCATACGGTTTTATATATCTGCAAATGTGCAAAAATATAATCCAGTTTGGAGGAGATCCCATCCAACTTTTTAAAAAGCTTAGAATGGCTGTTCTCCAGATTGGTGATCCTGTCATCCCAGTTAGTAAAGTAGGACCTATTGATATCATCTTGCAAAAGGACGAACTCAGCCATGTCCTTGTTGTACTGACTGGAAGATCCACTCACCTTGATCTTCTTTATGTTTGCTATGAGAAGTTTCCACCTGGTCCCCTTTTCGTACGCCTCCTCTCTACACCTCTTCTCCTCTTTCAACGCTTGTACCATTGCTGCTTGCTTTTCGAGTTTTGCCTCCTTAGCAAGCAGTTCCGCGTCCAGAGGGGAAAGAGGAAGCTGAGGCTTCTTCCTCAGAAGTCTCCGCCTTCTCAGTATCAGACATTGTGTAATCCCACAAAACAAACAAACAAAATAAAATAAGAAACAGAAGGGAGGGCAACAGGAATTGAGGTTTCCCTTTAGTACTAGCCCAATTGTTGTCACCTGACTGGAAGGAGAAGCTGGTTAGTATGAGCAAACAAGCGCTCAGTCTCTACAGAGTGCTCGAGGCTCAGGCGTCAATTTAGAGCACACTTAGCAAAAACCATTTCACGATTTTCCATTCACTGCCCTGGCACCCCAATTGAGTGCACTTACCTCAATTCCTATGTCAGTAAGTCATAGGATGCAATCAAGGACTGATCAGTGACATTAGTAATTAGATAGAGTGACTAATAGTGACTGACAGGTATCCACAAATAACCAAGATGTAACGATTTACTGGGTGGTCTATTTTTAGACTTCCCCTACTGACTTTGTCACTTGATGACCCTGTATGCCATACTCGGGGTATGGCGAAGTACAAATTTCACTATAATTCAAAACATCAAATCTGATAGTGCAATTGCAGACACAAACTAAGTACTGAATTGCGATTTACCAAGGACAAACATGACTGAATTCTGACAGACATAACTAAAGTTATGACAAACCCTTGCCTGACCAAGCTTCAACTATGGCAACGCAGAATTCAGAATTCCCTTATCACTGACAGTATGACCCTGAACAATCCAATTCATTGTACTGACTGAATCGCAATACTGTAAAGCAGTCATAGATGAAAGTTGAGTCAGAAGAGGGTCAAACAGGGTTAGTAGAAGTCAAAGAAGATAGGTGGGAGAAATTGGCTATGGCTGTCCCACAGTCAGAAATTCAATTTTCAACTGTCTACATACTGACAGGCCAAATTTCTCTAATATAAAAGTAGCCCTAGAATTGCCACACAAAGTAAAGTAAGGAACACACTTACTTCGGATACTTCTCTAGCGGGGATGATGAGAACTTGGCCATGGCTGTCTCCTCAAACCCATCTCGCCAGTTTCTTCACCAAACTGTTCCCAGTGTTCCCATGTACAAAATCCTCTAACATTTGGTAATCCTGTAGATCTTACTGTGGCGCTTCACCCCCAATTGACAAATTCAATGAATCTGAACTCCCAGACACCAAGAACTGCGAACTCAATGCAACGCTGCTCCAACCTGCCTTGCGCTACTTGGGAATTGGGGATCCTCACCCAATCCCTAAATTGCAACTCTTTGGGGATCACTTCCTTGCACATCGCCAGTACGAGATGAATTGCCAGGCTAAAAATAACCTCCTCAGGGCCTCCTAGGCCTCTGAGTCATAATCACCACTCACTTTTGTACTTCCCTGAGCAAAAGTGAGTCACCCTTTGTCCAATCCTTCTCACCACATGCTTGTCACTACCACCCTCAATGTCGCCAACACAAAAGATGACAAATCGCCATGAGATTCAACTCCAATGTCTCGCCAGATGGTGATAGTTGCTCTAACTCATCTTTGCGTCATTGACTAGATCTAATCGCTCTGATACCAATCATGTTATGAACTTGGTTGCTTGTTGTCAGAAGACCAACACTCGCTCACATCGACTCCCATGCATGCCCATACATACACGGAAGGAAGGGGAGAGGATAGGAGTATCACACCGCAAGGAGAGAGAAACACAGTGGACGACTTGACCATGCGACATAACCGAACACACTGAAAGTGCAGTTCGCCCCACAAAATCCCCACAACCAATGACAAAGGAAAGTCGAGTAGATCACATCCGAAGAACAATGAAACAAAGATATTTCTCACACAGTATCCACACTGTTCATTAAAATCAAAGAATCGTTTTTGCCAAAATAGTCTCAGAAACATGGTGTGTTGCTCAAGAATGTGCAGCGCTTCTTCCCCAACCCAGAGTAACCGCTATCCACTACCCTAAAACCCCTGAAACAACCAGTGCCACACAGATATTGCCTCTAGAGGGAAGCGCCACCCTGAAACGGACCCCTGAGGGCAAGCGCCTCTCAGAGGATAAAGAAGAAGAACAACGCCACAGTCTTTGATGAAGATTAAGTGCCAAATGACTTCACACGTGAAGATCTGCAGCACCGCCACCTTTCTTGACAAAGAAGATCCCTGAGGCTATAAGTTGGTGCTATGGCTGCAGCGCCACCACCCCGAACCCTCTAGCAGACCTCCGATAGCCCACACCTCTGAGCAGCACCACGTGCTGCCAGAGAAGGATCCAGCTATGACCGACCCTTCGAGGGTCTGGATATGTGTGTCTTCTCCAATGCTGAAGCTGTCACCACTCCAGTTCACGCATTGCGCCGTCGCGATCTAATCCTTTTCTGCGCCGAGTTTGTCAATCGTCAAAAAGCCCCGAACAGACTCCCTCATTCTATTAATAGATCTACTCTAGCCTAGACTCGACCTAGACCAAACCTACTAGACCCATCGGTACCGTTTCAGTTTCGGCCTCTGGGGCCTCTCCTTACCTGGCTATAGGCTATAGGACCAATCTATCAGCATAGGCCCTTAGCTTTGTCTGTCCATGTGGTAGCCCATGCTTGCTATTCGCAGTTAGGGCGACTACAGGGAAATAGGATTAGTGTCAGTCTGTTAGTTTTCCGAATTTGCAGATATGTCCCTCGCATATTTCCCCACAGGCTAGTTTCCCGGTTAGTATATGGCAGAAACAAACTTACAAATCCGTCCTACTTATGTTACAACCTCAATTCGACGGGCCGAAGGCTGCAGAATCAGCAAGTCAATGCATGGTAGTCCTAGCACCACCTGCCATTTCGAAATAGTAGGCGGATCCCCGAAAGACACCGCGCCATAACGGCCATGTCCCAAAAAAATGACAAGGAACTGTACTGGAACATACTTTTCGTTTAATTTGAAATATTTTTGCTCGGGCGACGAAATTGAACAAGGATGTTTATGCATCTTTTTGTCTGATTTTTCAAATTTGTTGTGCATAACTTAGTGTTAATGAATACTGCCTTCAATCAAGGAACCCAAGCAAGAAAGAAGACAAACCTGCATTTCTCTTTCTAACATAAAATGCAATCAGACTCGCTTTCTCTTCCACTTCATATACATGCAAACAAATGGCGATTCACATTAGCGCAGAGTGCCCACTCAAAGCTTAGAGATATGGACAACAATAACACTGTTCAGGTGCAAAAACGCTTCAATCGACTATGGCGCATCAGCGCCTACTTAACCCAAGTCTTGTCACCGTGTCCCACGCCACCCTTACACACACTCAACTCTTCTCTACTGCGGATCACCCTGAATACTCCCACGCACACTCACTCCGCCTATCTTACTGCTATCGCGGCTATGGCCGCTCTACCCCTACTGACTATGGCTAGAATCCCACTCTTCAGCCCACTTCAACTTCGGGCAACCTGCAGACCACCTTCGCACAAGACGCTGTAGCAACGCTTCCTCATGGCTTACACAACGAATGAATGAATGGCTGGGCGCTGCCTCTTGATTTATACTTTTGTAACTCGTTGGTCTGCCCCCTTTCCCACCGGCTCATGGTGCACACAGTCCCTCATGGTACTTGCTCGACTGGGCTGTGACTGACTCGACCGGTACCGCTGACTGCACGGGATTGCACTGCCGACTCAATGGAATCGCACTGCAAACTCAATGCTGTTGGGCTCACCACTTGCCCACTTGCCCCTGGCTAAACGTGAAACAACTTCGAAATGCCACTTTCGAACCTTTCGGAAGTCTGTGGACTTGGCCTTTCTAGGACTGTAGCAACTACGACCTTGACCTTTCAAAACATCTACAACTATGACCCCTACTAAGCTTTGACCCCTACTCGACATACCTACTGATCGAACCCCTACAACTACACAGACCTACTACAGACATCAAACAACTACCAAAATACAGGTCACGGGTTCAAACACTCGGGGGTCAACTCGATACTGTACATGGGCAAGGTAAGGTCTGGGGATCGAACTCTAGTGCCCGCATCTGTGACTGTAGAAAGGTGAAAACCGTTTCACTCCGGCCGGCCTAAATTCAAGGTCCTCCGATAATACTTTAGTCTAAGGCAGGACCTTTACCCTTCTTATCTCTTTCGTAGGCTCGAACTATATCGAGAAGAGATGGACTGAGCCTAATCCAACCTTTCTCAAGGAGCTCGTCTAACTGCTTACGCAGCTCCTCTAACTCCCTTGGGGACATTCTATAAATCGCTCCCTTAGGAGTCCTACTGCTAGTGCGATGCTGGATCGATCGTGTCACTACTCTTGTAGGCGGCTTAACAAGATTTGTATATTCTTCCAGCAACTTGGCAATAGCAGGGTCTATGGGTGTCTCCTCCTTAGGCTCTGTGGCTGGCCTCACGTAGGTTACAAATACATGTTCTTCTAATTGCTCCTTCTTCACTAAACACGTGAATGGGGGAGCATTGAGGCAGCAATGTGCCAGGGTGTTGTCTACTCCAGACACGTGAAACAGGCAAACAGTCTTAAACCACCAGTACCTCTACCAGTGTTGGGAAATTACAATGTAATGGTCTGTCCCCGAAGAAATCGGTGGTGGTGCCCAGGGTCGGCGAGTCCCATAAATCTTAGTTTTCTTTTGCTTGCGCGTGAAAGGAAAGGAAAAAAAAAAAACTTATGCACTGCAATGATGTCGTGCGGCGTAGTCTAGGAGGCTGTGCTCACAGTCTTCCTCTACAGAATGCATCCTACAGCAAAGACGATCACATTCTGAAACTTGTTTTCTTTTTTTATTTCTCGTTTGTTTATTACGAGTCCCCTGCCAACGAGGCAGGGCGAAATCCGTGATCTGAAATGACCGTGTTTCCTCAGAGGATTGTAACCCTGATGTATCCAACCATTTTCATGGGCGAAAGCGTGTTTCCAAATTTTTTTTTTTTTTCTTCTGTTTCTAGAATCTAACAACCTGAATCCGTGATCTGCTCGGGCTGTGTTTCCTCAGAGGATTGTAACCCTCGTCACACTGGCACTTAGAGGAACGTATTTTCACGGTGGAATACGTGGGTTTTTTTTTTTTTTTTTTTTTTTTTTTTTTTTTTTTTTTTTGCGTTTTTTGGAATCTGACAACCTGGTCACGGGGCTGAGATGCCCTCAATGAGAGCACGCTCACACTACCACTTCCAAGAATGTATACAACTGCAATCAATGCCAGACATTGTTTCCTTTTCTTTTTTTACGAGTTCACGACCGCAACATTTTTTTCTTTTTTTTTTTTTTGTTCTTTCCGTGAGAGTACCAGAAAGAAAACGAAGTGGTTCCCAGGCTCGACAAACTCGGAGCGCAGTGAAATTCAGGGTCAGCAAAAACAGGCTCGGTTTTACGGACCCCGCCAGAGCTCGATCCCTGGTCTATCTTTTTGCTATTTAGGCTGCATCCCGTTTTCGGCCTGGAACCCTTTTTCGAAACCCCTCCTTTGGTACCGTAGGATTTAGGACAACTAGCGCCATGCTGCAATTCGGGCGCCACTTTCAAATACCACATTTTTCAGTTCTGCCCTCGGGGCCTTTGCAGAAATGCCCCTGGTACCGTACGTGTCACCGGTACTTATACCGGCTCCCCATACGGTACGGGGACCAGTCTGGTACCAGTTTTCAGCCGCTGTACTCGTACTCAGTGTGACTTGCTCTTGTTCAGCATTCGAAATCCAAGACTTCGACTTTGTGTCCTTGCCACCGTGTCTGCGTCCGGCCCTAAGTCGTGTCGAGTGAGTGAGTGTGTGTGTGTGCTTTCACTCTCTCCCTCTCTCTCTCCTCTCCCTCGGCTCTCCCTGTCTCCCTCAGCCTCACGCTCGTTACACTCGGAGGTACTGGTGGTTTAACTTCCCTGTGCGACTAGGGAGCCTACACTCGTGCTCTCTCAAATGAAGTGTGGCCCCTGCTGCCTCCCCCCAATCCATTCCTAGGACTATATCAAAAGGAAGGCTATCCTCTACGAGGAGAGTCGGGGAATGAAGAACTTTCTCCACTTTCCCATCTTTCTCTAGGCGAAAGTACACCTGGACTCCCTCAACGTAATCCTCGACTCGCATAATGCGATTGTCTACTAGGATACTGACTATATGGTCTGCTAACTTTTGGACTTTCATGTTTAGCTTTAACTTCTGTAGTGCTTTTCTACTGATGTAGCTGCTGGTGGGCCCACTGTCTATAAGGGGCCCTACTCTACCCCTGAAAATATCTACATCTACTAAAACTAGCTATCCCTTTGCATCCTTCTTCGTCTTGGCCCAGCCAGACATCCTCTCCTTCAACTCTTCAGCCACGCCTGTGAGGGAAGTACCTACAGAGACTTGAACACAAGCAGTCCTGGACAACTATCTAGGTACTGGCCAACAACCTCTGCCATAGGCTCATGTGGTTTGGGAGTTCATTTATGGTGCGCAGACTCTTCTCCACATGGCTTAGGGGTAAGGGCAGTTGCGACCCCTACTGGCGGTTGCCTTTTGCTGCATATCGGGCTTCTCTATACTTCAGGCAGAACTTGATGATATGACCAGGATCACCGCAATAGATGCACTGATCCTGATCAATTTGCCTTTGCCATACGGACTGCTCTAAGCCCAAATCTTCCCATGGCCTGCCTTGCGGCAAACCTAGATGCCATCCACCTCTTCTTGGAGGTGACCGATACGATCGTGAGAGATTTGGTGGGGGACCTTGACCCCTACCTCCCTCTTGGCGGTTTCCTCTGCCGCCAACCCCCTGAGCGCCCTGTCCTTGGCCATGTGAGGCCCCACCCCCTTGGCCCTGGCCTCCTCTTCCTTGCGGCCTCCCTCCAACCGTGACAGCAGCATAGGTTCCCCCTTGACCCCCACTACTGTCCTCCTCCTCCGGGCCCCACTCAATCTAGCTATACGGGACCTCATCTGTACCGCCTTCATAAAAATCATATGATCCTTTCCCTTTACCTGCCCTGAGATGGTACGACCTTTCCACTGTTTACCTTTGTCTAAGTCCTTGTGCCAGAAACTGGAAACTGACATGGACCGGGCCTCGAACAACACCACCTCTCTACTCAGCGTATCATCTGTCATGGTGGGATGTCAGCTCTTCTCAAAGAAGTGCCCACGTAGGGGCTCTGGCATGGCACAATAGAAGAGATTGACTAACTGGGGCTCACTGACCGCATGGTCTAGGAGGGCTGCAATCTCGTCCATTACGCCTTTGAGTGCTCTGGCACTCCTCCACTAGCGTGAGTGGATAGTTTGCAGTTTGTCAGAGGCCTTGACGCCTCGCGTGACATCTGCAAATCGCTCCTTAAGGAGTCGAAAGAACTCAGGGAGAGGAGTGATCTTAGAATAGGCAACCATATTATTCTCGCATTGTGTAGCGCGGGCGAGCGATCTAGCGAAGCTGGCTGCTTCGTCCTTGAGGGCCTGGAAGGCAATGAGGACTTGTTCCTCAGACACGATATGCTGTAAATAGACGTACGTGTTAACGTTCGCCTCCCAGTTATCGAAATTTTCTTCCTTTTTCCCACTGTAGGATTCAAGAAACTTTATCTTAACGGGCTCCCTACGGGGACATACTTCCTCCTCCTTTGGAGTGACCAACTTTGCGCCTTCAATGGCGCCGGTGCAAAACTTCTTAGTGCCTTCTATCCTCGCCTTCATTTATGCACCCATGTGCAACATCATCTCGCGTGCAAAGTCTCTGAACCCAAACGGATGGAATGTCAAGTGATATCTTGGGCTCGAGCAAGCTGATGTTGCTCGTCCCAAGCTCTAGCTAGGAGTTCTATATTTCTTGACATAACATCTAATTTTCCTTGCATATCTGCTTGCGCCTGCATCTCCTCCCTCTGCGCCTTTATCACCTCCAACTCCCTTGTCATTTTGTTCGCCTCATCCTGTTCGCCTCATCCATCCTCCTCTTCTTCTCCCCAGTGAGACAATTTTCGTTGTAGCTTCTTCTCCTCTTCTATAGTCTGACGTCTCAAAGGGTCTTTTTCTGCTTCCCACTCGCTAATTACAACTTCCTTCTCCTCTAGGGGAACATATAACATGGCCTCTTCCTTTTCTCCCAAAAATAAGTTAACTACCCACTCTGAGATCTTCTTCTCCATCCATGCATCCTCGTTCTTGGTGCCACTGGATTCCCCTCTCTGCCCTCCTTCTGACAAGGGCGCTTCCTTTTCCTCCTCTTCCATCTCTTCCTCGTCCACAACTTTCATCCTTTCTTCCTCCTCCTTCTTCAATCTCTCTATCTCTTCCTCCAACTTCTTCCTCTTCGCCACCTGCTCCTCCTGTAGGGCCAACTTTTTGGCATGTCTAGTTAATTCCTTCTTAGTCTCTTTCTCTTTTCTCTCTTGCAATACGACCGCGGCTTGCTCTTCCTAAGCTTTTGTGTAAGGGGTGGTGCTCTTGCCACTACGGAGGTCAACCATGATGAACGGTGCATAGCCTAGAGTCAGCTCCACTCCTCACCACTTAGACTCCCACCCTTGACTGCCTTAACCTAAAACTGACTCAACTAATGACCACAAAATCTTTGTAAGATCCTGTCAACTATGGTCTCTAGCCTGAACCTAAACTAAGCCTGTCACTATAGGACTTATTGCTGATCAGGAGGCATTTAAGGAGATCCCCCGTAACTCCTCAGGAATTCTTTAACGTCGCAAACAGGACGATGTGATCATCAAGTCCTCTCAAGACGTAGACAGCTTGTTGTGCAGCCCACAACTCGGATTTTGGGAGGGTTCGTGTCCTCCGGGTCAGTCGAGTCGTCAGACACAACCTTTAGCCCTACTCAGCCCGTGTGGGTTTGGTCAACAAAGCTCTATGACCACATACACAAAGTTCCTATCACCTAGATAAAAGAGACTCAATGCAAAAAGAAAAGACAGACAGACTCAACGAGTACGATGGGGTGAGTGCACATCCATAGGGCGAGGGGATACGCTGAAGGCTTGGCGAGAATATACCAACTCCAACTTGGTCAACAGTCCCGGTCAACGCTGGTCAACTCGTCGGTGAACGCCTTGCTCAACGCCAAACAGCTCACCGGTCAACTCTCCGATCAAAATTTTGGTCAACGTTGGTCAACCCTTCAACCAACACCTTGGTCAACCCTTGATTCGGCTATGGCTGTCGACACCTTTCTTCCTCGCCAACCTCCTGATCCTCCTTCTTCCTTCCTCCTCTCTCCTCTTTCTCGCTTCACCCCGACTATGGTTTCCTTCATTTTTGTTGTCCCTCCTTCTCCATAGCTATGTCTTCTTCTCCTTCGTCTCTCCTCCTCCTTCGCTTCACCTTTCTTTCTCCTTCGTGATAACCCTGTGTCCGAGCTCCGCGGCTATGGCCGCCTTCTCTCCTGGTCCGCACAACAATCTTGTATCGCTCTTCTCTCTCTCTCTCTCTCTCTCTCTCTCTCTCTCTCTCTCTCTCTCTCTCTCTCTCTCGTCGTTGTCTTCTATGCAGGTACGTGGCACCGGACTCCCCAGCGCAGCTATGGTGGATGGTTCCTCCTTCGGTGCACCTCGACTATGGCGCCCACTGGCGCACGTCTCCTTCCTGCCGGCAACAACGATGGCGCGTGGGGTGACGGGAACCAGCTCTGATACCAATGCAATCAAACTCGCTTTCTCTTCCACTTCACATACATGCAAACAGATGGGGATTCACACTGGCGCTGAGCGCCCACTCAAAGCTCAGAGATATGGACAACGAGAACACTGTTCAGGTGCAAAAACGCTTCAATAGGCTATGGTGCATCAGCGCCTGCTTAACCCAACTCTCGTCACCGTGTCCGACGCCACCCTTACACACACTCAACTCTTCTCTACTGCGGATCACCCTGAATACTCCCACGCACACTCACTCYGCCTATCTTACTGCTATCGCGGCTATGGCCGCTCTACCCCTACTGACTATGGCTAGAATCCCACTCTTCAGCCCACTTCAACTTCGGGCAACCTGCAGACCACCTTCGCACGAGACGCTGTAGCAGCGCTTCCGCATGGCTTACGCAGCGAATGAATGAATGGCTGGGCGCTGCCTCTTGATTTATACTTTTGTAACTCGTTGGTCTGCCCCCTTTCCCACCGGCCCATGGTGCACACAGTCCCTCATGGTACTTGCTTGACTGGGCTGTGACTGACTGGACCGGTACCGCTGACTGCACGAGATTGCACTGCCGACTCAATGCAATCGCACTGCCGACTCAGTGCTGTTGGGCTCACCACTTGCCCACTTGCCCCTGGTTAAACGTAAGACAACTTCAAAAGGCCACTTCCGGACCTTCCGGGCGTCTGTGGACTCGGCCTTTCGAGGACTGTAGCAGCTACGACCTTGACCTTTCAGAACATCTACAGCTACGACCCCTACAGAGCTTTGACCCCTACTCGACAGACCTACTGATCGAACCCCTACAGCTACACAGACCTACTACAGACATCAAACAACTACCAAAATACAGGTCACGGGTTCAAACACTTGGGGTCAACTCGATACTGTACATGGGCAAGGTAAGGTCTGGGGATTGAACTCTAGTGCCCGCATCTGTGACTGCAGAAAGGTGAAAACTGTTTCAAAAACCTGATAAAAGGAAAAAAAAATGAACGAGGATTTTTTTGCCTCGTGAAGGGTCAAAACTCAGAAGTGACAACAAAAAAATCCTTGTTCAATTTCGTGGCCTGAGCAAAATATTTCAAATTTTAACGAAAAGTCAGACCTGGTAATTTTTTATCTACCCCTGCCTTTCCTGGGGTTGGCACCGCCACACTGGTGCACAGGGATTCACGGCGGGTCTGTTTGGTCCACTGCGCCAGATAAGCTGTCGGGGTTCAAGTCCGTTTTCCCTGTACCTTCCGTTTTGCCTGTACCTTTCATTTCTGACGGTATATTGCAAACATGGACGGTCAAAAATGAAGAATGTCGACAAGTGAGACTTGGGCGCGGAGTCCTGGAGGGTCTGAGTGTAGGGCAGTTCAGACGTCCAGGGTGTGGTGGAAAATAAGGGTCAACAATTTTGCTTTAAAAAGCACCACCTTTTCCCATGTCGGCCTCGGGTGGGCCCCCGATCCTTCAGGAGGCCGAAACGAAACGACAGCCGCCGATGAGGTTTATCAACGGCGGCCGTTGTCGGACCCAGCCGCCGATTTCTCAACAGCGGGAAAGGTAGTGGTGGTTTAAAGGACACTACCTTTCTCACTGTGGCGCAAAGTGGCAAGTTGAGCCTCATCCGAAAAAATCACCACCGGGAGGCCGTCGATAATTTTCATCAGCAGTCCCTAGCCTCAAAATTCAAATTCGGAGGCCGTGGGCCCATATATGAGGCCGAAACGAAACGACGGCCGCCCATGAGGTTTATCAACGGCGGCCGTTGTCGGGCCCAGCCCCCGATTTCTCAACAGCGGGAAAGGTAGTGGTGGTTTAAAGGACACTACCTTTCTCACAGTGGCACGAAGTGGCAAGTTGAGCCTCATCCGAAAAAATCACCACCGGGAGGCCGTGGATAATTTTCATCAGCGGCCCCTGGCCTCCGAATTCAAATCCGGAGGCCCGTGGGCCCATATATGAGAAAGGTAGTGGTGGTTTAATGACAGTGCTGGTTCAAGGACACAATGGTTTCATTTGGTTGCTTGGCAGGACAAGAACTCACGCACTTGTTGGTATTGATGTTGATGTCCTCCTAATGCGGAGTGTTCTTTGTGTGCCGAGCACACACGCTTTGTCCTCTCTCCTCAAGGTTCATCTCAGCTCTATGGGCCGCACATTCCTCCTTTGTGTCCTCCATCGCAGAACTACACGAATGTACTGGCACTTCCGTTGCTGTCCTCCTAATGCGGGGCGTCTTCGTGTGCTGAGCGCATGCTTTGTCCTCTCTCTCCTCAAGGTTAATCTCCGCTCCATCGGCCACATTCCCCCTCCTTTTTGTCCTCCATGTAAACATCTTTGAAGTCCGGTATTCCCCTTCCCGTTCCCTGTTCTCTCCCCTTGCCTTTTCCTCTCTCTGCCTTCTTTGGCTCTACTTCCCTCCCCTGCCTCCAGGAGCAGCCAGCATCAGCATCCACCGTCCTTCCCCCTACCTTCCACCCTTCTCCCCCTCAGCCACTCCTCCCTGCTACTCCCTCCCAGACCTCTGCATCAACCTCTACCATACTTCTGCATTCAGCCTTCCCCCCCACAACTATGGTTCACCCCCTCCTTCGCTGTCCAGTCCCCTTTTTTTCCCCTCGAAAAGGAGGAGATTTTACTAAAAAGCTGGGAACCCCGGGTCCTTCACAGTCCAGTCCTCTTCTTGCTCTCGAAGTCTTTCGGCATCTTGAATGTGATCGACATAGCCATTTCCATTCTTCCTCTCCTTGTCCTTCACCTCCTGCCACCTGCTGCTGCCTCCCCATCCATCTCCTCCTACAGTTCTTCCACCGCCCCCCCCCCCCCCCCCCCCCCCCCCCCCCCCCCCCCCCCCCCCCCCTCTCGTACAGTTTCTTCAATTTCTACTACCACTACAAGGAATTAGCACTAAACAGCAGAACAGCCCAGGGCATGAGAATAGACAGCGTGATACACCGATGAGGCAGAGTCTATTACGCATGCAAGCATGAGCATGAAGAGACAACAAGGATTCTCACACTGATGCCAAGAGGAACAATCATCAACAATGACTCGTGTCATTATTACACAACCAAAATACAGCGAGCAGAAGCGTGCACGAACAAATACCTCACTACACTAGTCAGACAGCATCAAGCTGCTCACCACCAGTCGAGCCCAACCTTGCCGCCAAACCCTGGCGCGTTTCGGCTACTCTGCACAGTAGCATGAGAACAAAAAAAAAGACAAGAACCTAGCTTCCCCGCTTGCCCTCCAGGTTTCCTCACTTCCTCCTGCAACTGCCGGTCCATTACTTCCACTACGTGTCTCACCTTCACTTTCTTCACCTTCTTCTTCTCCTCCTCCTCCCCCTTGCTCCCGTGCTCATCCTCCTCTCATTGGCACTGTCCTTCCCCCTCCTCTTCTCTCTTGCGGTCTTCATTTACATTCTCGTCCACCCATGGCATGTCATCCCCTTTTCTCTCTTCCTCCTACAACAGCCATCCCCATTACTTCTGTTCGCTGTCTCACCATCATCTTCTTTTCCCTTCCCCTCCTCCCCATCCTCGTCACCCTTGGTGTTGTGCTCATTCTCCTCTCGTTGGCATTGTCCCTCCCTCCTCTTCTCTCTCCCGGTCTTCATTTACATTCTTGTCCACCCCCGACTGTCATCTGCTTTCCTCTCTTCCTCCTACAACGGCCACTCTCGTTCTCCTACTTGCTCCGTTGCTCCTCCTCCTCTCATTGGCACCGTCCTTCCCCAGCATGTCATCCTCTTTCCTCTCTTCCTCATGCACTCTCTGTCTCACCTTCACCTCCTTCTGCCCCCCCTTCCTCGTCCTCCTACATGCTCCCTTGCTCCTCCTCTCATTGGCACCGTCCTTCCCAGCATGTCATCCACTTTCCTCTCTTCCTCATGCAACTGCCACTCCTGTCTCAACTTCACCTTCTTCTCCCTCCTCCTCCTCCTCCTTGCTCCCTTTGCCATCCTCCTCTCATTGGCACCGTCCTTCTCCTCCTCCTCTTCTCTCTCCTGGTCTTCATTCACATTCTGGTCCACGTCATCTTGTTGCTTGTCCTTATCTTCTTCGTGGGGAGGGAGAAGAAGGTAGGATGGTGAGATCAGGAGAGGAAGTAATGGGAGTGACAGTGTGGCATACTGCGTAGCCACACGGGCCTGCAGGGCCCGTCCCGCATTCTCAGCCTAAAAGCCTAGAAATAAGGGCTTACAGGCCCCGTATCGTTTCAGCCTGAAAGACTGAAAACGAGGGCCTGCAGGCCCTATGTCGTTTCCACCTAAAACAGGGCTTTTCAGCCCTGAGGTTTTTCAGCCTGAAACGGAGGGCCACTTTCGGGCCCTCATAAGATCGTCCTGCCCTAGAACTCAGGCAACAAACCAGGGTTTCGGGAACAGGCTATTTTTGGCCTGTTCCCCACGACAGCCTCAGCAGGAGCTGCAGCGCCAGCCCCTGGTTCGCCCTGGCATTGGCAAGAGCAGCCTCCTGGACTGCCTCGCCCTGCAGGCAGTCAGGAGGCAGGCCGAGTAGTACATAGGGAGTTCCCATGCACTTCACGGGAGGTAGTTGGACAGAAGGCAGGAGGTAGTCTTCAGGATTCGGCAACAGCACTCTGGAGGAGCGCTGCAGGAGTAGCTTAGCCCTAGCAGTAGTCTTCAGCGCTGGGCGCTAGTAGCTGCAGGAGTAGTCTTCAGCGCAGGGCGCTAAGTAGTCGTAGTGGTAGTAGTGTTGGAGAGAGATGGCTGGCGGAGGCCAGCGAGACTTACCTGTGGCGCCATAACTCCAGCTCCATCTTCGAGGTACCTGCATCAAGGCGCCAGCTTCACAGGTTAGTACCGGACAGAGAAAGAGAGAGAGAGTTCTTCTTCTTCCTCTTCTAAGTCCACCATCTCTTCTTCACCCTCTCCCTATCTGACTTCTCAGTATCTGCAGACTACGAGAGAGAGA
>BFEA01000126.1:1961165-1989226 GCA_003427395.1 Chara braunii
TCTATCTCTTTGCAAGTGCTTTCATTTCTTTCGCAATTGGGTGGCATTGTCTTTCATTGTGAATTTGCACTTTGGGAATGACCAGGATCGTAACACTCCTGTAAGAGAGTCTTTCGGTATGCTGGTCTTCTCACCGGAGCCCTGCCTGGCAGAGAGTGCATGCCACGATGTGCATACATGCATAACCCTTCACACACACACACACACACCCACACCCAGACCCACACCCACACCCACCAAGCACAGCCTCATCAGGTTCTCATCTGTTTACCCACCCATTCCCAGGGTTTAAATAGCCTTCACACATTAGCAGGCTGCATTCTGTTTTCAGAGTTCAGGACCGCAGGCTTAAGACAGACAATGACCTAGAACCAAGGCAGCAAACATGAAGCAGTAAACATGAAGCAGCAAACATGAAGCAGCAAACTCACCCATTGACAATTGTCATGAGCGCTTCCATCTCAATTGAAAACGCAAGTCACCTGATACCACCTCATCCCCCTCCTCCTCCATCTCCCTTCCTCCCTTTGATCATGAACAGACCCTGGGGTTTGATCCCATGGCCTGCCATGTGCATAACAACACCGGCGACCTCCATATCCCTCGCCTTCCCTTTCAGTCTTCAGGTCATGGGATCAAACCCCTTGTAGGCCATAAGAGCAGCCAATACGCAAACCAACCTGCAGCCATCGCTTGCACATTTGGACCGTTACCAATCTTTCCCCTGGCTTGTTCATAGCTGCAGCCAAATGCTTCCTGACTCCGGGGTTCTGTATTACAAAATTTACAACTAGATAAAAGAGAAAGTAGTTTAAACTTTAAAATGGTTAACCCGTTTCAACTCAAAAAGAGGGGAAAAAAAAAAGAAGTGAGCGAAGGACACAATCATCTCATTGTACAGAACCAACCCAAAACCACACTGTAGAGAGAAGATGCTGGAATTGACAAGATGTGATATCTGGTCCTTTTCTTGTTTAGCGACAAAAAGACCTGTCTCCCCAATGAGAGGGCATGTCCAAGCCATCTCTGGCTGGTTCCTTTCACACCAATATACCCTTTTTTTTTTTCTTTTTTTTTTTTTTCCCACCCTGTGACAGGCCAGCCATCCCTTCCCCCTCCCCTCCCTATCCCCTAATCTTTGCATGGAGTCATCCCCTGGTTACACTAGAGGCAAGGAGATCACCTTTCACCAGATGGTTGCCTTTTGAAGCCCCCGGAAGTCGCTCAACTCGCACCAACTCATTGTCGTCTTGCACGTTGCCAGGCTCATGCATAAGCATCATAATATGCTAGATCCAAAATTTCCAAAACCCGTTGACATCAGCGTGTGCCTGCAAGACATTCCTCAAAAAGAGTTTTCCCAAGTGAGTTGCTTCTCTGGTGTTCAGCCCATCCTGAGCATCCTTCTCCTTCTCCCTTGTTCGTTTTTGCGGGGGATAGGGATGGGAACGGGAAGGGGGAAGGTAGAGTTCGGCCTGTTCCAAACTTCCGGCGGAACGGATGGAAATCATAAAATGTAGTTTAAATGGTTAAAAATGAATAAAAATCATTTTTTTTATTGTTTTAGACTTTATCGAATATTTGGCGTTACCGTCAGCAGATGTGCCTCCGTAGGCATCATCAGTCAATCTCCTGCCCCCTCCCCCGCCCCCCTCCCTAAACTCACCCACTTTCTGCAGGGGTGCAGCATCAAGTGCTGACTGATTACACCCATCAAAAAACAACAATGATTACAACAAGACAATGAAGACATGTCACGGGGCTCATTAATTGTTGTCATCATCAAATGTGTTTCTACGCCACGTCAGCCAAACCTACGAGGCCCCTCTCAAGTCCGTCTGCTTCGCAGACGTGCAGCCAGATGGCCTCATAGTTTTCATGTTATTCAGTGATATTCAGCAACAATTACAAGAAAACAAAAGCGCAAGTATTCTCTATTACCTGTGCCATCTCTAAGCACAAGTATGTCTGATGTCTGTTACCTCTTTTTCTTTCTAAGCCCCTTACTTTTGCAACTGGCATCTCCCCTTCTGACTTGTACTCTGGCGCCCTTGGAAGCCTGGCATTCCCAGTCAGGATGGAAAAGTGCTGGCTGCCCAGGTGCATTGCCCAGCGATCAAAGATCATCGACTGCTGCATAGCGCTGCAATTACCCTGTTCTGTGCCTAGGTCAACAACACAACTCCTCTTTTCCATATCGATATTTTGCCGCAGCTGAAGCCCCCGCAGCAACTGCCATGGCCGCAACACTCAGAGCAAATGCTGTAGCTGGAACATCCGGAGCCAACTGAAACACAAAACTTGCACAGAATTCAGACTCTAAATTTCTCAAACGTGTAGCCGGATGTGCAAAGCGCTGCGATTGCACTGTTCTGTGCCTAAGTCAACAACACAACTCCTGTTCTCCATGTCGATGTTTTGCCGCAGCTGCACCCCCCGCAGCAACTGCCATGGGCGCAACACTCAGCGCAAATGCCATATAGCTGAGAAACATCCAGAGCGACTGCCAAGGCTGAAAGACGAAACTTGAAGAGAGTTCGGACTCTGAATTTCCGAACCGTAAATCCGTGTATCTGGACGTGCATGACTAGATAACGGTATCCCCAATCATCCGATAATAAAGATTTGACGACCCCCACATGTAGTAGTGTACCTGTCTACAATGAGTAATGGGCAGTCGAACAGGCAGAAAGATATAATGACCCCACATGTAGTGGTGTCCCTCTTTATAATGAGTAATGGGCGGTCGGACACGGGAAGAAAGATTTAACGACCCCCACAAATGCCCACATGTAGTGTAGTTCTGTATAATGAGTGTGAAGGCAGTCAAATACAGGCAGACAAGTTTGCAGATCCCTAACACATGGGTATAACAATCAGTCTATCCATCTATCTATCTATCTATCTATCTATCTGTCTATGTAGTATCTACTATTTATCTAATGATCGATGCATATATGATATTCTCTATCATATATATCACTGTATATATCGTCACAAACAGAACTGCCCGGTAAACCGTAGGCAGAGAGAGAGAAGAGGACAACAAACGAGGGGCTGTGACAAACTGTTTCGTCGGAGTTTCACCGACTCATCAGGAGGCTGACATAGACACCAAAGGACAAGAACAAACAGAGAGAAACAGAACCCACTCCCCCAGCAAGCGTCATTGACCGTTCCTTCCGTCGTCACCTTATGGGCTTGATGATCCAAACCATTTGCTTTTCAATTCCGCAGCTTGCTTGCTTGATGCCCAGCTTGGAGAAGGCTGACTGCACCATCACCCAGTGCTGTACAAGCTTGTGTTCCCGATGCGTATCATCAGTATGCCACAGGTTACACAACAGCTTGATGGTGGAGCCTTGTATGAATCCTCGTGCTATACTGGTAGCTATTCTGGGGTGCTATGATGGTGCTATTCTGGGCGTGCTATACCTGGGGTGATCTTCTGGGGGTGCTATACTTGGGGTGCTATTCTGAGGGTGCTATACTCATGCTATCAAGCTGCTAGAGGGTCGTATATTGCTTCTATGCGGGGGCTATGCTGGGTCTGTAAGGGTATCACTTCAGGATACCTAGGCACGTATGCGCTGACCCGCAGTCTGATGTTGGGTATCTATCTCAGGACACCAGCTTACAAGCTCTTCCATTGGGAGATATTGGGGTCAGAGTCGTCAGACTGACCTTGCGCCGCTTTCCTTTCCTTTTTCTAGTAATTGCTAGTGCCCACCAAAGCCGTCATCTAGCTATACAGGCACTCAATCTCCCTTGAAATGTGTGTGTCAACATAATACAACCTCTCTCTCTCTCTCTCTCTCTCTCTCTCTCTCTCTCTCTCTCTCTCTCTCTCTCTCTGTGTGTGTGTGTGTGTGTGTGTGTGTGTGTGTGTGTNCTCTCTCTCTCTCTCTCTCTCTGTGTGTGTGTGTGTGTGTGTGTGTGTGTGTGTGTGTGTGTGTGTGTGTGTGTGTGTGTGTGTGTCTGTCTGTGGCGGATAGCTAGCATATTTGCAGACTAGACTGTGGTGTGACAGAAGACGTAAGCCCTGTGCCTAAGGGTCGTTCCAGTGCACAACATTCCAAATGCATCTGGAGCCTGTAATGGTCTTGAATCTTGATATATGCAAAATATTGGACCAGTCCGCATGTATTTGGTCCCGATGTTGTCCAGGTACATGTAGCGTGCTGTGTAGTGGAGCGAGGCCCTAACTGTGGTTACAGATAGGGCACCTTTCAAGTCCATACTCATTGCAGTTAGAGCACCGCTCTGTCGACAAGTCAGGAAGGATAACCTTCCGGCTTCCATGGCAAGCGGTGCACACAAGGAAGCGAAGATCAGCGCAGCCTTCACAGAGGTCATAAGGGGATCGTCTTGGCATACCCTCCAGCAGAGCAGTCAATTCCTCTGTTTCATTCATCTGATGGACCTCTTCAAGGCCACCAATGTAACGACCCTTGATGAAGACCTGTGGGAGCTGAATGGTTCGCACCCCCAACAGCTTCCTCAGTTCTTCCCGGTAGCCAGAGTCGATGCTGACATCTCTCTCGTCGACTTCCACGGCGTGGCATTTCAGTATCTGTCGAACCTCCTGACAACCGTCAAACGTCTTTCGTACAGCCCGCATTGAAGTAGAGTAGAATACCAACTTTGTGCATGCATCTCCCAGAATATTCTGTATCGCTTCTCGGGAGAGCGGACGGATAAAAGGACTCTCCCCGGTCCTTTCGGCATAAATGGACAGATCCCTCTTTGTCTTACTTGCGTGCCCCCCCAGGTCGTTACCCATCCCAACCACCACCCAATCCTGCGGTGCCCTCTTTCGCGCTTTGACAACCACCTCTGGAAGCTCATAAGACGAGTCGCTTCCGTTCCACTCCCCTTGCTCCACTTCTCCTGCCGACTCGGTGTCCATTCGTTCTGTTCCGATAACATTCCCTGTTTGAAAAGTACTTGCAACATCTAAGCCCCCATCGTGCATTTCTTCATCTTCGTCCCCACCACAGGCAGAAAATGCGTCTGCACACATTCGTTCAGGGTAGGCCCCATCAGTGTCATCCGTCTCAGACATGTCATCGGAAAGTGCAGCAGCCCCATGTCCGGGCGTAGACGTCTGGAGGCCATCCGCGATTGACCACCCGTCTTCTGCTGCCATTGCAAGGACAGCCATTGCCAGTTCCTCTACTCCATCTGAGACCCTACGTACTCTTGTACCAAGTACAAAGGGTTCACTAGCGTCTATTGTCGCATTATCATTTGCACACCTTTCAAGAAGGACATCATCGGATGGCAACTGGCATCGACGCTGGTCGCTTACAATAGAGCCTGTTGTTCCACTTTGCTCGTCACTCCTCTCTCCTAACTCAGAGGATATAGCCCTTGCAGGCTTGCTGCACATATGCTGAACTCCACTCGTTGCACAATCATCAATAACCTCTCCGTTATAGTCATCTGCAGCAATCATCTCCTCCCAGTCACTCATCGAGGAGCCCTGCAGGCTAACAATACCCTTCATTTCGAAATCGTCTTGATTGTACAAATCACGACACGTGTTCACGTCCAATGCTGACGGCGGAATACTGTCGGGATCGAACACAGCATCATCAACTTCCCCATCACCCTCATCGTCATCATAATACTCGCTGTGGAGATCGACTGCCGCATCTATGTTGTATTCATCCGCATACTGGTGATGTTGCTTGCCGATGGTCTTCGACAAGCTATAAGATCTTCTCACCTTATCCTGGACCATACAAGGGGAACTCTTTCCATCCCATTCTCTGAAGGTCAACGCCTTGTTGAGAATTGACGACAAACTCTCCTTCGGCTTCTTGTCATGGCTCCTGCAGGTGCTCTGGAAAACGCTCCCTTCCTCCTCCCCCAATTCTCTCAGGGGTTTCAGACCTGGAACGTCGAGCGAGAATTGCCCAATCTTTCCTGGATGACAGAGAGGCGAGACACAACCATCTGATAAATCCTCACCATCATCTGACAATGGCCTCAAGGAGGCCACTTCGCCAGAGCTGACCTCAATAGTAGATTGACTGTTAAATTTATCATGTGGTCGAATCTCATCATCAACAGGCTTATCAATGCTGCCTCCATCTTCATCAGCAGGTAGTCCCACATGGGCCTCATCTGCGTCCACATGCCACAATCCAACACGATCACTCAGCTGACTATCTTTTTTTTTGTTTCCCCTTGATCTATGCGTGTCATCCTTGCGCAGGGGCCATGCTAAACTTCTCCGCATTGTTCCAATTTTAACAGATGTCCTCCACAAGACCAGCTGACTTCCTTTTAACAAATCGACATCGCCTGCGCCTCTGAATGAAGTGCTCCATACTCACTCTCATGATCCCATCATTCAGCCACATGGGCTGTGTATGATCCCGTCATCCCTCCTTATGTCTTGATCTGTTTCATTTCAGTCAATTACTATTAGCACCTCTCTGCACACACACATCCTCCTTTCACTTCCCTGAACCCAACGATACAGGTTAGCTATCTGCCGTGTCGCCATAACTTCCCATAAGTCAGCGTAGAAAGCTCATGCCACACCCAGCCATCCCTTGTCGCTTTGACTGCATTGCCTCAAGCATAGCCTCCCACCTCTTCCCCCTTCTCATTTCTCCTCCCTCCAACAATCCACTTCTCAGGGACCGGCTGCTGTGGTGGACCAGGGTGAGGTGGACCAGCTGCAGTGTGGACCATGGCGAGGTGGACCAGCTGTGCACCAGGGTGGGGTGGACCAGCTGCAGTGGTGGACCAGGGCGAGGTGGACCAGCTGCAGCCGTGGAGCAGGGTGAGGTGGGTGACCAGCTCCAGTGTGGACCAGGGTGAGGTGGACCAGGGTCACGTGGACCAGCTGCAGTGTGCACCAGGGTGGGGTGGACCAGCTCCAGTGTGGACCAGCTTCAGTATGGACCGGGGTCACGTGGACCAGCTGCAGTGTGCACCAGGGTGGGGTGGACCAGGGTGAGGTGGACCCGCTGCAGCGTGGACCAGGGTGGGGTGGGCCAGCTGCACTGTGGACCAGTGTTCTCACCCTGGTCCACAGTGCAACTTTCTTAAGTCATACTAGGACTTGCCCCGATGCATCTGACCATTATTACAGCTGTCAGCTCCTAGATTCAGTCGAAAGTTTTTCAACACAAGAAATTCAAGAATGTTATTACAAATACATGCACAAACACAATCCAGAACAAAAGCACAGATGTCCCTGACTATTAATACACAGAACATAATCAGTTCAAAGTTCAAACTTCAAAACCTGACGGATACAGCAACAAGAGGCTACCGCCCCATTCAGTTGAACCACCAGTTCAACTTGACGAAGCTGTGGATGAATGACATCCTAACAGCAGCTACAAACAAGCAAATGCAGCATGTGACATCCTCAGCAATGCTATCTTTCGTCTAATAGGTGTGTCGGAGGACTTGGCACCCACGCCGAGATGATGCCGCGCTGGTTGTGAAAAAAGTTGGATACCCACAAGCACACGGTGGGAGAAGGAACGTGCTCGTACAGAACATGCACTCGAGCTTGAGTAAGCGTGAACCATGTCCAAGACACGTGCACCTCGGTGTCCCAGAACAACAAAAAGGAAACGACAAAGACAGACGGAATTCACAGAGAATTCAGAGGGATGAGCTGGCTATCTGGCTTGCTGTACCTGTAACGAAAATACCTGCGGCAGTGCGGCTGCTAAAAATGATGTGCCGTCCCGTTTACTGCCTTTCCTGCCAACCAGTCCCAGAATCCATCCCCTGACAGTCCCAACCTTATTTCAGTTCTGTCTGTCCAGTCCCTGACCTGTCCTGACACCGCAGTCTGTGGCCTGTTCATAGGAGCCAGGGGAAAGGGGCAAACAACATGGGGCGGGGACACCCATCGTCTCTCTTCCTATCCCGCCCGCATCCGATATACCCTCGCCCTCGCTCTGCTGCTCTTCTTCCTGCCCCCACCTCCCCCCCCCTCTTCCTCTTTCTCCTCCTCTTCCTCCTCCTCCTCCTCCTCCTCCTGCTCATCATCCTCCTCTGTTGTTGACCCAGCCCGCTTTACACCTTTCTCACACAGACAAACACAAACACAGTCGATAACCCAGTCACACACATGAAAACACATTGTAAATAATGTTCTCAGGGCAGCCATAAACAAGGATGAGCGTGACCTCGCCAACAAGTGACACCCACATAGAGCCAATACTTGCAATGGTTTCCCTTGCAAGAATGTGTGTTCACAAGGACACAATGGCAGATGGAAAGGGCTTGAACAGAAAAAGAAAACCTGTGACTGTGCGCACGAAAGAAATGTTCATGAAAAGACAGACTTGTTTCTCCGAGCACAAAACCATGGTTTAGAAAATACAGTAACACAGAGTTCAAAGGAATGAATGACATGGCGGTCTGCCTTGCTGTACCTGTAACAACAACATCACCTGCAGGTGCTAGACAAGCTGAACCTCCCCGTTTACTGCATGCCCCGACAATGAGTCCCGGTTTCCATTCCCCAACAGTCCTGACCTTATTCCAGTTCTCGCTGTCCAGTCCCCGATCTGTCCTTACACTGCTGTTCATGGCCTGTTCAGAACTGAAGGACAAGGGCGAAAGACCTGACACAGCAACTGAGGGGGGCACAAACCCCACCATATCTGCTGCATCAGTGCTGGAAACTATGGCTGCACTCACGCCGGCGGAACCAACGACAAGCCTAGGCTGAGGAGTGGAGGGAACAAGTTGTCCCGGTTGCTTTCCCTTGCTGCCTTGGGATGACAGGTCCACATTGCGGTGCACCACGCTGGCCCAGTCCACAGCATCATGTGGGCCCCTGCAAGCTGGGAAACTGACGCCATTACAAGAAGATGCAGATGATGCATGTACAGAGCACTCATTCAGCGATTGAGAGGGCAATACCCAGCTACCAACCAAGTCTGCAATCCTCGCCCATAACTCGCTGTCATCAGCATCGACACCAGCATCAACCGCTGGATACTCATCATTCAGGACAGCCACAGGCGACACATACTGGGAGAGAGGCGATACAGCCTGTTCAGGTCTGGTGCCGGGTGGCCGGCAAACCCGGTCAGGATGTGTTGGTTCCTGGGTCATCTTTGACGAAGACGACACCATTCGATCATCGTTTATCTCCCGACTGCGATTCTTCACCTTAGACCGCTTCTTGGGCGCTTTGCTATGTCGCTGCGAGCCCGGAGCGGTTTCCGGGGACTCACAGACTTGGCTTGCATCATCATGCAAGCCATGCATCTTGCGGTGCACATCTGAACCAAATGACTTAGACGACCCGATGCCTGCAATTGACAAGTGAACGTGCGTCATGCACCAAAGAAGGACAAACAGTCAAAGAACAAAAGCAGCCATTCTCCAATCATGTTGGCGTTCCCCACTCGTCCTATAATTATGAATACTGTGTTGCACCCGATGTCTCGTGTGCCTTGAAGACAATTCATTTTGACTATAACTTTGACATGCACCACACACTCCTCCTGCGAAGCTTATGCAATATGAGTAGACAATCTTACATATGGTACAAACCTAGGTAGCGGGAGAGGGACATCCGGCCCGATTTTCGGTTTTGTATGGTCTGGCTGCACCATCCGGACAGGTCAAAGCAACGATGTTGAAATCAGTTCTGGACAGGTCTGCCTGTGTCTGTCTGCTGATGTCCAGCCTGATTTTCGGGTCTGGATGGTTGTGCTGCACCATCCGGACAGATCGGAGCAAAAATGTCGATATCACTTCTGGACAGGTCTGCCTGTGCCTGTCTGCCGTCGTCCAGTTCTTCGCATAGACCTGTCTTGATGGTCCAGCAGAGCCACTCCACAACCCAAAACAAAAAGCAGCCAGAAGTCTGGCCCTCCCAACCTTAGTATGAAAGGTGCTATTCTACTGCAACTGTACCAGCAGCCAGCATGAAGATTCGACTGCCAGGCTGCTATGGAGCAGAAAGCGCTTTCACAGTCTGCATTCAGTTCGCAGAATTGTTCCGTACAAAACGATGGGATTTGAGGAGGAGGAGGGGGGGAGGGAGGGGGGGGGGTTGCAGTGAGACTGACATTGCCCAGGTGCAGATTTATGATAAAGGTTCAGACACCCTCCTCCTCCATCCTGCACTATGTATATCAACTTATCAAGTCAGTTATACCGGCTTAGCCCGCCCACCTTCGTTCCTCATTTATAAGTTGGGCTGGCCAGTGGAGGTCCCAGAAAGCTTCAGCCTACGACTTCCTCATGCTTCACCCGAAGGCTGGCAGTGATCCATCAACAGATTCAACACCATACAATAAGAAGTACAAAAAATTGTGGAATTTCAACTTCAATCGTTCAATCAGCCCATATAAGATGATATAAGCCCCTTGCAGAAACCAATACAACAGCACGCTGCAGCACAGAAGGACGGCATAAAAACAAGGTGCGAAACTGCGGAGCAAAATTATGGGACGAAATGACCCCACTTTCTCCTTGCGAATGGAATAAGCAGACCCCACTGTCCCTATCCGGTGTCCTGCAAAACCACAAATAGGGAATGGGCTAGGAAGAGCCGGAGCGCAGAATGGCCAGAGAGAAATTGAGACATTTCAGACACGTTCCTTAACCTATCTCAGTAGAGTCCAACGATGGTCCAGTTTCATAACAGGAAAAAAGGGCCACGGCCTTGAGAAATCATCATAGAACCGACCAGCCCCAGGTAATTCAGAATTACTTAACCTAATTCATGACTCATGGAGTTCATCGCGATTTGAACTCAGGTACATACCTCAACAGTTCATGGGTCTACCAACCGAGCTAGGCCCGTTTGTTAATATTTCGGACTTAAATGCCAACGTCTGGAAGCTTTTGACCCAATTTCACCCATATTTCATTTTCCCTTGATTCTTTGGTGCACCACCACTGCTCCTGGTTGTCAGCATGCGGGAGAGCTGACGGGTCCATTATTCTCTGTTCATGCAGAATCCTTCAGAGCATTTTGCACCGTATTATGAGGTCAATGACTCAGCTGGTAGAATCCTGTTCATCAAAATGCGATTGCCATTCATTCACAGGTTGCAAGCTCTTCTCCTCCCCCCTCGATTAATGTTGCTGACCGCATGATGCTGCCATCATGTTGCCGGAAATCAGGGGGTTCTGGTGCTGGACAGCAAACACCTGAGGAGGAGTTGGGAAACTGCTGGCTATGGCGGATGACCTTTCTGGCTATGCTGTTGCGCCATTGGTCATAAAGTACGCTAGGTAGCTTTGCCGCTGCAGCTCTACATGGCCTGTCTACGACCCTTGCCTTTATTAGGGCACATTTGGACTTCAAGACCTAAGTTTCGAGCCTTTCGACTTCAAAAAACAGTGAAACCCTTGTCCTTCGGGACATCCGTTAAAATCGGAACGATACAGAGAAGATTAGCATGGCCACTGCACAAGTATGACACATAAATTGAGAAATGGTCCAAAAAAAAAGAAAACAGCGGAGAATGGACGAGAGGTCCCTGGGAGGGATCTTCACTCACATTCAGTCGCTCGTCGGTGAATTCGCATTAACGCTCTGTTGGATTGCGTTTCAATCAGTCACATAACATGTGCTGCAGCCCATGAGGTGCTGCCAGGGAGAGGAGGGTGGGGTTGGGAAGCTTTCACATTGCATGGCATGTGCTACTGACACCCTTGTCAGGTCAGCCCAGCAGCACGCTTCACATCGTTGCAGGGAGAAAGAAAACAAAGCTGTTCAGGTGTGAGGGGATGAAGCACGTGCAGACATGCGTGCGTACACTGTGTAGTCCTTGCGAGTAAACTCAGTAAAACCGACACATGATGAAAAGTTTTTTTTTCTCTCCTCCCTCCTCCTCCCCAAACATCTCCTTCATACTCGTGAAACACAGTCATAAGTATGGCGCAGATTCTTAGAACCGACCAGATAATACAGAGTAAATACAAATACAGCGGAAGACTTGAGATACATGGATTGACTCGGACCTGACTCAGACTGCAACAAAACACTCACAAACATACATCGGTGGTGTGAAGCCCTGGCCTTGAACATAGAAGAAGAGGCCGGGGGCAATGCTCATACACGGATGAATGGAGGGAGGAGAGACGAAGGGAGGAGGAGAGGGAAGATGACGTCAACTCAATATTTCCAAAGATAGTATCTTGAAATGTCAAGAGTAGCGCAAATCCAAAATGCCGCGGACACAGAGTCTCACAGTGTCTCAGATATCGATCTCACAATGTCAAGGTACGTCTCCAGAGGTAGATGAAATCAGATCCCAAGAGTAGTCCTCAACCTACAGTCTCAATGTTGCTGTCTCGAACATCATCAGAACTCGTAACCATCCTTCATACTCGTAGTAGTCCAGTAGGAGAACCCAGGAGTAGACTTAGACTTAGAAGGGAGGAGGAGAGAGAGGGGGAGAGAGAGAGAGAGAGAGAGAGAGAGTGGCGGGGGAAGAAGAGGGAGGGAAGGCAAGGCCTTTCTCCCTGGTACCTGATTCGATAGCTATGGCGCTGCAGAAGGCTGGCGCTGGGCCGCGGGCTGGGCCGGTGGCTGGCGCTGTTCCAACTGCTGCGCTAATTCCGCCTCGCCGCTGTGCTCGTGCTCTCATCGCTGCTCATGCTAACGCTGCCGCGCTGTGCTAATCCTGAAGACTAACGCGTAGACTAACCTCCTGTCTACTACCCTGTAGACTGGTACCCGGCTAATACAGTGCGGGGCCAGCCTCAAGGCTGCTGGTACCTTGGGTCTGGACCGTTGATCTGATCAACGGTTCAGATCCTGTTGCCGAATCTGAAAGTGGCGGCCTAACTTGGCCGCTGAATTGTGCCGCCAGTAGGTCCTACCGCTGGACCGGTACCGGCCTGAACCAATGTGACCGTTGGGCCTGTCCTAGACCCCTATACCTAGGCCGACCGGGTTCTACCTGAGCCGGCGTACTCCTAGGTCTGCCTGGGCCTGATCTGAACCGTCATATCCCTAGGCGTACCCTGACCTAGATGGAACCGGGCCCTAAGTGGGGCCCGTGTGGCTCAGAATGCCACATACTCCCCCCCCTTGAAGACCGAGCTAACTGCGAGGGCAAAGCTGTCTGTCCGATGTCCGTACGGAGCGGGCGGGTTGGGCAGCTTCCTTAGCAAGTCACTGTTTTTCGTAATGCGCGAAAATAAGGGTTCCTGTCGCCTTCAGGTCAGCTTGTGAAATCCAGCGTGTGTCGTCGGGATCGCATTGCTTGAATGTAACTTTGTACTACATTGGCTTGTTGTCGTGCTTGCAATGAGCGAGGACGCGGTCGACCTCCTGGTGACCATCCATTGATGGAGGGTCGTGTGACCGTCTGCCCGAGAGATCCGCTGCTGAGGCTAGAGTATAGACCGCCAGCTTTGAAGCGTGAAATATTGGGTGGACCGTCAAATGCGGGGGAATCTCGATTATGAACGAGGGACCCGCGGGGTCGTCGCCAGCTGCTGAAGTGACCTTCCATGGACCACACCGCTTAGGGAGGAACTTGCGCGAGACGTGCTGCTCGAGCGCGAATTCCTCGGAGGTGACCCAAACAAGGTCGCCGGCGTGGATTGGACATGGGATGCCACGCCAATTTGCTTGCTGCTGCATACGGACCTGAGCCTTTTGCATGTTTGTGCGGGCTTTGGCCAGCAGTTCCCTGTACTTCCGTGTAGAAGCGGGGGAGCAAGCGACATTGATGTCGACAGTCCGTGGAAGCAAAATCTCTGCGAAGATACGGCCTTTTCGTCCACCGTGATGCAACTCGAATGGAGTCACGCCAATCGCCGAGTGCACTGAAGTGTTGTAGGCAAACTCGATGTCGGGAAGGCGGTCAACCCAGTCCTTCTGATCCGGGCAGATGAGTGTGCGGAGCATCATCTGTGCAGTCTGGCGTGCACGTTCCGTTTGCCCATCCGTTCGAGGATGCGGTGCTGAACTTGGTATCATGTTGGTGTCGGATTCCAACATGAGTGCCATCCAAAAGGCTGACATGAAACGAGTGTCGCGATCGCTGACGATGTCTTCCGGAACGCCGTGGCTGCAAAACCAGCCGGTATGCCCTGCTGAACTCGGTATCATGCTGGTGCCGGATTCCACCATGAGTGTCGTCCAAAAGGCTGACATGAAACGAGTGTCGCGATCGCTGACGATGTTTTCCGAAACGCCGTGGCTGCAAAACCAGCCGGTATGCAAAAGTCGTGTGAGCTCGGGAGCCGTCGCATGATACTTGCATGGAAGAAATCGAGCGTACTTGCTCAAACGGTCAACGACCGTGAGAATACCATCATGGCCAAGGCGATCGCGAGGGAAAGGACCGGTCACATCCATAGCAAGGGAGAGACCTGGTTCCCGAGGAATTGGCAATGGTTTCAGTTCGCCGTACGGGAGTTGAGGGCGCCCTTTGTTCCGGTGGCAAACTGCGCATGACTGAATGTACCGGTTGACGTCGCTGATGATGTCCGACCAGTGGAATCGCTGGCGGAGTCTTGCAAGAGTGCGTGCGACGCCAAGGTGTCCCGCCAGCCGCGAATCGTGGTATTCGCCAAGGAGGCGAGTGCACAAGATGCGGTCTTGGGAAACACACAGCAAATCCTTGCCTCGCGTATGGAGAAGCAAGTAACCGTCGGCAATGCGGTAATTGCTTGCCGGCGGGTGATCCGATGATAAGTCCGCGTAGAGTGTGGAGAATCCCGGATCCGACTTGTAGCCGTTTACGAATTGCTGTTGCAGGTCCTCTTCGAGACCGAATGTGGAGTGCACCAAGGCGCAAAGATCAGGTCTTCGCGAGAGAGCATCCGCCGCCTTGTTCGAGGGGCCCGGAATATGCTTGGAGGTGAAGTCAAATTGGTCAATGAAGTACATCCAGCGACCGATCGTGGTGCTCACCGTGTCTTGTGTCTTGTAATAAGATAACGGATTGTTGTTCGTTGCCAACGTGAATCGTCGACGCCCAAGGAGAAAGTGACGCCAACGCTAAAGTACAGTGACAAAAGGTAGCAGTTCCTTCTTCCTCGCATCATCACGAGTATTGATGGGTGGCACCTTTTGGCTGAAGTACTCAACCGGATGCCAGTCGGTGCCGTCTTGCTGTTCCAAGACCGCACCAATGTGGTAGCCGAAAGCATCCGTAGTCACTTTGGTAGGCAAGGTCAGGTCGTCGATGCTCAAGACGGGAGCTTGAAGCAATGTCGTCTTAAGCGTATGGAACGCGTGTCGGGCTTCGTCGTTGAACTCGAAGGGCACCAAGGGGGACTGAAGTCGCAACAGTGGTGCAGCGATCCGCTGGAAGCTCTTGACGAAGTGCATGTAGTATGATGCTAACCCAAGAAAGGAGCGGACGTCGGTAGTACACGCGAGGTCCGACCAATCTTGAATGGCTTGTACTTTGTGCTCAAGCGGACGAATGCCTTGCGGCGTGACGTAATGGCCCAAGTACTCCAACTCTTGCTGGGCAAACTCGCACTTGTCGCGGTTTGCCTTGTACTTAGCGAAATGGAGCCGTTCCAAAACAGCGCGAAGGTGCTCGAGGTGCTCGTCCAGCGACCGGCTATAAACCAAGATATCATCAAGGTAGATAAGTACGATGCGGTCGAGAAGGTCGCGAAATTTCGTCGTCATAGCCACCTGGAAAGTAGTCGGAGCATTGGTGAGACCGAAAGGCATGACGATCCACTCAAAGTGCCCATACCGTGTCTTGAATGCGGTTTTGTACCGCTCTCTTGGCTGGATCTCGATCTGGTGATATCCGGATTTGAGGTCAAGCTTCGAGAAGTACTTGGCGCCGCCTAGTCACTTGAGAAGATCGTCGATCCGAGGGAGAGGGCCGACGTTCTTGATTGTTTGTACGTTTAGTTTTCGATAGTCGATACACAAACGAAGGTCCTTGTTCTTCTTCCGGACGAAGAGAACGAGAACACCGTATGGCGAACAACTAGGGCGAATCCAGCCCTTGGCCACGAGGTCGTCTAGTTGTGCCCGAAGCACTTGAAGCTCCTCTTCGCTGATTCGGTAGATGCATCTGCGCGGAGGTACGGCGCCGTCCTCGAGAGTGATCTCGTGGAGTAAGGACCGATCCGGTACTACTCCGGCGGGAGCTTGGAAGACATCCTCATAGCTGTCCAAAAGCTCAATGATGAGTGGGTCCGATGTGTCCGTCTTGGGCAGATCATCGGGTGGGAGGGTGTGAAGAAAACACATGCCCATCTCCATCTCCTCGATGTCGTTCCGCCGGATGGATTGGCGAATACTCGCCGCGGAGACCACGTGACAACCAATCGAAGGATGAGGAAGCGGTACCGTGCACGAAACTAGTTCGCCACGCCGATCACGAACGTGAACGGTGCGTCGGAAAAAGTTTACCGGATGGTCTTTGCTTTGCAGCCACGACATGCCTAAGATCATATCGAACTAGTGTCCAATATGTCGAATGACGCGGCCTCACATGCTAGCGGGGCAAAATACACGGGCACGGAGTCGACGCAGCGGTCGATTGACTTTTGTGTATGACCATCGACCAACGTGACGTGCGTGGACTGACTTTTCCTTCGAACGTGTGGGCCCAGCCCAGCGTGTGCCATAAAGTCTTGGCTGCTGTAGTTGCAAGTCGCTCCACAATCGATCAAGGCACTGCAGGTCGCCTTTCCGATCTGAATGCGGATGTAGAGGAGCGGCACGTCGATGTCGACGTACCGGTGCGTTGCGTGCTCGCGGTCGATCTTCGCAAGATAGCTACGAAGGTCAACAACCGTTACTCCGTCATCCGTCGATGGAGGTGGTACTGCAGCGTGCAAGTATTCGCGCAAATGTGCCATGCGGGCGTTGCAATGCGGTGTTGGCAAATAACCGGTGGACGAAAGAGGCAACCATAGGAAGTCCTCAACCGTCAACGGGTCGAGTTCCTCAAGACTCGCCCAAGTTGACGGATCCTCCGATAGAAGGGCTGGCGAAGCGACCGGTTCGTTGGCCGACGGCGGAAACACCACCCATGCGATTTGATCTTGCACGTGGAGAGGCTGGTTCAACGGCGGGACCAGCTCGACAACATAGTTCTCGAAGTCAATCCGAGAACTTGCTACAACCGCGGCGTCCCCGGACGTGAGAGAGACTGCTAGCGAGGCAGCCGAGTCCAACCGACTGGGAAATGATGTTGCTGCACTTCCCGTGGCGCTCAGTTTCCCGAGCCTGGACGCTTGACATTTTCTTTGTCCTTGTCGAGGCATGCACTAGTGATGTGCTTGGTGCTGTTGCACCATAAACAACATCCCCATTTCTGCCTCAACTTGAACATGTCTTCGGTGATACCGAATTTTGTCCATGGTGATTGTCGTGCTCCATCCGCTGACGCTGGTTTCGACGGGGTCTTGAGCGTTGCGGTTGTATCGCTGCCGCCACATCTCTGTCACTTTATGTTGAAGCGGCTGCGAGGTCCTCACTAGATCCTTACTGGATCGCTGCTAGCTGACCTCTGCCTTTCTCCACGTAACCGGGCTGTTGGCGGGCCTCATTGGCCGCGCGCCGGTTACCTTGTATGAGTTCCCTTGCCTTTGAGATCATTGCGTTAAAGGTCTCATACTGAAATTCGCTGCCAAGGGCAGATGTCAAGGCATCGCAAGAGCGGGCGAAAAATTTGGCCCGGATTGCGTCGAATGGCAGGTTCAACTTCGGGGTGGCGACGAGTCTTTGCCACTCCGTCAACCATTCCCGTGATGGTTGCTGGCCTTGAAACATGCGGAAGATCTTGTTCAAGGCGTCACGTTTGTCGTTGTTGACCATGGACCGGGTCTTCCACTTCTTCTCGAATTCCTCCCACGTGATCTTGGTGTGGAGGGTGGCAATGGTGCATTCCAACGTGATGGCCATGTGAGTCATGAAAGCCTACGCCCCTCCAATGAGTTGGAGGTAGAGTGCGTCAAGCCGCCATTCGGGTGGGACGTGATGTACGTCTGCCTCCGCGTTGAATGCCATCCACCACTGCAGCGGATCGGTCTTGTGGTAATCATCGAACTTCTCAATCTTGAAGTTCGGCATCTTCCATTCCTTGACGACGACAGTCGGTCGTTGCTGAACGTGGTCGCTAAGCGTCTGCAGCTGATTGTTGACCGTAGACGTCCCAGCAAACGTGTTGATGTCGCCAAGGGATGCGACTACGTGGTTGATCCACTCCTCGAGTTGCTTGGCTTGGGCGGCCAAAGCTGGGCTGCAGTCTGTCGCTGCACTGTCCGTCGACTCAACTGCCGACAGTCGTGCCAACCCTGTGCTGACAGTGGTCTGCAGCTGGTCGCTGATGGTCTGCTGCTGGCTGTTGGTGGCCTGCAAGGTGCTGTTCTCGGCCTGTAATGCCACGATCTTCAGGTCTATCGACCGGAAAGTTGCTTCGTAGCAGATGAATATCTACCTCTTGGCCAGCAGTTCGCGTTGCTGCCAATTGCACATGTACAACACATTCTCCATCAATACTGATGTGGATTCCTTGTCGCTCTCTTCCTCGGTCGCCTCCTCTTGTGCTTCGGTTGCTTGGAAATGTTGTCGTTGAAGTAGCCTGCGGTACGTGGCTTCGTCTTTTGCGAGGTCCATTGTGGCCTGGTAACAAGCTTGATTCTGACTTGCCTCCACCTGCTGCTCCTGCAACCGTGCGGCTGCTGCAGCTTCGGTTGCGGCCTGCTGACGTGCTGCTTCGGGCGTTGAATTGCCTGCTGGCGAGGGGGCTCCTCCTTTTCCCATTTGCGAAGTTCAGCTGCGGCAGTCTCCGTGAAATGTTGGAGATGTTCGAGAAACGCAAGTTGCGATTCATCTGCCTGCCGAATTGGCATGGGAGGAGTGACTGGCCTCTTGGGGCTGGCCTGCGTATTGACATCGGCGGTTTTGGCCATGGTCGTGCGTTGTCTGCGCGAGATCCGAGGTGTCTTCGGTCCCTGTTGGGGCTTGGTTCCTGCGGATCCGCGTTCAGCAAGCCGTTGATTGTGGCGCATCAAGTAGTCCTGTCTTCGTTGCTGCTGATGTGTCACTGTTGAGGTGGCACCCTACTGCGGTGGCATTCTTACGATTTGACAATCTGTTGTCGTGGCACGCTGAGGTGGCACGTTGCTGATATGGCAATCTGCTGGCGTGGCACGCTGTTGATGTGGCACAATGCTGACGTGGTCGGAGACTGGAGTTCGCAGTACCGAGAGGAGGAGAGAGAAGGTAGGGGTGGGAAGAAGGGGAAGGGAGGCAAACAATGCACAGACTGTCCCTTTCTGCCCTGACCTCGGACTTTGACACTCATCAAGAAAATTGCCCCCCATAAAAAAAAATCAAATTTTAAAAAATTAAATATTAAATCATTTTATGAAATAAGTATAAAAAAAAAAATACGAGTTAATTAAATAATTTTTAATTTTGTCAAAAAATAAATATCTCATTAAAGAATATTTAAATTAGCAAAAAAACAATTTTAGCAAAAAAATAATATTTAATTAAAAAATATTTCAATTTGCAAAACTAAAATGAATAAAGTTAAGCAAGATTTAAGGATTTAAACCGAATTTTAATTAATAATTTTACGAAATTTGATCGAGAGAATTTAGCATCATTACGAGGTCATGAAGTAAATAGAAGTAAATAGAAGGTCAATGGTAATAGGGAGATACACTTCTGCCGTAAAGATTCAATCTTTAATCGCAATAAACGATGCATTTTGCCAAAACTGAAAGTTTTGTGAAGTTGCAGTTGAATGTGGTCGTGCTCAGGTCTGATCTGCCTTAATTGGCGTGGTGCCTGGCTGGCGCTCACTTCGCGTAGCTTGATAGGTTGTTAGATCGTTAGATTAGGTTAGGACTAACCTTAATTAGCACAAATTAGGTTGATCGTGATTAGCGGTTCCCTAATCGTGCGCATTATGACGAGAGCCACCAAACCTAAAATTAGGATTCAAACGGCCTAATTAACTATGTAAGTATGATAAAAGAAAAAAAAAATTGCAACTTGCGATTTGATGATAACAGAGTACAGGTGTAGATAACCAATCAATCAATCAATCAATCAATGGTGAGTCATCCAGTGCTGGTCTGCTCCGATACCAAACTATTGCATACTCGTGAAACACAGTCGTAAGTATGGAGCAGATTCCCATAACCGACCAGATAATACAGAGTAAATACAAATACAGCGGAAGACTTGAGATACATGCATTGACTCGGACCTGACTCAGACTCCAACGAAACACTCACAAACATACATCGGTGTTGTTAAGCCCTGGCCTTGAACAAAGAAGAAGAGGTCGGGGGCAATGCTCATACACGGATGAATGGAGGGAGGAGAGACGAAGGGAGGAGGAGAGGGAAGATGACGTCAACTCAATATTTCCAAAGATAGTATCTTGAAATGTCAAGAGTGGCGCAAATCCGAAATGTCGCGGACACAGAGTCTCACAGTGTCTCAGATATCGATCTCACAATGTCAAGGTACGTCTCCAGAGGTAGATGAAATCCGATCCCAAGAGTAGTCCTCGACCTACAGTCTCAATGTTGCTGTCTCCAACATCATCAAAACTGGTAACCATCCTTCATACTCGTAGTCGTCCAGTAGGAGAACCAGGAGTAGACTTAGACTTCGAAGGTAGGAGGAGAGAGAGGGGGAGAGAGAGAGAGAGAGGCGGAGGAAGAAGAGGGAGGGAAGGCAAGGCCTTTCTCCCTAGTACCTGATTCGGTAGCTATGGCGCTGCAGAAGGCTGGCGCTGGGCCGCGGGCTGGGCCGGTGGCTGGCACTGCTCCAACTGCTGCGCTAATTGCTCGTCGCCACTGTGCTCGAGCTCTCCTCGCTGCTCATGCTAACGCTGCCGTGCTGCGCTAATCCTGCTAACGCTGAAGCGCTGCGCTAATCTTGAAGACTAACTCGTAGACTAACCTCCTGTCTACTAACCTGTAGACTTGTACCCGGCTAATATAGTGCGGGGCCAGCCTCAAGGCTGCTGGTACTTTGGGTCTGGACCGTTGATCTGATCAATGGTTCAGATCCTGTTGCCGGAATCTGAAAGTGGCGGCCTAACTTGGCCGCTGAACTGTGCCGCCGGTAGGTCCTACCACTGGACCGGTACCAGCCTGAACCAATGTGACGGTTGGGCTTGTCTTAGACCCCTATACCTAGGCCTACCGGGTTCTACCTGAACCGGCGTACTCCTAGGTCTGCCTGGGCCTGATCTGAATCGTCGTACCCCTAGGCGTACGCTAACCTAGATGGAACCGGTGTCGGGGCAGAAACCCCTGAGAGGGTTCGTGCCCGAGTTTTTTTAAGGAAAGACACTGTCCGGCTCTTTTTTGTTGGATTGAAGGACTTGATGAGACTGACGTTTGCCAAAAGTTTATTCAGACCTGACCTATGACTGAGAGACTAAAAGTTTCCGAACTTAAGTCCAGACGCATCTGGCGTCCGGGAGTAACAAATGTGAATGGCAATGCTTCGCTTTTGTCGAAGCCGCAGGGACGTGTGGACATGGGAACGCTAAAGTTATACCTATTCTACCTAAAATAGCAGCCGCGCGATTCAGGGCCTACGTAGGCTAAAAAGAACGATCGCGCTAGGTGTGCGGCCGCGGTGCGGAAGAAATATGAAGTTTTTTTATTTCTTGGGCCGCGGGGGTTGACATCGAGCCAGGGGGTTGATAGGCCGATGCCGAGGTCACGCGGCCAACCGATGGGGCAAGGCCTGCCAGCAAAGCCTATTAGGCTTCAGCCAGGCAGGATCTGCATAGCCGCAGGCAGGCAGGGCCTGCAACGCCACGGCATGGGGAGAAGTGACTGGGCAAGCTCTTCATATAGAAGAGCTGCTCCTATCACTGTCGTGATAGGAGCTAAGCCTAGTAGGATACAACACTTGATTCTTACCCAACGGATACCGGGATCAAACCCGGCTGCAAGCATCCTACTGGGCTAGCTCCTTTTGGAGCAGCCCACCAAGGAGGCAATCGCACGCGGCCGATTTCGGCCGAACGATCGATGAGATCGCACGGTGGAAATCCGCCATTCGAAGATTGACATGGCCCTGCGCAAGGATGGCACGCATAAATCGAGAGATGGCCGGAGATGGCCGAAGTGTTTCGTCGATCCCTAATGGGATCGAACTCAGGTCTGCATTTCATGATGGCGTGGGGGGGGGGAGTGTCATGACGTGACCGTTGGCCAAAGCCAACGGAAAAAGAAAAAAAAAAACAAAAAAAACAAAGAAAGATGAAAGAAACGAAGCACCAGATGGCGCATGGAAAACTGACAAGGACTTAGGGTCCCCATGAAAAGTTGCAGGCGCCACGGACGACCGTTTTTTTCATCTACGAGGTAAGTTGTTTTTTTTTTAGTTTCTTAGATTTGTTTTTGAATTTTTTTCTTTTAGATTTGTTTTTGGATTCTTTTTAGATTTTTCTTCTTAGATTTTTTTTTAGATCCTCTCGTTTTTTTTACTGTGATGTTCATCATGCGGCCGTTCGTTTTTTAAAAACGGGCAGCATGATTTTCGAATGCCCGAACTTTGCGCTGTCGGCGCCCAGGTACGGGCGCGCATGGGAGAAAGGGGAAGAGACCTCGATGAGCGAGGCCCATCGATTTATTAGCGTTTTAGGACTTGGAGCTTGCAGGGCCGCTTCGGGAAAACTGGTCGTGGCATCCAGGCATACGTCGCTTTTTAATCCTTCGATGACGACTCTTCCTATCATTGTGAAGCTGGGCTTGCCAAGGTTTGCTATGTACCTGGCATTCTTATTGAGCTTAGTGCACGCGCGCGGCCAACGGGAAAAGACCCTGTTGAGCTAGACTCTACTTGACTCTGTGAAATGACTTCGGGTTTGGGGCTGACCGTTCGCCTCTGGTAACGAATTGCCCCCTGTACAGGGAAGCGAGGGGGGGGATAAAAAGGAAGAAAGAGAAGAAAAGAAAAGGAACAAAAGAATAATAACGGCCACGTATGTGGCCGCGGCCGCAGAACAGGTGCAGCCCCAAAAGAATCTAGAGGGTGATGCGATTGCGCCTATTCGTTTTGAGCAGGCAGCAGTAAGTGGCTGGGTACAGCCATTTATAGGAGTATACGGCCTAGGAAATGGTCAGATACTTTTGGGGGTTGATGACCTTGGTTCCCCTAGGGGAAAACCAAGGCACCGGGCTCCCGGCCGTTGATCTGGATCAAGGGCCAGGAGCACTGACAAAATTTTTACCTGGCTGTGGGCAAAGCAGCTGCCCACACCCATCAGCTAGCTATAAAAGCGAGCACTCCACCCAACAACCTCACACTTATGGCAGTGTTGCTGGGCCATTCACCTGAGTGAATGCTGGCTGGCTGCTACTGTGGGGCGGTGCTGCTGGAGAGGAGGAAGTGCTGCTGGTGAAGGAGAATGGAAGTCTACATTGGAAAGAGGAGAAGGGAGGCAGCCACAACTGAGGTTGGGAGCTCACTGCCCCACCTCTGCGTTGGTGCCGCGACTGGTAGGCTGCGTCGGGAGTTAGGCTATGCGGCGAACGACACGCGTTGGGGATATGCTGCCGGATTTACCGCCCAGCGTCAACTTTTGTGTGTATAGGGAGCTGCTGCCCGTCCGACGGCGCAGTAATTGCGGCATTTTCCAGGGGTTATGTTGCCGAAATTTTGATTCGGCGGCGTTTTTTTTTAAGGGGAGGTGCTATCGGGGTTGTCGCACGATGCCGGCATTTCTTTTAATGTGAGTGTAGGGAGGTGCTGTTCGATCAGTGGCTCAGCAACGACAGTGTATCCGGTGGGGTTACGCTGCCAAAATTTTAACTCGGCGGATGTTTTTTTAAGGAGGAAGTGCTGCCCGTTCGACGGCATGGCAACGACAACGTATTTAGGAGGACAGTTATGCTGATCAATTTACGGGGCGGCAAGCAGTGGTCTGCCGTTATTTTTTTTTTTGTGGTGCGAGGCAATTATGGTGGATCCCAGTGTTGGGCTAGCGCTGGTACGTGGTTGGGATTGTGCAGCGCTGGTGCACAATTGGGTCTGTGCGGCAGTGGTGCGTGGGCCGGCGGCATGAAGAGAGTGCGGATTGGATGCACGAGGCGGAGTAGTCATTGGGGCTCACGACACATGCGGTTTTGAACCAGAGTCACCTTTATTTTTTTTGTGGCACGCGGTGCGAGCGGTTTTTGAGTCTTGGGACCATCTGGTGGTACAACGATACCATGGGACCACTTAGGACCATTTTGGGACCAGGTGGGACTGATTTCGGGATCGGGACTGGCATGATGGCATGACTATTGCGAGCGGACGTGGTGAGAGGCGACATGGACTTGCGGCTGGTTGGGAAGTATCGTTGGTGGTCAAGGTGCAATTGAGACTGTGCTAGGACGGTATGAGACGTTGGGATGATGTGAGATTTGGATCATGGGAGCACCCTCTTTGAGGGTTATCTCAGTCAAACATCTCAGTGGACCCAACCTTGTCTGATCGAGCACGTGGAAAAGGACGCAGACCGTGACTTAGTAGAAAGGCCACAAATTGTGGAGTTGTGAGCAACATATTTTCATATTTTACGGCGGTCATTTGCTTTTGATTGGAATATTGTCAAGTTTTCTTGAGTGAGTCGGATCAATCTTCACTCAAGGTCGGTCAGTTTTGACTCAGACCCCTTCACACCTACGTGAACCCGCACTTTGCTTCACCCTGTTCTTTGAATGTACACTGAAAAGGTAGAGGAAATGTGTGTTTGTGCATGTGAATGGGAGTCTGACATGAGTGTGGGTTTGCATTGTTTTCTTTTTGAACTTGTTGTTTGATCTGCTTCCAGGTGAGGCTTATTGAAATGAAATGGGATTTGATCGTGAGATGGCGAATGATTGGTTGTTCTCACATCTTCACGCTTGCATGTATGCTTCGAACAAAAAGAAAAGAAAGGTGACGAAGAACGAAGCGATCACAAAGGAGAAGAAATCAATTGGACATAAACTTTTTCCTGAGGTCACCTATTCTTTCTCGAATAACCCTCTCTTTGTCTATGCCCGTCTGTCTGAATGATTCGTTGCCTTAGGGGTCGGCCCTGTTATAGACTCGGAGTGGACCGCTTTGCGGAGAGATACCATGCTGTTGTGGTGGAGCCAGCCCGACTTCTGAGATCCGAGGTTCGCTCGGGCGAGGACGAGGGGTATCCCAGACCACCTCCTAGGGGAAGGACTTGCGGCTATTCACGGAAGGGCCTTAAGTTTTTTTTTTTTTTTTTTTTTGACGCCTCGTGTTAAGGAGAACTGCGCCTCTAATGGTCGTCTTAGGAGCCACTAGCGTGTGGGGAACGGGCGCCAAAAGAAGCCCATTTCTGGAGTGCGAGTAGACATTACCTTCGCAGATAGGTTTGCACCATAAGAAGTGCAAACCTGGGGTTGAGATGGGTTGATAGGAAGTAGCAACTAGAGCAACGCTTTAAAGATTCTTATGATGAAGACGGGTACTTCATCATTTGTGGGACGATAAGAATCATTATTGCCGAGGAGGACAAGGCAACCAACAAAATTTGAGAACGGATCCCGTTTTCGGCGGGGTAACTAGTGTATCGCTTGTCCAAATCGGCCGCTAATTTGAATAGTGATCGTCAGGTTCCTTGCGGAAGTCATTCACACCAAAGTTAGAAAGATCGTGAAGTCACCATTAAAGCAATGGTATCCTAGCTCTACTTGAGAGTTGGGAGATGTCTGCGTTTCTTTTCTAGCAATCGGTATGGGGCGGAATGAAAGAACTTGGCAACGCATCTCATCAAGTCGAAAAGTTGTGTTAGCCCAACCATTTGGCAAGCAGAGTGGAGATATTTTGGTCAGACGCCATTTGAGCGTCGCTATGTATATTAATCATGCTTTTATCCTTTTGTTGATAAGTGTTATTTGAAGTCGAGTTAACTCATGTTGGCTCGTCGATGGATGGCAAGTCAAGTCGGCCTACGTCGAGTCGTTCTGAATGGGTGGTATGCGTGTTGAATTGTATTATGGATGAATCGATTGCAGAATATAAGTCAACTTACGTTGACTCGAGTCTTCTTCATTTGAAAGTGTTTTGTCTGAATAACTTTTGATTTCCTTTGAAAGAAGGGACTAGGATCGCTCAAAGTTTTCCTTACGCTTGGAATATCACGTCCTAGTAGACCAGCGTACGTTCCGACTCCTGGGAGATCAGCACCCCAGGGACGGACGACGTTCGGGTCCACTTTGGCGTTCAACCATGCCTACCTATGCTATAGCGAATGAGAAAACGCCCTCGGTCGGCCTACCTCTGCAATTGCATTATAAAAGCCTTCGCACGTGGGCCGGTAGCTCGGTGGGGATACGCCCCTAAGGGTGGTGACAACCCCTTAGGGAAAGTAAGTTGTGCCCCGCGAAAACCTATCCTGTCGTCGGGGACCGCGGGATGTACGGCTGGCGCACTCGGCCGGAGCGACGAAGGGTCGGCGCAGGTTACCGTGTCGTCCAAGTTGTCTCTGAAAAGTTGAAAGTCTAAGTTTCTCTTGCGTGACGCGGCCGGGAGGGCTCTCGCCTTTGCGAAAAAGGCGGGAGCCGATGCGCTCGACATCGGGCCCTAACTAAGGCCCGTGTGGCTTAGAATGCCACACCTGTACAGCTTTGTTTTCTTTTCTCCCTGCAACGATGTGAAGCGCGCTGTCAGGCTGACCTGACAAGGGTGTCAATAGCACATGCCATGTAATGTGCAAGCTGCCCAACCCCGCCCCCCTCTCCCTGGCAGCACCTATTACGGACTCCGCCAAGGCTCGATCCCTTGTATGCGGATTATCACCCGCCAGCTTGCTGTATTTATTTTCGTTTTTTGTTTTTGTGACTTTCTTGTTTTGTTTTTGTGATTTTCTTGTTTTGTTTTACTTTGATTTGCTTTTCCGATTTCGGACAGTTGGCGCCATCCGCATCCTGGCGCCCGTTTTACAAATTCCTCCTTTTTCGGCTTTCGGATTTTCGACATTTGGCGCCATCCGGCATTCTGGGGCCCACTCTCGAACTTCTGATTTTCAGTTCTGGCCCTGAGGCATTTTCACTTTTTCCCTCACGACTGTACTTGAGTCTGGTACTTAAGTACGGACTCAAGCACAGTACCGACAGGAAGTTTTCAGCCTCAGTGTTTGTGTTCTGTGTGACTTGGCTTTGACATTGTGTTTGGGAATTGAAGACTGTGACTTTGCGACTTTTGCCACTTCGTCTGCGTCCGTCGAGTCGTGTCGAGTCTGCATCGAGTTGAGTGAGCATGTGTTACATGCTGCGCCTGCAACAGGCTGCACGGGCCCCCTTTCAGGCCCGTGATGTTTTCAGGCCAGAAGCCTGAAAACAAGGGCCTACAGGCTGAATGTCGTTTCAGCCTGAAAGCCTGAAAACAAGGGCCTACAGGCGCTGTGTCGTTTCAGGCTAAATCAGGGCCTTTCCGGCCCTGAGAGTTTTCAGCCTGAAACTGAGGGCCATTTTCAGTCCCTCATAAGACCGACCTGCCCTGAAACTCATGCACCAGACCACGGTTTTAGCTCAGGCCATTTTGGGCCTATTTTCAAGACAACCTTTGTTCGAGCTTCAACCCCAAGGTCTGGCACGTTTTGGCATTGGCAAGAGCAGCCTCCTGGATGGGCCAGCACTATATAAGACTGGCCCACCCTGCAGGCTGCAGGGAGTTCCTAGGTACTTCCCAGGCACCTCACGTGCAGTTCAGGAGGCAGGAGGTAGTCTTCAGGATTCGGCAGCAGCACTCTGGAGGAGGGCTGCAGTGGTAGTGGCAGCGTTAGCAGTAGTCTTCAGCGTTGGGCGCTAGTAGCGTTAGCAGTAGTCTTCAGCGCTGGGTGCCATAGGAGCTAGAGTAGTACTAGAGAGAGAGATTGGGCGGAGACCAAGGAGACGTACCTGCAGCGCCATTGCTCCAGCTTCGTCTTCGAGGTACCTGCAACACAGCGCCATCTTCACAGGTTAGTACCTGGCACATGAGAGAGAGAGAGTTCTTCTTCCTCTTCTCAGTCCACCATCTCCTTCTTACCCTCTCGCTATCTGACTTCACTGCATCAGCAGACTACGAGAGAGAGAGAGAGAGAGAGAGAGAGAGAGAGAGAGAGAGAGAG
>BFEA01000126.1:2004947-2018133 GCA_003427395.1 Chara braunii
CTACCGTAGCTCTCTCTTTCTTTTGTTTCGTTTTCCTACGAGCAGTGGCCCTAAGGGCCTTGCTCCACTCGTCATTACTTCCACAAAAAACAAAACATATGGCAGCGTATGGTTCCATGTTCTAGCAGAAGATTCATTCCTCTCCTTCTTTTGTTTTGTTTTCCTACGAGCAGTGGCACTAAGGGCCTTGCTCCACTCGTCACCACTTACACAAAAGACAAAACATATGGCGGCGTAAGGTTCCATCTTATAGCAGAATATTCATTCTAGTTTTGCACATTTGGTGAGTAGTGGAGGGAAGCCCTGAGAAGTACGTGGTGAGTTGGCCTGCTACTTGGCCTGTTACTGCCCAGAAACTCGCGTGATCAGTGGTCCCATAACTGCTGAAACACGGACCTTAATGTGAATCACAAGCATGTATACTTGGTGTGAATCAACAGCATATAGTTGGCGTGCCATGATTCTAGCATGGCTATGAGCATGGTTACGAGCATTACCTCGTTAAGTGGCCCGTGCTAATTATGCGCAGGGGCCTCCCGGATAACCCGTACGAGGACATGCCTTCGAAAAATGGTGCGGGGGAAGAACTCCTGCCTTCGAAAAGTGGCGGCCGCGAACTGCCCCCCTACGATTACAAAAAAAAAGACAAAACGAACCAGCACATTTTCTGTCCCTTCCGGATGGTGGCCAAAGGCCCAAAAAAATATGGGCCAATTTTTTTCAGGCGGCCCAGGGCGTGAAAAAACGCCCTGGGCCGCCCAAAAAAATTTTGGCCATTGGCCTGGGGGCCCTCCATCCGGACCGGTTACCGGAAAGTGGTACCGGATCCCGGATCCCGGAGAGTCTGGATCCCTTTCCGGGGGTCCGGATCGTAGCCATGCTATGAACTAAAAAAGCGCAATTTGCGAAACAAACGGCAAAAAGAAAAAAAGAAAAAAAGAAAAAAAAAACATGAAGGGCACAGTGAAACCATTCATTTTACTCATTCTTCTTTTGACTCCCCTTTCACCGTGCCTCTCACGTACAAGGCTCGCCACGTTGATGAAGTTGATTGCGAGCTGCCCCCATCCCCATGCGCCATAACAGCCCACTTGTACGCTATGAGAAAGAGGCAGAGTGAAGGGGGAGGGGATAAACACAGGGAGGAGAGATGGAGAGCAGACAAACAAAGAACGATAATGGGAAAGTAACGGGAAGTATGGAGTATGTAGTGAAGATGAAGGCAAAAGAGGATAAGAAAAGTCTCAAGAATAAGTCTGTCCTTGACGACAGAGAGGACATACATTGTAAGGATGACGTGGATGAACACATGGAAGACCTAGCTGAGCATTCTCAGTGCAACAATTGCCACGACGAGTGGCATTGAGCATGCCCGCCATACACCCCGACAAAGGGCATGTCGATTGCAAGCCAAAATGAAAGAAGAACGGTCACCACAAAAGAGCATGCATTCAGTATAGCGCCCATGGCCGCAAAATGCACATATAGTGTCCGGATGCGGAGGGTGCCTGCAGTCAGGAACGGTGGGACAGTCCTCTGCACACATGGATGCAGAAACCATGTCATTATAGTGATTGTGACAGAGACGGTGGCGGCTACAACCGAGTGTAACAGTGTTTGTGGTTGTGCAAAGGAGAAGGTCGCAAAGTGTTGGTGCATTGTCTTGCAGCTGTTCGAATGAGTGTCTTTGATAAAGCGGCTGCTTGGGACTTCCCTGTCATTCGTTATCCAAGTGCGACCTCCAACATCCCTTCCCATCAACCAGCTGGTGTGTTCACTGGGCAATTGACCAGATTTGAACAAATCTGTAACAATTGGCAGGACTTTCGAACTGCGGCAACAACACTTACTCGCCGTATGCTTTCGCGTGGGCATTCTCCACCAACCCTTGCTAAGGGGTGGACCTGCTACATGCGCTCCTGCCAACGTCGCTATCCTACACATGTGATGCGTCTCTCTCTCAGTGGTTCCGACGCATGTTGCGGTCCTTGTATCATCCAATTTCTTCTTCGCCCCCACAACGCTCTCGTCCTGCCCCTGCTTACTCACCGCAACAGTGGAAACCGCAGCAATAGAAACTGCAGCAGTGGAAACCGGAGCAGTGGAAACTGGAGCAATGGAAACTGCTGCAGTGGAAACCGCAACAGTGGAAACTGCAGTAGTGGACACCGCAGCAGTGGAAACCGCAACAGTGGACACTGCAGCAGTGAAAACTGCAGGAGTGGAGACTCCAACAGTGGAAACTGCAGGAGTGGAGACTGCAGCAGTGGAAACTGCAGTAGCAGCAGATGAGTAAGCAGGGGCAGGACAAGAGCATCGTGGGGGCGAAGAACAAATTGGTTGATAGAAGGACCATTGCAACATGCTTCGGAACCACTGAGAGAGACATGTCACATGTGTAGGATAGTGACGTTGGGGGGGGTGTGCATTTAGCATGTCCACCCCTTAGCAAGGGTTCGTGGGGAATGCCCACGCGAAAGCATATGACAAGTAAGTGTTGTTGCCGCAGTTCGAAAGTCCTGCCAATTGTTACAGATTTGTTTAAATCTGGTCAATTGCCCAGTGAACACACTAGCTGGTTGATGGGAAGGGATGTTGGAGGTCGCACTTGGATAATGAATGACAGGGAAGTCCCAAGCAGCCGCTTTATCAAAGACGCTCATTTGAAGCAAGCCATCGAAACAAACCCGTAGTTGCATACCTAAAAAGGTACAGGAGCCATATGTAGCTGTAGTCTCCTTCCACTCAATGGTGGAGGAGGTAATTGTCCCCATGAAAGAACATCATCAATGAGGCGATAGGTTAAGGTATATTGTTGAGCAGCTTGAAGATCATGTTGACGAATGTCATCAACAAAGCGTGCTTCATCCCAATACAACGTCAGATTATAATTTTTTGGGCCAGCATTCGTTCCTATTGGAATACCGATAATTTGTTTCCGAAGTGTGCCATCTCTCGTGTATAGAAAAGTGTTTTGTACAACAAAGCGAAGATGTTGGAGAATCTGAGAAACAAAAAGGGCATCCGGGCCTGAATCAGTTGTCCATAGCCACAACTAGGTCCTCGAATAGCCATGTTGAGGGCAACGCAACGTGAATGCGTGTGAGCTTGCCGAACGGCATAAGCATGAGCTTCATCAACAACTTTTGCCACATTATTCAGAATGCGGTCATGAGGAAGGTTGGTGTACATTGTGGTAAAATCAACAGTGCGAGGAGAGAGGCCACGAAGAGACGATGCATTGTTTTTCAGGTCAATCGCCACTTCATCGACACTCAGAACGATCCAGCACCGTTGAACACCAACTTGTTGATAGAGCTCAGTGTCTTTCTCGCGAAGAGTAGAGATCACTCCTTGCAAAGCAGCGCTGAGATACGACGGAGTAGTCGTTGTGCTAGCCAAGGGTTTGTGAGGAGGTCGTTCATGAATGGCGCGAATTGTTGGACGAGGGCGAGTACGCGGGGGAACAACACTATTATTTTGTGTTGTGACTCCAAGAATGCTGCGAAGAGTTGGAGGAGACTTGTGAGCTTTGAGTACATATTAAAGGTAAGGTAGGGTATCGGTGTGGGTGTAACCCCAATGGTGATTCCACACTGCATGGTGGTCAAAGGCATCAACAACGGACTCTTGAGGACGAGTATAAGTGAGACTGTCCAAATGGGTAGAGAGATGAAACAGATACCAATTCTTGTAGCAAATTGTCAAACTGTGTGATGTTTTGTCCATAGGGACAATGGCAAAGTGTTGTTGAAGATGGTGCAAGGAGGCATGTGTAGAACGTAGTGAACGTGGCTGGGTCACATGACTGGAGAACGAAGATGCATTGGATTGACAATGCACAAGGATTGCAGAACGCCAGCTGTTCAACTTCTGAGAAAGAGACGAGAAAGAAGCAGATCGAGAATGTGAGGTACGAATCATAAGTTGGGGACCCGAACGAAGATCAACAACAAAGGACCTAACCGAAGGTGTTGGCAAGAGAGGTAAACAGTGAGGGGGTGTTGGCAAGAGAGGCAAACACTGAGTGGGTGTAGATAAAAGGGGTGCTATGTGAGAAGGATCAGCCGGTGCAGGAACGGATGGACCAGCAATAGATGTGGTAGGGAGGGAAACAGGAGGAGCTGAGGCATGAGGAGGTTGAGGGGGCTGAGGAGCAAAGGGACGAGGGCCCATTTGTGTCCAACGATGAGGGCGGAAATGTCGTCGTGGAGCCGGCAGTCTAGCCATTGGAAGGACTGTATTGAAACCAACCGGGTGAAGAGTTCGAAGTTTACGAACCCAAAAAGCCTCGCGGGGTGCAACAGCCCGCCGAAAGAGGGCATGATCAACAAGACCTTCAGACGTATGATAAAGGGTAGGATCAATGCATTCCAAGGGCCAAGCAGCAAAGTTGAATGGCATTTACGCTGCGTTGCCCTCAACATGGCTATTCGAGGACCTATTTGTGGCCAATGGACAACTGATTCAGGCCCGGATGCCCTTTCTGTTTCTCAGATTTTCCAACATCTTCACTTTGTTGTACAAAACACTTTTCTATACACGAGAGATGGTACGCTTCGGAAACAAATTATCGGTATTCCAATGGGAACGAATGCTGGCCTAGAAATTTCTAATCTGACGTTGTATTGGGATGAAGCACGCTTTGTTGATGACATTCGTCAACATGATCTTCAAGCTGCTCAACAATATGCCTTCACCTATCGCCTCGTTGATGATGTTCGTTCATGGGGACAATTACCTCCTCCACCAGAACACTTTGGGTTTGAGTGGAAGGAGACTACAACTACAGATGGCTCATGTACCTTTTTAGGTATGCAACTACGGGTCCGTTCCGATGGCTCGCTTCGAATGAGCGTCTTTGATAAAGCGGCTGCTTGGGACTTCCCTGTCATTCCTTATCCAAGTGCGACCTCCAACATCCCTTCCCATCAACCTGTTGGTGTGTTCACTGGGCAATTGACCAGATTTGAACAAATCTGTAACAATTGGCAGGACTTTCGAACTGCGGCAACAACACTTACTCGTCGTATGCTGTGGGCATTCCCCACCAGCCCTTGCTAAGGGTGGACCTGCTACATGGGCTCCCGCCAACGTCACTATCCTACACATGTGACGCGTCTCTCTCGGTGGTTCCGACGCAAGTTGCAATGGTCCTTGTATCATCCAATTTCTTCTTCGCCCCCACAATGCTCTCGTCCTGCCCCGCTTACTCATCTGCTGCTACCGCAGTTTCCATTGCTGCAGTCTCCACTCCTGCAGTTTTCACTGCTGCAGTGTCCACTATTGCGGTTTCCACTGTTGCGGTTTCCACTGCTGCAGTGTCCACTGCTCTAGTTTCCACTGCTGCAGTGTCCACTGTTGCGGTTTCCACTGCTGCAGTTTCCATTGCTCCAGTTTCCACTGTTCCAGTTTCCCCAGTTTCCGCCGCTGCAGTTTCTACTGCTGCGGTTTCCACTGCTGCAGTGTATATGTATGAACATGTGCATTATCCGGCGGCCTAGCTCAGTTCGTAAGGCACGCAAGTGGCATTCAGGAGGTTTTGGGTTCAATCCCCATTGGCCTCATGTACCATCCTGGGCAAGCTTGGTGCCCGCCACCTAAAGATATGTCGTTGGTCCCCCCGAGTGGCATTAAGCAGAGACTGCTGGTGTTCATAGGGGGAGGGGACCGGAGGGGAGGCACAGTGACTGGCCCATCGAAGAAGCTCGGTCCTGATGCTACCGGCTGACCCCTGGCCGGTATCGCCCACCTGCTGTAGCAGGTATCGCACCTGCTGGTGGGTGCAGCTCCCGCATGTTCCCTCGTTGGAGGCTTGAGCACAGATGTGGCTGCTACGGGGTTCCCCGTAATACTATAATGAGAATAACAAAGGCCTGAAAGGCCGTCCTGTCCAGATTCGACAGGTAATTGAATTGGTTGGGATATAAGACTTCGCCTTTAAAAAAAAAAAAAAAAAACAACGTGCATTTACTTTCTCAGTATTGCCGGCCGTAAACAGACAAAAACTGTGTTCACATGGGGAGGTATTATCCAACCCTGTGTTAGAAGCACCATAACAGACAAAAACTTTAGTATGTCACTGTATGCCCGCCCCCCCCCCAAAATAAAGAATTCCAGTATACGAACTGGATAGATTGAGCAACTTCAGTGTTTCACTAGATAGAGAATGCAGGAGACCTCACGTCCTGTTCTGAGTGATAAGACATGAGAGGCTTATGGAGCTTGGTCACGCCAGACAAACTTTGTGCAACAGTGGAAGTGGATCTCATGACATATCTTCTTTCATGCCATCCAAGCGACGACAACGCCTCGGCAGCGCCCTGATCATCACCAAGGCGGTAACAACATGGCTTCCGGCCAGACAACCCACTCTCGCCAGATAAAACGGCGGGCTTGGCTCGTCCGTTTCTGCTCCCACTCCTCCTAAGGCCTTACGCTGCCCCCCTACTGCATTCCCTCCCCCAACACACATAAGCTTTAACCATCAGACCTGTTAGACTACCGAATTATCAAACCAACTAACTTGTCCCAGGCCCCGCTCACTACGCACCGTGGCATACTTAACCACATTTTCCAACTCTGACATATTCTCTCTTACATACGTACCCGTTCACACACCCTGCCCTCGCCAGTCCTGCTGTTCACCTCTCCTTCCAATCCCTCCCGCACCGTTTCCATCCCCCAAATCATCAGGCCGCAACACGGAGTCACTCTCCCCTCCAGAATCGGTTCCCCTCCTCCCTCGTGTCCACCATACCTCACCCCTCAAATCAATGCTTTCCTAGCACCTCCCTATGGATGAGAACCCTACCACGCGCAATGGATTACCACACTTCCTGGCGCTGCCTCCCGAAACCCCCCTCCCACGCTCAGCGGTAAACCTATCCACTTGCAGCCTGTCATCACACTCTCTTCACCAGTATACACTACACCCAGCCCACACAACCTAGCAACCACTTCTCATGCCATTATCCAACCGTACTACTCAGCACGAGGACTTGCCACTGCCTCCTCGGTGCCATTGTCCATAGTTCCCCGCTCCACCCACCTCATTCCACCTGCCCCCGACTGCGACCGAGAGGGTGCATGAACTCCGGAAAACCCACCTCCTCCTCTCACTCCCTTCTCCTCTCCCGATCATCACAGATCCTTGCTACCCCTGCAATATACTTGTCCCAATTGTCCCGAACAAACATGGCTCTCTTGACCCATCCCTGTTACAGTTCTCTACTCGCAGGTCAATTGTTCACAACGAGTAACATGCCTTCGCAAAGGAACGAGTCCGTGCTAGATCACGAACCCCTTCCTTCAGGAAACGTTCACCTACTTACATTGGCAACCCCCCATCGGCATCAACCAACGGGCTTTCCGCAACTCTGCGCCCGACTTTTCGCTGAAAGCAAAAACCGGTCCTTTCCGTTGTGTCATCATGACACTGTCCCTTCAGACCCTTCCTGCTTGAATCCAGAAGCAAAGAAGATCATGAAAAAGGATGACATTGAAGAAGAAGTATTGAGTCTATCCAAAGGAAGAAATTGGCGGCCGCCGATGTCCTCTACGGAAAACAGGCAGTCGCCGCTGCCTTTCCTAACACTGGAGAAAGACTTCCAACAATCGAGAAACAGAAACGGTGGTGAAACCCGTGCATGAACACGCACAGAACATCAAAACAGACCTGGACAAATTTCCATTTGCGGTCTGTGTTGGAACAGCACGATGGTCGTTTTACCAGATGAAAGTCATGCCTCCCGCATGATTGAAAAATGTGAACTTTTGAAGTGCAACGGTTCGGTTTGCACATTGTCAAGGTGGAAACCAGAAGCAGCACAGAAATCCTACCTGCCCCAACTGGCAACGTACAATCAGAATGCAATTCTGGGTGTAACAGTTTGGAGACATACGTATAAAAGGGCACATACTGATCACAGACCATCTAGGAGAAAGAATACCCAGCAAACAAAACTCTCAAATGGGATCCTCCCCACACCCGACTTCGTCACACCACAGTGCGACTTTATGACAGCAATTTTAGAAGTTCGGACGGACGACCCAACGACTTTCCCAGACACCTGGGAGTGCATCATCGGCGACAAAGCAACATCAGTTATAGTATCCACTAAGACTTCCTCCGTTTGTTTCCTATGTAAGCATCATCGGAGAGAGGCAATTTGAGCACCGGCCCACAACATCCTCGAACACCAGGTCACTTCAAAGAGAAAAAAACTCAGATAAATTAATGTTTTTTCAACTTTTTGTAGCTTTTTTTTGGGCTTTCTTTCATTCAAGTATGCCGCCTACCGTAGCAATTGGAGCGATTTGGCCTCCAAATTTCCAAAAGGTACTGATGTGTTAGATCCTTGGGGAATCCCTTTCTAAATACTCTTATTCTACTTTCATCTGGAGCTGCTGTAGAGCATGCTAGTTGAGTCCTTGGAAGATCTCCTACCGTGAGGTTGCAAAAGCCTAAAGGTGGTATAGTTTGTTGATGACTCGGCGACTATGATGGGTGGGTCTCCCATATCCCAGATCCTGTTCGATCCCAGATAGATATGGACATGGGGGCTCGCCTCACCTCTCGCCAAAGACCAACATTTTGAATGAATCAGGACAAAGCCCTCGTCTCGATACATGCAAAATGTTGGCATCTGGCGAGTGGTACGACAGGGCCCATACCCTGACAAGGAACCAGCAACGAAGAAAACAGACGAGTTCCCCACCTTCAGACACCAAATGTCATTCAGTCAGGGCGAGCAGAGATACTGGTCATCCTGGGAAAACGTTTGCTGCTCCGTCAAAAGACTCGATAATCATAAAGGACGAGATAAAACAGGAAGATCTCCTCCCGGATGTCGGAACCATCAGGACAAGACAGCAGGCATCTCCGTCCCTGCAGTCGACCACACATCCTGTGACAACAACCGCCTGTGCAAAGATGCACTCATGAGGCCCACTGTCCTGCAGCAGCATCAAATGTGGGCTTTGTTTTCACAGAACCTGGGAAGATACATCCGTCACTATTTAATAGATGTATAGTGCCAGCTTTTGTGCAAAGATGCACTAACGTTTTTTCCGTTTCATTAGTGTGGTGAGTCCCACAGTAATGCAGTGGCATCAAATTTGGGCTTGAAACGTCTGCCATCAGCTCGTTCGTGATCTAATGGATGGAGGACACCACCGTTTCTTTTTTTTCCTGAAGCACCACTACCTTTCCTGCTGTTCGGGAAATGGGAAAATACTAATCAAAATAGCCTTCTCCTAAAGAAACGAAGGCTGGGCCCCACAACGACCACCGTTGATAAATCTCATCGGCGGCCGTCGTTTCGTTTTGCTCTCCTAAGGAGTCGGGGGGCCAACGGCGGCAAGGACCTTATGGTCCTGGCTCCATATCCATTCTCGGGAACGTCACTCCGGTTGCTATTCCACCAGCAGGTCAGATATACAAGAAGAACACCCTCACGATTCCTTCAGTACCAAGAAGCGCCGACGAAGAAACAAAAACAAACCTCCCCATTTCTTTTCTTTCTTGTTGTTTATAAAACACTTTCTCCACCTTAAATACCGTTGTCCCACACCTGTCACAAAGGTTGAGCTGTAACCCTATCTGGGTGCTAGCGAGAGAGAGAGCTCGCCCCTGATGTGGGATAGAAACATGCAAGGGTTAAAAAAACAAAACAAAACCAAAAAAAAAAAACATGCATGGGCAGCTGCAAATCAGAGGAATGCTGGATCATTCAGCGTATGAAAAAAACGTCAAAGTTGGCACACTCAACATCGTGCACAAAGCCGCCAACCTCCCATGGCCAAGCCTACCAGCACACCCCACCCCGTGCCCAGCCGCGGGCGCAAAGTTGCAAATCTCGAGACGCCAGGGGCAACAGTGGTTTAAAACTTTGAACACTAATGTGGAGGGATGAGGTGAGGTGTGGGAAGAGTGGAAGATCATGACCTGAGAAAGTGCATACCAGGACTCAAATGGTTTTTTGCAAATTTTTGGTGATTAATTTTGTATTTTGAGCTTGAACAACCCCAAAATAACGGAGCTGAGCCCATTTGCTTTTCTTCACGTTTCCTCTCTGTAGCCCTTTCACTCGTACCCCGCCCCCCCGCCCCTTCCCTCTCTTCTTCTCTCTACCCTTTGTTTCTCTCTATCCTTCGTCGATCGTGGCCAGTTTCTTGATGCTTGCCGATGTGATAAGCAACCGGACTGCTGTGGCACTGCTGCCCCCTGGAATAAAAGGGGCTCGTGTGTGTGTCTGTTTTAAAAAACGGAAAACAAAAGGAGAAAGACTCAAATGCTATTGGTCAAATTCGGTGACTAATTTACCAATTTTTCATTTTGAGCTTGAACAACCCCAAAACAACGGAGCTGGCAGATTCCCTCGACAACACACTGACCAAGTTCAACGCTCGTGGGGAAAACAAACGCATCCCAACAGAGAAATACTTCCGCGATTGATTTTTTTTTGGCTTTTGAACGACTCAAAATTAACAGAGACAGATTGTCTCGAAACCCGACCGACCTAGTTCAATGCTCTCTGAAAAAAGAAAGAAAGAAAGAAAGAGGAGTGAAAAGTTGAAAACACTTCAAAAACACCCATTAGATTTCCAATTGATTCACGGTTGTTTTCCAGGGCCTTTCCGAAAACAACTTGGTGGTAGCCCTAACACGTTGGAAACCCATTGCTCCAGAGCAGGATGTTCGCCCGCTCACAAGAGCAAAACAAAGCTCAACTAAGAAAACAGTGCAAAAGAACCCAAGATAGCAAAGTTGAAGTAAGAAAAAGGCACAAACGAAAAGAGGCGTAAAAATCCAAGATAGCTGCACGATGTGAGATAGCAGCACACAGCCACACACGCACACACACACAAACACACAGGGAGGGAGGGAGGGAGGGAGGGAGGGAGGGAGAGAGAGAGAGACAACATACCATCTTTACCGAAACCCTTTCTTGAGGAGTCTGATTTTCCTCGCTCACATTTCTTTGGGGATGTATCACCTTTCTTTTTGGAGGCACGAGGAGTGGACACCTTTCCAAACCAAGATTTACATCGGACAGCAAATCCTCCCAAGTTGAGTGGAATTGTTGCAGTTCCTCCCACTGAGACCCCGATCTTCCATTTTTGGCCATTTGATGCACCGCGAGCAATGACCTCGCTTTCAGACTGCAATGGCCGCAATGGAGACAACTTCGGATTGTCAACAACAGTCCCTCGCACAGCGCCCTTTCCACTCCCTCCCGTCCTAGAGGAGGCCTTGCTGCCGCCTCCTCCTCCTCCTCCTCCTCCTCCTCCCCCTGCTCCTGCTCCTCCCTTATCACCGGTTCTACTCCCTTTTCTGGAAGTCTGCACAACCCCTTGACTTGTTTCTGCCTGCACCGCAGCTGTCCCAACCGGTCCCTCTCGAGCCAAGGAGGTACTGTTCTTTCTGGGTGATCCATTTCCTGTTAAATTCTCCTGCAAGGCGGGAACCACCTCCTTTTTGGGAGTAGACACAGCTCCTTCACCTGTTTCCGGCAGGACAGCAACTGGGCCAACTGGTGCTGCTCCAGGGAGGGAGGAGCCATTCTTTCTGGGCGATCCATTTGCTGCCGCTAGATTGTTCTCCTGCAAGGTAGAAGCTGCCTGTGCACGCTTTCCTCTCTTTCCGCGCTGGAAGATGTTAAAATCAATAAGCATTTGCGTTTTGTGACTTCTGTCCGGTCACAAACCAAGGAGGAAGAAGATGCTATCTTTCTCGGATAAAATGGCAACACTGCAAGATTTGCAGAACGATTGACTTCGGGATACAGCGCTGCTGTCCGACCAATACAGTGCCGTCCCCCTGGGCAAAAACTCATCACAGACGCCAGATCCAATCCCTCTACCGTGCCTGATAAGTAGTAGGCGTTGTGAGTGCTTAATTTGCATACTGAACCCTTCCACGTCCAGGTACGGAATGAAGGAAGCCTCGCTGACGCTCCCGGGTCAGGTTCGGACTCGAGTCTGGCGGAGATTGGCATTCATGAAGAGCAGCAGACAGCTCGTGATCCTGCACAACCAGATTGAAAGAAAGAAGGGAAAAAGAAAGGAGAGAGGAAATGTCAAAAGCATGTTGCTGACTGTGACGCACGAGAGGCACACGACATTACAACCACAAACAGGGTTGCATGCCTGCCGACCACCGACCCCGACCCCGACCGCCAACCGTTTTGCAGCCGACCAGTAGAGCCTACCGGTCGGCGGTCTGCCAACCAGTCAGAAAACAGCCATCCACTGTTTGTTTTTTCAAAACTGAGTTAGGGGCTGTACTGTGCTTGCTGAGTACAGCCCAAATCCGCTGAGAAACTTTTGGGGATGCGGGGAGGTAGGGGGGGGGTCAGGGGGGGTATAGGGGGGTTATAAGGGGTATTGGGCGTGGGAATAAGGATGTTGGGGCGCGGTTTGGAGGTGTTGAGGGGGTGTATAGGGGTATTGGGGGTGGCTGAGGTAGCCAGACGTGCCCCTCCCTTCTACAGATTTTAAGGGCACAGAAGAAAAAAATTAGGGCCCCGTATTCCTCATTGCATACAGGTTTTTTACTGAAGGCCCCCCAGCAGAGAATCTGCAGGGCTCTTACATCTCAGCAGAGACACTCGACGAATTTCGGATGAGCGAGAAGCAGGCCAGCTATGTATCTTCTGGATCCGAATTCAGGTGTGTGTTCCAGCAGTTATGGGCTACAACTACTTACTGTCGTAGCTCTCTCTTTCTTTCTTTTGTTTTCCTTTTCATACCAGCAGTGGCCCTAAGGGCCTAGCTCCACTCGTCACCACTTGCACAAAACACAAAACATATGGCGGCGTATGATTCCATGTTCTAGCAGAAGATTCATTCTAGTTTTGCACAATCGGGGAGTAGAGGAGGGAAGCCCCAAAAATCATGTGGTGAGTTGGCCTTCTACTGCCCAGATAATCACGTGCTCCGTGGTCCCATAACTGCTGAAACACGGACCTTAATGTGAATCTACGCCATATATAGTTGGCGCGCTGCTGCCCTGCAATGTGTTCCAGAAGTGCCACTTTTGTGGAGACGAGGCCCTCGCTAATTATTTGCAGGGGCCTATAGGATTACGCGCAGGGGTTTTCTGATTGTTAAAGGGCTCTTTGCTCTCTCTCTCTCTCTCTCTCTCTCTCTCTCTCTCTCTCTCTCTCTCTCTCTCTCTCTC
>BFEA01000126.1:2040870-2062230 GCA_003427395.1 Chara braunii
AAAAAAAAAAAAAAAAAAAAAAAAAAAAAAAAAAAAAAAAAAAAAAAAAAAAAAAAAAAAAAAAAAAAAAAAAAAAAAAAAAAAAAAAAAGAGAAGGAGATGAGGGGAGCGGGCGACTTACCTGGCAGTAGGTGCGCCCTCCCTTGCCGTCAATGATGGCGCTGTGAGGTTAGGCTCGTCATTGCCGACTTGTTGGAATGCGCGTTGTGCCTGTCGTGCCCGTCGTGTGGTCGTAGTGTGCTGAGCTTCGTGACGGATCGTGCTGAGAAGCAAGAGAGAGAGAAGGTAAGTCTCAAATCCCACGGTCTACTCCGTAGAACTTCTATCGGTAGGAAGAACAAAATCAAAAGAATCTAACACTAGCTAAAGCAAATGTATCTACCGCTAAAACGTGGGAATGTACACCGCCATACTCGTTTGCTCGTGTGTGAGTGTGAGTGTGTGTATGTGCGTGCGTGAGTGCGTGGACATGCATGCGTGCATGAACGTGTGTATGTGTGAATTAGGACTATATATATATATATACATATACGTTTATATAATCAGACTACAAATATACATGCATATATATATATATATATATATATACATCGTCAAACCGAACTGCCCTACGCTATGGCGGATGGGGCGCAGGTGGTCTTTGGGTGTATGTGGCAACTGTGTGTTGGGGAACGAGGTTGTGAGTGAGCGAGACACATACCTGGCGCTGGAAGCGTGCGACATTGGTCGCTGTATGCTCGTACTTCAGAAAAGCTGTTGACATCATCATTCGACATCGTAGTACAGGCTAGATACGATCTGCCATCTGTAGTCTGGGCGCCGAGCGCCAGATAGGATATCAACATTGGTTCTTCATTAATGATGATGATGAGACTTTACCAACATTGTCAATTATGAGCTCGGTGTGTCTTCTTATTTGGTAAAACTCGTGATGCAATTCTGCTATTGGTTCGAGGTCACGACTATCAGGTCTTGTGTATATGATGTTGTTTGATTGCTGAAGTTCGCTATTGTTCATCTTCCTTGTATATTATATTATTATTATTATTATTATTATTATTATTATTATTATTATTATTATTATAACAAGTGGACCCGCCGCAGCCACGTTGCGGCAGAGGAGAGGGACGAAGAGGGGGGCAAGGCTCTTGTTGTTACACTGTCGTTTTTTTTTATAAATATTTTTTTTTTTGTCGTCGTATTCGTTATACACTAAAAAAAACATGACTGTGACAGACTGTTTCCGAGTGATCAGGAGGTTGTGTGTAAGAAAGAGTGTCTCTCTCTCTCTCTCTCTCTCTCTCTCTCTCTCTCTCTCTCTCTCTCTCTCTCTGTGTGTGTGTGTGTGTGTGACACACACAGACACACGTGCGCACGCGCGCAGGCAGGGTCGCTTCAACAGTTTCATGTGTGCATGAACTGAGCAGCCTTCGAATGTGCAAAATGAGAAGGAGAGTATGGAGAAAGGGGCTGTGAGATGCAACCCCATCCCCAATCCCCTCCCCCTCCTTCTCCCCCTCCTTCTCCCACTCCTCCTCCCGCTCCTCCTCCCGCTCCTCCTCCTCCTCCCGCTCCTCCACCAAACAACATGACAAAGATCCCGCCATAGCCCCGCTCTCGCTGCTTCTCCCGCTCCTCGCCCCTCTTCTTCTCCCGCTCCCTCTGTTGCTACTCCTCCCGCTCCTCCTGCTGCGCGTCCTCCTTCGGCTGCTTCTCCTGCTTTTCCCGCCGTTCCTCCTCCCCCTCCTCCCGCTTCCCGCGCCATAGCCCCGCTCCCGCTCCTTCCCCGCTCCTTCTCCCACGCCTCCTCTCGCTCCTTCTCCCGCTCCTCCCACTCCTCCCACTCCTCCTCCTCCTCCTCCTCCCCCTTCCGCTCCTCCTCCGCCAAACAACGTGACAAAGATCCCGCCATAGCCCCGCTCCCGCTCGTTTTCCTGCTGCTCCTCCCTCTCCTCCTCCTCCTCCTTCTCCCGCTCTCCCCCCTGCTGCTTCTCCTTCTCCCGCTGCTTCCCCTGCTCTTTCCCCCGTTCCTCCTGCCGCTCCTCGCTCGTCCTCGTGCTCCTCCCGCTTCTCCTCCTCCACCTATATCTCCTCCCCCTCCTCTGCCTCCCGCGCGTTCGTTAACCCCCTCCCCGTTTCCCCTCCCGCTCCCCCTCCCACTCCTTCTACCGCCCCTCCTCCCGTGCCTCCTCCGCCCCTTCCCGTTTCTCCTCGTGCTCCTTCTCCTGCTCCTAACCCCCTTCCCGTTTCCCCTGCCGCTCCTCCTACTCCAGCACCTCCTCCCGCGGCTCCTCCGCCCCTTAGGATTTCCCCTCCCGCTCTTTCTCCCGCACCTGCTCCCGCTCCTCCTCCCACTCCTCCTTTTCCCGCTCCTTTTCCCATCCCTCCTCCCGCTCCTTCCGCTCCTCCCGCTCCTCCTCCCGCTCGTCCTCCGCCAAACAACGTGACAAAGATCCTGCCATAGCCATCTCCTATGAAAAAAACAAAAGAAAAATGGCCCACCATGTGGCTAGCCGAGAGAGAGAGAGAGAGAGAGAGAGAGAGAGAGAGAGAGAGAGAGAGAGAGAGAGAGAGAGAGAGAGAGAGAGAGAGAGTTTTCCATCTATAGAATGAGCAACGCACCGGCCAACAGGCAATTCGATTTTGCTCATCCTATCGATGGAAATAGCGTGAGGCCAGGCGCAGGGTTGGAGACTTACCTGTTCGCCTTTTCTCTCTTTGTGTATGTGTCTGTTTGTTTGTTTGTTTGTTTGTGTCTGTCGGTGTCTGTCTGCCCGCTTGTCTGTCTGTCTGTTATCTCTGTTTGCCAGTCAATGTCTGTCATGTTTGTTTATCCGTGTCTGTCTGCTAACATGTGTGTCTGTTCCCGTTTGTCTATTATCTGGTTGTAGTGTGTCTGTCATCTGCCTGTCTTTGTTTGTATGTCTGTTTTGTATTTGTCTGTCTGTTCTGCATGTTCGTCGCTGTTTGTCTGGTTGCCTGTGTCTGTCTTTGTTTATGTCTTGTATGTCTGTCAGCCATTGTCCGTTTGTCTGTCCGTCCCTTCGTCACTGTTTGTATGTTTGTCTGGCACCGACTGTCTGTCTGTTCGTGTCTGTCTGTTTGACTGTCTATTTGTATGCCCGTGCCTGTCTGTCTCCCTCCTTTCTCTCTCACGGGGCACACGGCACGGTCCTCCACACCGTGCAACACACCGAGGCAGCATGGGGGACATGACAAGCATGCATTCCAACAGGCCGAGCGGTTGACAGATCCACCCTTGAGACGTCATCGGTGGGTACACTGCACATCCAACAAGTTCCCACCCTTGCATATGGTAAGCAACGGATGCAGGGTGGAGCAGCTTGAATTTATAACAATAATAATCTCTAATACTCTAAAGGAAGAAGCGAGTTTCGCGTGACGGGCCAAACAGAAACCGGGCGCCGCGCGGGCTCGCTCTGAGGCAGTGGGGCGAGGTACGATTATACACAGTGTATCTTTTCATGATTATAGTAGAAGAATCACTTACCTTCTGTGCATTCCGAGCGTAGTGCAGCGAGGTTATTACACTCGAAAAAGAGAAACTGTGAGTGCAATTGGTAACCACTTACGGGTACGAGCATTTGGCTGATATCTTCCTACTGGCGGCCGTATGATAAGAAGATCTCAGGTGTTGTGAGACTTTATAATAGATCACCCCTTTATTAGTGCGCAGATACTCACCTGCAAACGCTCGCTAACATACACGGTCAAACTCGCCTGGAGAAAGAAGAGAGAAAAACGGACAAATAGTCAAACAGACATACACGAACATACAGACACACATATACAGACACAAACAACCATACGTGACAGATAGAGATAGACAAGCAGACAAGGAACGACACAGACATTCAAACAAACGGACAGGTGCAAACAGATAGACAAACAAAACGACGGGCAGATAAAAACAGACAAACAGACAGATACATACATACAAATGGACAAACAGACAAGCATAGATAAAAAGGAGAGTCATTTACCTTTGATGGGGGTGCTAGTGTTCGGTTGCAGCATCCCGCACTATTGAAGCGCTTAGTGAATGGATCCCCAAGACTATTTAAGTATGGTGCATTGCTGGAGACTCCTAAGATGCATATATCTGAACTTTGCATTTTCGCACTCCAGTATGGGCTTCGTGTGGTTTCCAAGTCTATGACTATGTACAGGCGTGCGTAAAAGAAGGAGAGAGGGAAAAAGAGAGAGAAGGAGAGAGAAAGAAACACAGAGAGACAGAGAAGAAGGCCATGATGTCGCAAGGCGTGTACCTGGTCTACGCTGGGATGAACGTCATCATGTACTCCGGTTCTGTTGTTGATATCAACCGGATGCATTATCAATTCATAGGCTGGTACTAGTTGCGTAGTTGTAGACTAGACGCTGTGTACCAGGTAGGACGAAGAGCTCTGGATACGTGTGCAGGTGGTACAGCGAGTAGGCTCTCGCTGACATTCAGGTTCAATACTTTGATTTCGCTAGTGATGGAAAGTTAGTATTTTGTTACCTTCGGGATTGTGACGGACTTCTGAGAGTTCAACGAGATTTTTGCAATCTGGAAATTGTCGTTTTGCCATCACTTACCTTTCAGTGCATTTTTATTATTATTATTATTATTATTATTATTATTATTATTATTATTATTATAGTTATTGTTTTTTTGTTATTATTATTATTATTATTAGTAGATTTGTTGTTGCTTTTATCGAGCATCATACGGGGTGTCGGAGAGGAGAGAGACATTGTCACTGAGTGATGGTGCCTACCTCCTCTATCCTCGTCCATTCCTGTTCTTGCTGATCCTTCCAAATATTTATCCAGTTGAGTATATTTGTTTGATAGTATGTTTCCACTGAGATAATCCTGGCCTTGCCAACTTTAAAGTTTAGACAGTCAAATGCAATAACTAGACATGGTCGATAAACAAGGTGAATGCGGGAGCTCTGCCGGAGTTCAGGTACGCAAGACTTATCTCTTTCCCATACACCCATACGAGCTATGAGCTTCCATTTGACTGCATGCATGATTGTATGATGATATACTGTTTATACTTTCTTCAAGACTAAGCTTATCAAAAGTAACAAGGATATATGACTGAAGTAGAATCCTGCCTGATGGAAAAAAGGAACCTAAAATAACCAAGAAGGAACCTAAGATTGCTTGGGTTTGAAGAACAAAAAGGTGCAATAACGGCTCATGTGTAAGCCATCATACTACTTGTGTATGCTCTAACTTCGCTGAGAGTTGACAATGGGGTACTCATGTCTGAGTTACCTTACTAACTGCCGGATCAACGGTCGTCGTGACGGAAAGAAGTGTCTGACATTGAATTATGAACTAAATTAGGTGCTAATGTGTGAGTTACCTTACTAATTGCCGGATCGACTGTCGTCGTGACGGAAAGAGGTGTCTGACACTAACTTATGAACAAAATTAGATGCTCATGTTTGAGTTACCTTACTAACTGCCGGATCGACTGTCGTTGTGATGGGCAGAGATGTCTAACACTAACTTATGAACTAAACGAGGTACTCATGTGTGAGATGCCTTACCGGATCGACTGTCGTCGTGGAGGGAAGAAAGGTCTGACACTGAGAAAAAATAAAGAGATTCTCTTGTGTGGGCCGCCCTATTAGCCTACCGGACCAGTCTCCGTAGGCGGTAGAAAACACATGTATGGATCGGACACTTGTTCTTTGAGGCTGGGACGATTGGCATAATCAGAAGGTGGCAGTACTCCTGTGTGTGCTACCTCACCACCTTCAAGCTGATTAACTAGGATCTGCTTGTTGTGAAAAGTGAACTCATGGGATTTTTGTATTAACTTCCTTTCTTATTAACGACTAAGGAAGTTTCGGTCTTTGCACTTACTCAAGGTGTAGTAGGGGGCTCCAAGGAGGGTCATCCTATTCACACGCTTGTGTCTAAGGCTAGTTAACAACCTGCAAAAAGTAGGAAATCACATTGCTACTCTTTCTTTCCTATCTTGTTCACCCTTAGACAATCCAACCGCCAGACCGGTAATAGGGAGGCTTCTGTGGGAGATATCCTATTACTTGCTCAACGGGTGGACTACTTATTACCCAAGGAAGTAGTAGGGAGGCTTCTGTAGGAGTCATCTTATTACTTGCTTAACGGGTGGACTACTTATTATCCAAGGAAGTAGTAGGGAGGCTGATGTAGGAGTCATTCTATTACTTGCTTAACGGGTGGACTATTTATGATACAAGAAAGTAGTAGAGAGGCTTCTGTAGGAGTCATCCTATTACTTGCTTAGCGGGTGGAGTAATTATTACCCAAGGACGTGGTAGGGGGGGACCCTTGTTGGGGTCTGCCTATTACCTACTTGATTCTGTAGTAACTTACTAAGGGGGTACTCATGTAGGAATACCCTAAACACTCGTCTTTAGTCCAAACTAACCTGATCTCAGGTCGATCAGCTTCGGAAGGGTAACAAGATACCCTTATCAAGATTCTCCTAATGCCCTCATGAAGAGGACCTTGTCACGTGATAGTAGGGGGCTCTTGTGCGGGTCGCCTATTATTCACTCAGACCGTTATTAACCTCTGGAGGGGGTTGACATCCACATCTTTCAGAATGATACCTAAAACAAGTAGTAGGGTGCTTCTATAGGAGCCTCAACTATTTGTTGAAGGAAGGATGCTCATGTGTGAGCTATCCTGCTATTCTAAGCAAATCTTATGTATACATTGAGGGAAACTAAAAAAGGGAATCAAATACTCATGTGTGATTTACTCGGACTGTCTGATTGATTAGCAGATTGCTTGGTATTGAGCAAGTAGCAAGAAATTCATATCTGAATCGACCTGCTGCTTGAGAATGTTAACACAAATAGAAGAAAAATGAAGAAACAATGCTCCTGTTGGAGCAAGGTCTCAAGAACCTGGAAAATGAACAAAGAGAAGAGAATCAGGACCGCGAGAGAAAAAAGCTTAAGAACCACCGCGTAGTTCATAGTCGTCCATGACTTTCAATTGTGAGGCCACAACGATGAATGAGTTATATTTCATCTACGTAAGCGCCAAACGGTGCGGTGATCTTCAAGAGAGAAAATGCAAGGACTGAGAGTAGGGGAAATATGAGTTTCCCTAAGGCGACTTAGGAGACAGGTATGAACTCCTTGGTCGAGAGGAGAATGAGACAAACGACTTGGGTTAGATAGAAGCTAGGGATTAAACTTTGGGATGTCGATCCTAGAGCTCACGATCTAGATCTAAGGGTTTCACCCTTAGATATCAATATGTGGGAAATCGAGTGGGGGTGTTGAATCTTTGTTGACCTATGTGTATGCAGGTCCCTGTTTTGATCTACTGCAATTGAAGAAGAAGTCCTACGTAAAGGACTCAAATTTCTATTATCTCTCGATAATAGGTCGATTGTTACCGATTCAACTTTTCCCCTTTGACTTGATACCCACGTCTAAAGTCAAACCCTGTGGTCAGTAAAACTATCACATGTGGTCATTGCCTAAATGGTCCTGGTCACTCTCAAGGGTCCTTTGAAGAAATGTGAGGGGGTTGGGCTTATGTTTCAGGAAAGATAAGGCTGCCATACATAGTTTGGGAAGTGAGGGACAATGTCAGTGGTTGATGGTTGACATCGTTAGTGCATGGCATGTGAACTGTCTTTGCATTATTCTGTGGAGGTCTGTTTTGTGCGTCATTTGGGATTGAACTGGACCTGATCTGTTGAAGAGTCTCGGACACACAACACTTGTGAAATTGGGAAGGGTTTTTGGCGGTAATAACACCTTCCTCATTATTGTCTTGTATAACTTCTATATTACCTGATATCCAGTTAAGTCACGGTCTGTTAAGAAAGATAGGACACCCCTTGGTAGAAAGATGGTTTCATTGATATTTGTAAAGATAATAATACATTACGCAGTAGTGGAAATAAACTGCCTTTTAAAAGTTTGACCTGAATATCTAACGGGGCAGTTCTAGGCGTCTTACGTCACGTACCTCATATTATGCTACATCGATCGAGCAAACGCCCTCGGCCGACCTACCTCTACAAAGACATGTAAAAACCTTCTCATGTGGGCCGGTAGCTCAGCAGGGATACGCCTACCTGAGGGTGGTGACAGCCCCTCGGGTAGAGGTAAGTTGTACCTCATGACGCCCAGACCTGTCACGGGGTGTCGTGAGAGGTATAGCACGCGCGCACAGTCGGAGTGGTGACTTGCAGTTATTCAAGAAATAAATCCTACGTGACACGACCGTGAGGTTCAGCGCTCCCAGCGGGGTGCGGGACCGCCACGTGTGACAGGTGGCGCCGTTGTTGGGGACCTTCAGTTGCGTACCAGGGTCCTATGTGAACGGACCTGGGTCAGGTGAATTGAAACCCTAGCAAAATGACAAAAAGAAGAAGTAAAATGCCATGTAGCTTTCACTGGTTAGTAAGATAGCTAATAGCGATAATTGATGACCTATAAGTAAGAGCTCCTCTTGGAATAAGATGAGTACTAAAGCCTTGTGAACTTTAGTCGACACTTCTATCATTTTCCCAAAGAGGTAGCTGCTCCCGACTCTATTCATGGGGGGAGTATGCAAGTGGCGACTAAGGACCGCGAAGTCTTCATAAAGAGCAGAATCGCTAGGGATAGTGGATGAGCTGATCGACGACAATAGGATTTGGGGAGTTCTCGCCGAATCTGCGTGAGAGGTTTTCGACGATCCTAATTCCTTCCGACCATAATATTTTTCCTCCCTACATTAACCTTGTGTACTCCTGCTTCTTAAGTTTTTTTTAATTAAGATCCTCTAGATAAGTAGTTAAGTAGATTACATTACGCCATAGAATTGAGATCCTTTAATAAGGGTACTCATCGCTGTACATAGGCGATACCTTAATCGGTAGGTGGCTAGGAAGGTGCGTCGAGTAATACCTTTGTCCAACCATGACGCGCGGATCAGGAGCTGGAAGGGGAAGAGGTGGATGATAGGGAAATACTATAGATAGGCCCATTGATTTGACAAAGAAAAGAGAAGAGCGGAAGGAAGAAGAGGAAGAGGAGGAAAAGTGGGAAGGGGTGGGATCACGTCGCCATCAGGCAGACTTCCGCGAGCGCACGCTGTCTCCTGGAAGGATGGCTTATTATTCTTATAAGTACGAGAAACATTACGGCGCTCTGCCCCCACGCTTTGAACCGCCTCAGCGGACTTATCCAATGGCCTATTCCTCCCCCTCATCTTCTATGGCACACCGACTTCAACATTTGACTGTCCTTCCCCAGCCGCCTCGACCGGCTCTTCCACCTCCGCCACCCAATGTGTCTGATCCTCCCGTAGTGTCTCAGGCTGCGTCAGAGGATCATCGATTATGCATCATGCTGACACTATTCTTCCTCTGTCAGATTGAATTATGCGGGCAGATTTCATATCTGTTGTACAAAAGTATTATCTAGAAATATTATCATTTGTCTAGGTCGTAAGGCAAAAATACATTTAAGGGGTAATAGGTCAAGATGACTTCTGTACTTCTCCTCTTGTCAGTAATAATACTCATAATGGAGGAGGTATCCATCTAGGAAGAAAGAGGGGAGGTAATGAAAGGTATTAGTACCTCCTCAGGGTTGACTACTTATTACCCAAGGAAGTTTCGGTCTCTGCACTTACTCAAGGTGTAGTAGGGGGCTCCAGGGAGTGTCATCCTATTCACATGCTTGAGTTTAAGGCTGGCTAACAACCTGCAAAGAGTAGGAAATCACATTGCCACTCTTTCTTTCCTATCTTGTTCACCCTTAGACATTCCGACCACCAGACCGGTAATAGGGAGGCTTTTGTAGGAATCATCCTATTACTTGCTTAACGGGTGGACTACTTATTACCCAAGGAAGTAGTAGGGAGACTTCTGTAGGAGTCATCCTATTACTTGCTTAATGGGTGGACTACTTATTACCCAAGGAAGTAGTAGGGAGGCTTCTGTAGGAGTCATCCTATTACTTGCTTAATGGGTGGACTACTTATTACCCAAGGAAGTAGTAGGGAGGCTTCTGTAGGATTCATCCTATTACTTGCTTAGCGGGTGGACTACTTATTACCGAAGAAAGTAGTAGGGAGGCTGCTGTAGGACTCATCCTATTACTTGCTTAACGGGTGGACTATTTATTACGCAAGGAAGTAGTAGGGAGGCTTGTGCAGGAGTCATCCTATTACTTTCTTGGCGAGTGGACTACTTAATACCCAAGGAAGTAGTAGGGAGGGACCCTTGTTAGGGTCTGCCTATTACGTACTTGATTCTGTACTAACTTGCTAAGGGGTTACTCCTGTAGGGATACCCTAAACACTCGTCTTTAGTTCAAACTAACGTGATCTGAGGTTGGTCAGCTTCGGAAGGGTAACACGATACCCTTATCAGGATTCTCCTAATGCTCTCATGAAGAGGACCTTGTCACGTGATAGTAGGGGGCTCTTGTGCGGGTCGCCTATTATTCACTCTGACTGTTATTAACCTCTGGAGGGGGTTGACATCCATATCTTTCAGAATGATACCTAAAACAAGTAGGAGGGTGCTTCTATAGGAGCCTCAACTATTTGTTGAAGGAAGGATGGTCATATGTGAGCTATCCTTCTATTCTAAGCAGATTTTATGTATACATTGAGGGAAACTAAAAAAAGAATCAAACTTGAATACTCATGTATGACTTACTCGGACTGTCTGATTGATTAACAGATTGCTTGGTATTGAGCAAGTAGCAAGAGATTCATGTCTGAATCGACCTGCTGCTTGAGAATGTTAACACAAATAAAAGAAAAAGGAAGAAACAATGCTCCTGTTGGAGCAAGGTCTCAAGAACTTGAAAAATGAACAAAAAGAAGAGAATTAGGACCGCGGGAGAAAGAAGCTTAAGAACCATCGCGTAGTTCATAGTCGTCTATGACTTTCAGATGGAAGACCACAACGATGAATGAGTTATATTTCATCTACGTAAGCGCCAAACGGTGCGGTGATCTCTAAGAGAGAAAATGCAAGGACAGAGAGTAGGGGAAATATGAGTTTCCCTAAGACGACTTAGGACACAGGCATGAAACTTCTTGGTCGAGAGGAGAATGAGACAGACGACTTGGGGTAGATAAAAGCTAGGGATTACACGTTGGGATGTCGATCCCTGAGCTCACGATCTAGATCTAAGGGCTTCACCATTAGATATCAATATGTGGGAAATCGAGTGGGGATGTTGAATCTTTGTTGACCTGTGTGTGTGTGTGCAGGTCCCTGTTTTGATCTACTGCGATTGAAGGAGAAGTCCTACGTAAACGACTCAAATTTCTGTTATCCCTCGATAACAGGTCGATTGTTACCGATTCAACTTTTTTCCTTTGACTTGATACCCACGTGTGTGCAGTTCCCTTTTTTGATCTACTGCGATTGAAGGATAAGTCCTACGTAAACGACTCAAATTTCTGTTATCCCTCGATAACAGGTCGATTGTTACAGATTCAACTTTTTTCCTTTGGCTTGATGCCCACGTCTAAAGCCAAACCTTGTGGTCAGTAAAACTGTCACTTGCGGTCATTGCCTAAATGGTCGTGGTTAGTCTTAAGGGTCCTTTGAAGAAATGTGAGGGGGTTGGGCTTATGTCTCAGGAAAGATAAGGCTGTCATACATGGTTTGGGAAGTGAGGGATAAGGTCAGTGGTTGATGGTTGACGCCGTTAGTGCATGGCATGTGAACTGTCTTTTCATTATTATGCGCAAGTCTGTTTTGTGCGTGAATTTGGACTGAACTTGACCTGATCTGTTGAAGAGTCTCGCACACACAACACTTGTGAAAGTGGGAAGGGTTCTTGGCGGTAATAACCCCTTCCTCATTATTGTCTTGTATGACTTCTATATTATCTTATATCCAGTTAAGTCACGGGCTGTTAAGAAAGATAGGACACCCCTTGGTAGAAAGATGGTTTGATTGATATTTGTCAAGAGAATAATACATTACGCAGTAGTGGAAATAAACTGTCTTTTAAAAGTTCGACTTGAATATCTAACTGATCAGTTCTAGGCGTCTTACCGTGCGTACCCCATTTTATGCTACAATGATTGAGCAAACGCCCTCGGCCGACCTACCTATACAAAGACGTGTAAAAGCCTTCTCATGTGGGCCGATATCTCAGCAGGGATATGCCTACCTTAGGGTGGTGACAGCCCCTCGGGTAGAGGTAAGTTGTACCTCGTGACGCCCCGACCTGTCACGGGGTGTCGTGAGAGGTATAGCACGAGCGCACGGTCAGAGTGATGACTTGTAGTTCTTCAAGAAATAAATCCTGCGTGACACGACCGTAAGGTTCAGCGCTCCCAGCGGGGTGCGGGACCGCCGCGCGCGACAGGTGGCTCGACTGTCGGGGACCTTCGGTTGTCTGTCGGGGTCCTATGTGAACGGACCTTGGTCTGGTTAATTAAAACCCTAGCAAAATGACAAAAAAAAGAAGTAGAATGTCATGTAGCTTTCACTAGTTAGTAAGATAGTTAATAGGGATAATTGATGACTTATAAGTAAGAGCTCCTCTTGGGATAAGATGAGTACTAGAGCCTTGTGAACTTTAGTCAACACTTCTATCATTTTCCCAAGGAGGTAGCTGGTCCTGAGTCTGTTCATGGGGAGAGTATGCGAGTGGCGACTAAGGACCGCGAAGTCTTCATAAAAAGCAGAATTGCTAGGGATAGCGGATGAGCTGATCGACGACAATAGGATTTGGGGAGTTCTCGCCGAATCTGCGTGAGAGGTTTTCGACTGCCCTAATTCCTTCCGACCATAATATTTTTCCTCCCTATATTAACCTTGTGTACTCCTGTTTCTTAAGTTTTTTTTAATTAAGATCCTCTAGATAAGTAGTTAAGTAGATTACATTACGCCATAGAATTGAGATCCTTTAATAAGGGTACTCATCGCTGTACATAGGCGATACCTTAATCGGTAGGTGGCTAGGAAGGTGCGTCGAGTAATACCTTTCTCCAGCCATGGCGCGTGGATCAGGAGCTGGAAGGGGAAGAGGTGGACGATAGGAAAAGACTATAGATAGGCCCATTGATTTGACAAAGAAAAGAGAAGAGCGGAAGGAAGAAGAGGAAGAGGAGGAAAAGTGGGAAGGGGTGGGATCGCGTCGCCATCAGAAAGACTTCTGCGAGCGCACACCGTCTCCTGGGAGGATGCCTTATTATTGTTATAAGTATGAGCAACATTACGGCGCTCTGCCCCCACGCTGTGAACCGCCTCAGTGGACTTATCCAATGGCCTATTCGTCCCCCTCATCTTTTATGGCACATCGACTTCAACAGTTGACTGTCCTTCCCCAGCCGCCTCGACCAGCTCTTCCACCTCCGCCACCCAATGTGTCTGATCCTCCCGTAGTGTCTCAGGCTGCGTCAGAGGATCATCGATTATGTATCATGCTTACACTATTCTTCCTCTGTCATATTGAATTATGCGGGCTGATTTCATATTTGTTGTACAAAGGGATTATCTAGAAATACTATCACTTGTCTAGGTCGTAAGGCAAAAATATATTTAAGGGGTAATAGGTCAAGATGACTTCTGTACTTATCCCCTTGTCAGTAATAATACTCATAATGGAGGAGGTATCCATCTAGGAAGAAAGAGGGAAGGTAATGAAAGGTATTAGTACCTCATCATGGATGATCGATCTAGATAGGTGTGAGACAATTTCTGTGATATTATGTTCCATATAGGCATAATGTTTCCTTTGTTCATAAGTAAAGTAGTAGTTGATCGACTACAACAAAAGAGGGGAAAATGGTTAGGGTAGAGTACTAATGAGTCAAAAATATGTCCGGGATACGAAGAGATTTGAACTTAGTGTTAGTAAGGACCCTCATTTGCTATGGGTTTTTAATCTTTAGGAAATGTGGGTTGAGTCCGTCCTTGAGAGAGTTTTAGAGGTTGGTTTTGTCTATAAAAGGCATCCAAAGACTCTTGCTCCTGAAGTGCAGTGAGGCAATGAGGAGTTTGGTGTTAAATCATCCTATTTATGTTTAACTTGGTGACGAGATTCAGGTATGAGGTTATTTAGTCCGAGACCATCTACCTGAATATATTCAAGTAAATCTAAGCGCTTAAATTTCTTCATTTTAAGACCATTAATTTGAGTTATCTATCTAGAGTAATCCGTTCACACCAATATATTCGAGACAAACCTATTTAATATTATTCATATGAGACTATCTATCTGACGCATTTTTCACTCATCTGAGTTTATTTATTTAAAAATGTGCGCCTTAATCCATCCTTAATAACTAATCAAATATGACTATCTGTTTATGTCTATTCACTTGAACCTATATGGTTGGATTGCTTTACCTATAAAGAGTAGAGGTGCTACGCAGAATCCACGTTCGACGCGGGGTCGAAGGTGAATGGAGTGACCAACTTCTTGGGAGAAGAGATTCTCTCGAGAAGTGGTCAATGTGTAGAATCTACTTTTGGGGGAGTTGCAATCCTAAAGTTATCCTTTCCCTGAAAGATGGCTTGAATGAGCTATAAATTCGTCTTCTAAAAGTAGTAGTGAGACCCGCGCCAGAATTATGTTCTTAGTCCATAGTGGGGTGTTGTCACCTAACCCTTTGAGGAGAGGTGACTACATTACTATTAAGAAGGAGGAAAGTATTTGAGCCTTGTTAGACTTTAGTCTGTGAAGGAGACGACTACTAAATGCCGCAAGGAAGCAGGGGGTGATGCCCCAGCTATCTTTGTGTCAAGTGGGTTCATCTGCACGAGATGGGATATGGATCCTGGGAATGTGTATGGTGGGGTTGTCTACTAATGAACAGGGGTCTGCAAGGAATAAATATTGGAATCGGAGGGTGAAGCGGTGAGGCTTGGTCCTTGAGAGGGGCTCAAGAGTCTACGATGTTAACTCTTTTAAGGGATTACACTGCCCCTTGACACAATATACTCATATTAAAGCCAAGGGAGTAGAATGTAGTATTCTCATTATTTTTGTATCTAAAAATATTTATCGTTGGAGAACTTATTGATCACAACATGACTGTTGTCTGTCGTAACAGTTACCATAAGTTTCTCATCATCACTATGCACTCATATGCCAGTCAAACTTGTCTCTGCTCTTACTAATATTATTTAACTATTAAAATTATTGATTATGGTTATTACTATGACAACATATCCTTACTATAAGTAACAGTCATTATGAGAATTCATGACATTCAATATTCAAAAATTGCAAATGCATTATTATCGCAAGTATATTATCACTTGTCTTTTGAATTATCTTAGAGGTAGGAAAAATGAACAAAGTTTGAGAAGTATCCTTTCAGGAAGAAGAAACTCTGTATAGTGTTAGGAAATGCTTACTAGATATCGATTGTGTGAGCATTGACCTAAAGATAACTGAAAAAAAATCAGGATGACGTATGCTAGGGAAGACCTCAATGTACCCTTGCTTATCGAAAAAGAGGACGGGATGAAGTCGTCCTTGCTAAGGCTAGTCAGGCAGAATAAATATATCAGTTTCTGGTGAGCTACATCTTTGGGCAAGTATATTTTTTTATTGAATCTGACTTCAACGATAATAAGTACAATGCAATTGTAAAAGTAACTCTGTACACCTCATTATCGTTTTGGGTTACTCTTGGTACTGAGCTGACACTGAAACATGAAAACCTGCTTGCGAGACTAGAAAAACTAGTTGAGGTGGCTGCCGCGAAGTAGCCAAAAGAAATAAGTCAGAGAAGAGCTACAAGTCGTTCTACCCAAGTTTCTTGTGAAATAACATTTCAGGATCAAGAGGAAATAGAAATATCATTGGAAGCTGCTTTGATAGTACAAGGATGAGCAACACTTTGATCTTTTTGTTTTAAGTTCTATGATAAAAATCTCTTATTTTCGTTTCTTTAGATAAGATATTGTACTCTAGTAGTCGAGAAATAAGATGAGATTCGTGACGTGATTATTTATTTCTCCTTAGATGCAAAATTATACTTCAGTAAATAGGGTGTCTGAGGTGTCATGAAGTATGTTCTTCGTTCTTCTTATTTATTAGGAATAGGAGGTTTTATTGTCTCTTGTATGCTTTTCCGACTCGCTAGTTATACTTTAACAATTGAGGATAGTAGAGGCATGTAACTTGAGATTCAGACTTCGAGAAGAAAGGTTATTTAAAACCTCGTATTTATATTCGACCAAGTTTTCCTTTTCACCAGAGTCATATTTCGATTCTATCTATGGGGTATACCGCCAATGTACACTTTCACTTTCACATTTGGGTTGGTCCAGTGTCTGATTTTAATTGGTGAGGTGTGTATCCTTTATGTGATGCAAATTATGCTATCAAGTCTTGAACTAGGATGCTTGGGAAAACACCTAGGTGTTCAAGAGTAACATGTGATTTGTACATTTTGAAAATGTTTTGCTTTGTTGTAAGTCTTTTCATGTCTTGTCCTATGTGACTATTTTTGAAAAAGACCCTAAAAATAGGATATGAGAAAGTCAAAATTTTTGATGCATTTTGAGCAACCCTGCGAGACAGGGAAATGTATGTTATGAATGAAATGAATATTTCTTTCCACCTTCTGACAAGACAAAGAGTCAAACAAACTCATTTTATACTTTGTTATGGATGTTTTGGTTGACTTTTCTGTTCGTTAAAGATCCCCGAGACGTGTGTCTGTTCAGCCTGTGATCGAGGTCTGGAAGACACGGCCCCTAAGTGGCTCTGACGATGCCCCTCGATCAGTAACAATATGACAGTCATGATAAATCATTCTTATTTGTGAATTTTTTCATATATACATTCAATGGGGTTTGTTCATCCAAATTGACGAGGGGAGAAAAATTCTTTGGTCAAATTGTTTTTATATATATATTTTAAAAAGATCATCGTTCATCCACTCTAGGAGATCAGTCTGAGGGACTTGAAATTACCAAGCCTATGGTGGAAAATTGGCATCGTTGGGATGTAACTCCCAGCGTTGGCTGCTGACAGAGTATAACCAGGCAGCGGACCTTCCGATTACGGCCTAGAACTGAAACCTGAGGGGGGGCCTCCTTAATGATGAAATTGGTTCAGGTAGATATCGGAAGGATAAAGAGTCAGGTCTAGATTGATAGGAGGATTTCACCTGATATTGTATAACCAGTACGAGTACCACCGTTATAATAACAATGCGGTGGGCCGCGGTTTCGGTTTGATCAACCGGCTGTTGTGGGATGATGCCAAGGTCGCCGATCCCCTCGCATTATACTTCGGGCGGGACAGTAAAATCTGACTTAGGTTAAGACCCGCGTCCAAAGGGAAGAATTCAATTTTGATCCCTAACCCCACGGACACGCAACGAGATCCTGACAAATAAAGTCTAAAGTTGGGGGGAGGAACTATCATTGTCTTCCTTGGGGACCTCCATAACTGTAGTACGGATCCAGTATCCCCCCTTGGGTTTATATGAAACAATCTTTTTTTTTTTTGGGAATTATCATTTTTGGATATGTGGGAGACCCAGGTTAAAATCCTTACAGTATGGACGCATCAAGGGGGACAGTGAGGGTCTTCAAGCCGCAACTTCATCCAGGAAATCGAATTTTGACAACTTGTCACGCCAGAAGGCCTTTGTTTGCATTTAGATTCCCCAGCGACGGGGACGTCGCTTAATGGGGTCCGGGAGAACTGTCGGAGCAAACAGCCGTACAAGGGTATTTTCTCATGATTTTACATTCGATACAGTATCGACGCCGGTCGCTGTGTCGGAGACAGACTGGAGTAAAAAGTGAGATTTGTTTTGGCATAGCGCCGTGAAGCAAACTTCTCGACCATTGAGGCCAAGGTTGCTAGGTGACAATACGAAGTGATACGACACATACGACAACCAGAAGAGTCTCCGACCGCAAGGGCCGGAGGGTTGGAAAAAAAACAAGAAAAATCGCACGGGATGCGGCGACCACAATCTAAAACCGTTAAAGGATCAGATGGTAAGGCAAAATGAATTAGAACGAGTGACGGGGCATTAGACCGACCGGTATAGGAAAGTCGACATGTCTCGCCGCCGTAAAATATGAAGACAACTGAAAAATTAACATAAATCCGGCCATGCGGCCAGGGCAACCAAAGAAACACACTGTCCACCATGATAGGTAACGGCAGTCGGTACCTCTGTCCTTACTTATATGTCGTGAGCGAGGTTGAGGCTACCGCTCAGCCTCACGTATGTAGGGGGGAAGTGGCCTCTTGGGCGGCGACTCCCGGACCACGTGACCACCAAAACAAACGGTGCCTCCGTCCCTTTGCAGAAGGAGGACACTGTTATAAACTCTGATATCATCCGCATAGAATCTAGACTCAAGCTACTTGGCCTAGTAACCGCCTCTCTACTGGTACTGGGCCTCTAAAAATGTCAATTTTTGTCTTATTCTGCTCGGGCACGAGTATTTGGCACATCCACCTCTACATAGTGTGGTGCTGGCCTAACCGCCACCTGAGTGTTTTCCCCGCCGCAACCCTCAATGTTACGGCCGCAGGTTGGTACCGGCACTTCGGGCCTTCTGAGCCCTTGCGGGTCACACACACACTCAAACGGACAAGGACTCGGGCAGGCACACAGACCGGGAAGTGTGCATACACAGACTCAAAACGAGCTCAGGCCACTGGGTGGGCTGAGCCCCAACGCTCTATATAGGTCTGGGCTGCACCATTTTTACCTGAAGTATGAGTTAGCTTAGTTGGTTTCGGGGCAGACTGTCAAACAAGAGATGTAGGGATCGAATCTGCCCCAGCCCATGAGCTAGCCTTTTTGTTGTGAGGGGGCCGCGCTTTAACCCCGACCTCGGGCGGCGGGGACCTGAACCCGCGACCTCAGTGTTAGGAGTAATTATAGTTAGTTGGTCTGGCCGACAGTTGGCACCACGGGTAGATAGTAGTTACATTCTTTTTTTTTTTTTTTTCTTAATTCGTTAGATTTATTATTATTATTTTCTAATTATTTAATATTATTCATTTTTCTTCGATCCCGTAGTTGTTATCGATGATTTCAGTTGAATGAATCTGCCTCTAAAACCAAGGCAGATTCGTTATGTTACTAAGGCAGTAAGCTATCTGGGATCGCGAAAGACTGGCCGCATAGGATTTCGATGCCACGGCTCACGGAGGTGCGAAAAGCGGCGCAAGCAACCAGGCGAGCGGACAGCGCAACTCCGACATCGAGAAGAAGAGATGGAGAGAGCAGGGGGAGAGAAGGAACAGCGCCATGAACAGCAGGGAAAAAGACATCGCGGGGAGGGAGAAAAGGATCGCGCGAAGTAGAGAGGGAAGATCGCACACACTAGTAATGAGGAGAAGAGAAAAGGATAGGTGAAAGGAGAAGAAAAAAAAGAAGATAAAGAAGAAGAAGAAGGAGAAGAGAGAGAAGGAGGGACGAAGGGCTTGGAGACGACAATGAGGAGGCCAACTACGAGGGAGACGCGCACGAGAAAGAGGAGGTGGCCAGCGCGGAGAAGGAATAGCAGTCCCGGGAAGGAGAAGAAGAGGGTGAGCGCGAGAGGGAGATAGTGAGTGCGCTCAAAAGGAAGAGCCGCAAAGGGAGCAGCGCAGAGACTGCGTTGTGGAAGGAACGATGTAGTGGTGTGCGAGAAGGGTGAAGAAGAAGAAAGGAGGGAAGAAGAAGGAGAAGAGGAAGAAGAGGGAGAAGGGGAAGAAGAGGAGCGACGGACTTACGTCCACCTGGTGGTCGATGATGGCGATGTTTCGGGCGTGGACGTTAGGACCTTGTACTTGAGTTACGAGGGGTTCTCTGTGTCGGCTTCAGGTGGTTTCCAGTTTGCGAGGGACTGGCGAGTCGTTTACGTTTTGAAGAAACGTGTGCAGTGATAGGAAACAGGGGCGGGGGTAGCACATGTAAAATGCAGGAAGAGGGAGGCGCACATAGAAGAAGAAGAGGGAAAGAGGAGGAGAAGAAAAAGAAGGAAGAAGGAGAAGAAGAGGAAGAGGAAAAAGAAGATAAAGAAGAAGAAGAAGAAGAAGAAGAAGAAGAAGAAGAAGAAGAAGAAGAAGAAGAGGAGGAGAAGGAGATGAGGGGAGTGGGCGACTTACCTGGTTGTAGGTGCACCCTCCCTTGTCGTCGATGATGGTGCTGTGAGGTTAGGCCTGTCATTGCCGACTTGTTGGAATGCGCGTTGTGCCCTTCGTGCCTGTGGTGTGGTCGTAGTGTGATGAGCTTCATGACGGATCGTGCTGAGAAGCAAGAGAGAGAGAAGGTAAGTCTCCAATCCCACGGTCTACTCTATAGAACTTCTATCAGTAGGGAGAACAAAATGAAAAAAATCTACCACTAGCTAAAGCAAATGTATATACCGCTAAAACGTGGGAATGTACACCGCCATACTCGTTTGCTCGTGCGTGAGTGTGAGTGTGTGTATGTGCATGCGTGAGTGCGTGGCCATGCATGCGTGCATGAACGTGTGTATGTGTGTATTAGGACTATATATATATACATATACGTTTATATAATCAGACTACATATATACATGCATATATATATATATGTATATATATATAGATCGTCAAACCGAACTGCCCTACGCTATGGCGGATGGGGCGCAAGTGGTCTTTGGGTGTGTGTGGCAACTGTGTGTTGGGGAACGAGGTTGTGAGTGAGGCGAGAGACATACATGGCGCTGGAGCGTGCGACATTGGTCGCTGTATGCTCGTACTTCGGGAAAGCTGTTGACATCATCATTCGACATTGTAGTATAGGCTAGATAGGATCTGCCATCTGTAGTCTGGGCACTGAGCGCCAGATGGGATATCAACATTGGTTCTTCATTAATAATGATGATAAGGAGACTTTACGAGCATTGTCAATTATGAGTTCTTGGTGTCTTCTTATTTGGTGAAACTCGTGATGCAACTCTGCTGTTGGTTCGAGGTCACGACTATCAGGTCTTGTGTATATGATGTTGTTTGATTGGTGAAGTTCGCTATTACTCATCTTCCTTGTATATTATTATTATTATTATTATTATTATTATGGGTAGCCCCGCGTACGCGTATGCGGTGCGTACGCGTACATGTATATATATTTTTAATATATATAATATAATATATATAAAGTATTAATATAATATATATATATACTATATATTATATATTAGTAGTATTAGTATATATATAACATAATATGATCGGGAACGGGCGGGAGGGGGAAGGGGGGGAAGGGGGAAATGGGGCCAGGCATAGGGAGGAGGAGAGTCCAGGTGCAGTTGGGGAGGGAGACGGGAATCGCGATCGGGGCGGGGAGAAAGAGGATCGAGATCGGTAGAAAGGGGGAAAGATACTGTTGGGATCGAGATTGGGGGGG